>WBNH01002990.1:0-220341 GCA_013401255.1 Urocolius indicus | reverse complement strand
ATATATATATATAGACACAGACATGCCTATAAAAAATATAAAAAAAAGCTGCCTTTTAAAGAACAAAACTTAGATGAGTGCTAGCCAGTGAATGCAAATCAACCAAAAGCCTGTGACTTAAGGGCTCATTAAAGGGAAGTCGGTTCAAATTCCTTGGCAAAGAAGGCCTCCTGAGGAGACGATGAACAGGCACGTTCTATTCTTTGCTATAGTACTCCCCCCACTCCTTCCAAATGAACTTGCTCTTAAGAAAAATGAAATTTATCATCTTAAGGAGACACCCATTTCAGTCAGTCATAGGAGGAAATAAGCACTACTTTTATGAATGCCCAAACAAAATATTTGAACCATGCCTACATCTCATGGTATGTTCTACTGATGTACACAACCAGGCGGGCTAAACAAAAACACAGTCTGTCTCACCAACCAAAAGAAATGCTGCTGCAGTATTCATGTCTTCTACATTTCAACTGATCTTTTCTCATAACCTATGCCATTTAAGTTCATCTTATTGTTACATGGAAGGAAGTTAAAGAATTGTTAAAGGAAGATAAAGCCTCTGTGAAAATAAATAGCAAGCCCCAAATAATGGCTACTTCAAAATCCTAAACTATAAATATAGAGCAAGTTATTCGGTTATTTCTCATTTTATGTGATTGATATACCATAACTTCCAAAGATAAAAAAAAATAATGGGTATAATTGCTGAAAATTAGAATTACTGCTTCCAATTTAGTTGAGTAATGATGTGCAAATCATTATATTTTTTGATTAGCATTTAGAAAAAAATCACTGAAATGATCCATTATTCATTTTAGTAGGGAACAGGTAAAAGTCTGTTCTGGAACTTTAATTTTTGCACATTTGTTTTTTTATCTCATGCTAGAATATTAATGTAAGTATACCTCACGATATACAAATATGCTAGATGGTGATTACTTCACCAAGTCCAGAGAACACATTGCCACTGGCTAACTGACTCAAAGTGCTGCCAGTCTGTTTGTCCTTCTCTGATATGAGACATCCTACCATGAATTCAAGTTATTGCTAAAAGGCTTTAAAAGAAAGTAAGTTTGGTGCCCAAAAATACAATAGCTGCATAGAGCTCTTCCCAAACAAGCCCCTGTGGGCTTATAGTGCTGGGAAGATTCTTCAATGGCGGCTACGGAGTAAGCCAATTTCTCATTTCATATGCACAGAAACATTTTCCTTCTATGGGAGGGGAAAAAGCTTCCAAACAAATTCAAAAGGCTTTTAGTTTACACTAATACAGTAGAGGTATCTTAATGGTATCTTGTATTCACATATGCACCTTATCCTCTCTTTAACGCCACAGGGAGTGAAAGAAACAGTTCATGAATAAACCATGCAAACACTCTTTTGATGTGGAGCTGTAAACAGATACTCCACCACTAATACAAAATAGCACATGGAGAAGCAAAGACAGTTCTGTATTTCAATCCAGAGCACAAGGGAATCCAACTTTGAAAGAGCAGGCTATATATATATGACTCAATTCAAAACATTCTAAAACTGCTCTTAATAAACATTAACTATGTGACAGAATAAATAGTTTAAAAATAGAAAAGCTATCGATTCATAGAAACTGCTTGATATGTACTCTTTGGTATCCATGCAGGCCCTTTACTATTAAAAATAGAACTATGGAAACAGCAATTGATATGTGTCTACATAATCCCACTTGCTGGGCCAAAACTTACAGCTAACAGAGATCAAGCTCCTTAATATATGTATGACAAGGCACAAGTCAGGCAATAGTTAAACTATTATTAGGATATGAGCTACTACAACATTACAGTGGTGTTATACAAGGACCGTTCTCATCCAGAGGAACATATACTAGCTGCGGGAAGAAAAGCTTATAGCATGCTCACAAGGAAGTCAGACTGGGGTATCTCTTCTTCTCAATATGTTACTGACAATGCATGTCAGTAGTTCAGTGTCTTAAGGAATGCAAAAAAGGGTTAAAATGTTATTTTGAAATAAGGTGTTCCAAGACACTTAGCTAAAACTACCACACACAGTAGATGAAACCAAAACGGTCACTAAGTTCTCAAAGTCAGCAGAAGAATAATCAAACATATCTTTTTTATTAAGGTTGTAATGGCTTGACCCTGGCTGAATGCCAGGTGGCCACCAAGGCTGTCCCATCACTCCCTTCCTCAGATGCACAGGTGAGAGAAAATACAACAAAAGACTTCTGGGTGGAGATAAGGATAGAGAGAGACCATTCACCAATTATTGTCACCAGTAAAATAGATTCAACTTGGGAAAACTAATTTATTACCAATCAAATCAGAGTACAATAATGAAAAATAATAACAACAACAAAAAAATCTTCTCCTTACCCTTCCCTTCTTCCTGGGCTTAACTCTACTCTTATTTTCTCTGCCTCCTCCCTCATAGCAGTATGAGGGAATAAGGAATGGAGATTGTGGTCAGTTCATCACACATTCTCTCTAACACTCTTTCCTCCTCAGGGAGAAGACTTTTCATACTCTTCCCCTGCTTTAGCATGGGGTCCCTCCCACAGGACACAGTCCTTCACAAACTTGTTCAATGTGAGTCCTTCCCACAGGCTGCAATTCTTCATGTACTGCTCCAGCCTGGGTCTCTTCCACAAGGCATAGCCCATGTGGAACAGACTGCTTCAGACTTCCCCAGTGGGGTCATAAGTCCTGCTAGGAAACTTGCTCCAGCACACGCTCCATGGGTTCACAGGCCCTGCAACTGTTCTGGTGCAGCCTTCCCACAGCATCACAGCCTTCTTCAGGCAACCATTCCAACACGGGGTCCTCCCTGGACTGCAGAGGGATCTCTGCTCAACTGTGTCCTCCATGACAGCAGGAGCAGGGCCTGCCTCACTATGGGCTGCACCATGGGTTGCAGAGGAATCCTTGCTCCAGAACCTGGAGCACCTCCTCCCCTTTAGACCATGGTGCCTGCAGTATTATTTCTCTCACATATTCTCACTCCTTTCTCAGCTGCAGTTGCCATCATGCAGGCTTTTTTCCCCCTTCTTAAATATGTTACATAGAGGCACTACCAAGGCCCAACACTGATGGGCTTGGCCTTGGCAAGCAGTGAATATTGAGCCATCTGGCATTGGCTCTGTCAGACACAGGGGAAGCTTCTCACAGAAGCCACTTCTGTACCCCCCGGTAACAAAATCTTGCCATGCAAAACCAATACAAAGTTATACTTTCTCCAGAAAAAGCCCTTGAACAGATATCCCAAACTTGTTCTATTTAACTCATAACCTAAAGCAGCAACAATGGAAAAAAGAATAGTCAAGAGAGAGGAAAAAAGAAGAATCAGAAAGCTTTATTCTTCCCACAAAAAACCAAAAAAACAAAACAAACCTAAAACAACTAAATGAGACCAAAGAGAAAACTCTCTTCAGCACACCACAGTTCTCTTCCAATACCAAATTCCTTATTCTCAGAAAGCTTTTGCTTGCCTAGGAGATGACATATGTAAACTTAGGTGAATTGTGAATTGAGGAGTTTCTTGACTTTCAGTGTTACATGTTTTTAAATCACTTTCTGTAATACTGTCTAAAAAGTCCCTTTCCTAAACAGTGGAAGCATTTCAAAAGACTGAATTAATTTTATAGAAGAGAAGAAAATTATTCTTCCAGTGTGGGCTTGACGATGATCTAAACTTAATTAGAGTAATGCACCAAACATACTACACAAAGGAAATGTAAAGAGCCACAGATTAGTAAAGCTAATCTCTTCTGTCCATTTAAGAAAGTTTAAAATTTTTGAAGCAAATCTGCTGATGGAATAATTTCTCTGTGGTGGTAACACTAAGAGGAGAAAAAAAACCAAATGTCACCAATAAGCTTGATTTTCCAAGAGAAGCCATTTCATCATAGCTGATCATGTACAGTCAACAGGAAAATGCCAAAAATACTAGAAGACCTGGAACTCTTTAGTAGCTGTATATCAAGAGCTCCTAACTAAAATCTAAAATTTAAAAAAAAAAATCAGATAATTGAGATTCATGAGGCAAGTATAATGCAGCAAACTGAAAATTATATTTTATGAGCTATAATCACCATTTATTTGAAAACTGTAGGTAGATGAAACCTCAAACTGTGGTAGAGATATCAATTCAAGCAACTTCCAATATCACATGACAAGTGTACACTTCTACTCGGGCAAGCCACAGGTCTTTCTTAAGTCATCTGACCACAGCCATCACCTCCCACATGGGTCTGAGGGTCGGAGTCAAGGGTTATTGTCACAGAACACTTAAAAACCTCAAATGGTAACAACAAGAGTTGTCCTACATCCAGATTCAGTAGTAAGCCAGAGGCAGGTTCTATTTGACTCCCAGGTCAAATACAGCCTGCAGCCCAGAGAAGGAGCACTCAAAGTTAGTGGACTATAACAACTGATGGTACATGAGCACTTTTTGTTTCCTAACAGCATGAGTAGAAGCACGGAACTCCTGGAAGACTGTAATTGGTTTTACACTATAATCATCTTGCTTATAATTGGCATGGTAAAATACAATCTTATACTTGGCCATAGAAGTTCTTAACATTGAACCCATTGAGAAGTATCTAAATCACAGAATAGTTTGGGTTGAAAGGGATCTTTAAAAATCACCTAGTATAACCCCCCTGCCACAGCCAGGGTCATCTTTCACTAGATCAGGTTGCTCAAAGCCCCATCCAATGCATAATGCTTTTGTGGTTCTGAGCTCAAACATCACATGGACTCCAGCACCTGAACAGCAGTTGCTGTGTACTGAAGACACCTCGTATGGCAAAAGGAACTTTTCATATTCCCAGGAAATGTATCTAGTCTGTTATTCAGCTACCATCTGACTGTAACAGTACTAGATCTTTGTATTAATATTGCCCAATGAACTGCCACTTACAGAGTTTAACAGGATTCCTTTTATTTTCTTGATAAGTATTTACATACTAATTCTCAGTCCTGCTGCTGAATAGCTGTTTCTCTCACAGTACATACCTGAAATGTTGCTCAAAATCTTTAGCCTCTCTGCATAATTATTTAGTCTATCTACCTAGTAAAATTAGTATATACAATGATACTAAAAATACACACTACGTTAGCCTTTATTAACTGGAAAATTTTATCAGCATATTTTAAGCTAGGCTTCTGTTGAGACATTTCAAAACTAAATACCTCATGCAAAATACCTGTGAAAGGGTTTCAAAACATCTCCGTTTGAAACCACTCCAGGGACCTCCATCTGGAAAAAATAACTATCAATCTCTTCATTGCACACAAAAAAAATATTTTCTTTTAGCAAAAGTGCAATAGAGAACACTTAAAAAAATGACACACATCAGGTACCTAAATGTGGATATATCAGACTCAGTCTCAATTTTCAAGTGAAATATTTTTAGCCTTTAAAGCTCTTCTAAGAGTGGCATTTCTTGAAAGAGAGGAGGTGACTGAGAACAGATTCATCTCTTCTGTCCTGTGCTTGGATCAAACTGACCTAATATTATTTTAGCACATTATGACAATTCTAAACTAGCATAAGGTCTTCAAATATCAAAATCCATTTAACCTATACTACCTCTTGTTTAAAATGGGTGAAAAAATAACAAACACTGGAAGAAAGCAGTGATTACAAAAAGGTTCAGATAGAAAATCTCACTAACATGTCAGTGAACCCAATTCACATGAGGACTACAGGAGAAACAGAATGATGGAAGAATACTCTCTGACAGTAGCTATTAAGGTTGTTTCTTTCAGTTCTCTCAAAGGGAAGAGGCTGAGTCTTATTTTGCTAGAGAGTGGTTCTGGGCATAATGGAAATGTTATGTTATGACTCTGTTTTGAGTGTGACAGCTCACAGTTACAAGAAACACTGCTGTGTATCCTACTAAATGAAATAAAAAATATGTGTTCAGAGACACAGAGTGCAAGAAACTTTAGTCTGTCATTTTGTTCTTCTATATGATTAATGCACTAAAGATAAAAAACAGATATTGTGAACTGAACTAGGAGTCATTCTACTTTCACTCAATATTTCTTCCCTTCTACCTCAGTTCTGGAAGCTGAGGTCAAAGTTTACATCTTGAGCCACAAGCAGCTTCACTCTCCTGGTGTTGGAATTTAATAAGCCTGACAAAGGTGTTACTTTGCTGGTGTGTACTTAGATCTACTGCAAGAGCACTTGCAAAAGACAGGCTGGCATGTGCTCAATAATCAGATAAAAGCAGATTTTTTTTTTATTTGATTTTCAAAATCACCTCAACTTCCTTTCCTCTGACCAAAAAAATAAAGAAGAAAAAAAAAATATTCAGTAGCCTTTCTCTCACTACTCTGAATTAGGCACAAACCTACTGAAATCAATTAAGTCACAATGGTACAAGCAAGAGACAATCAAGCTCACAGTTTCTGAACATAAACGTGTTAGATAATGTACCTCTTTCTAATTCCACAGTAATCTAAAAAAAATTATTTGCTATCATTCTGCTTTTAAATGTGAAAATTGTTTTTGAATGTGCATTGCAGACAGCTTCATAGTTAGAAAGTGGTGAGAAGTTAAAGGAAATTAAGAAGAAAAATTGTCTCTCTGATTAATATCTGATGAGGCGTGGCAAAAATAATAGCTAGAAACAATTAATATAAGCATCATTTATGCAACTATATATAGTTAACTATGAAATCAATTATGAACAGTAATATTCAGCAGTATCCAAACAGATCTGACACAGAAAATTCAGAATAAAGTAGAAGTAACTGAAAATGAAATAACTCTGAAAAAAAATGCCATCTGAAACAATGTTCAATAAATCACCTCCCTGACTCCATTCCAGTAACTTCCTTTTTCTTTATTTAAAATTAAAGCTTACAATCAGAAAAATATAAGGTCTCTACTTCATTTGCTGAAATGAATCAGTCAAACTTAAATGACTTTAGCCAAAAATATGAAGTCGTAAGGCTACACCTTTTGACCCATTATGTTCTGAAACTGTTAGAAGGATTAACATGTCCTAGGCATATAGTTAAAGCTGCATATCTAGTCAAACAGGGAAACTTATGTATTTCATAAACGTAAGGAAAAAAGGATTAGGAGGTATAGAAATTGCAATACTAAGAAAACAAGTGGTCACCAAACACCTTTCTCTTCTGTAAAGAGGTAATCTCACCATTGGTTACATCTTCTAATAGCCTCTGGATAGTAGTTTTCAAAGGGATTTAAAACTTTACACAAAAATTCAAATCTGGTATTCCATCAAGAAGCTGAAAAGCCTTTTTCACTTTTCTGTTGTCTGAAGAGCAAATCTTAGTATTAATAAAAAAATCCAATTCTATAAAATGTTGTAATCAAAGAAATTGGAGCTGAACACTATTGAACATAGATGGCTACAATCCACCTTCTAACATGTAAAGAGTGGCTTTAGTCACCAAGCTGGTCATAAGTGAGGAGGCTTCAGGTTTTTATTTGTATTGACACAGTTTCTAGTGGTATTACTACAGGGTTGTCGGCCTGTCATCACTTCTGTTATAAACTTGTATTTTCAAGAGCTTTAAAGCTTTGCCAGTAACAAAACAAAACAAAACAAAGGAAAAATTATACAAGAATTAAAGGTCTTTTCTTTAGAAAAGTGAGGTTTTTTTTTTTTTTCTGACAGTATTCTCTAACCTATTATTATTATCAACTATAGAAAATCTCACGTCTCTTGAGAATTCAACTTTCTCCCAAGGACTGTCACAGGAATTTCAGTGGCCTTCAACTGCAAATGGGAAGCATCTACACTCAGTATTGAAGCCATTTCATTGCATGATCATCATCACTCTGAAAAGAAAATATTTTGGGGTCTATAGTTGTCTCAAAGGTTCCATTATAGACAAATCCCATGGGTAATACATTTTTAAAACTTACACTACCCTTAAGTACAGTTATATAATACCTGCAATCATTGATCTTCGATTTTATTTTTTTATATTTTCTTGAATATTTGGTTTATACTTTTAGACCTATATTATCAACAAAAAAATTTAATAGCTTGAAGGAAATGAGTAGGTACTGTTATTTAAACAGAACTGTAGGATTTCATAACATTTGTATGAACTCCTTTTCTTGAATCCAAGGAAAGAGTGCTCCTTGTAATGTAAATCCTTATTACACCTCTGACACGGTACAATACCTATTCATTGGGCACTTTGAAACCACTCATGAGTATAAATATAATCTTTCTGAATGATGTATTTCTGTGCTTAGCTCTAAGAAAGAATGGCATGAAAGAACAAGATTTTGGAGAAACGTTATTGATAAGCACCATCAAATCAGCTTCTAAGTCAAGAGCACTCAGATGAGTATTTCAAGACTTCAGTGACAGTACTTTTTAGTAAAACCAGATCAATTCTCCATTGGGCCTAAAATTATAGACTTGTGTGTTTGTTTTGTTTTCAAAGGTAAGTTTGTTTTTCCACAGCACAAAATGACTACTTTAAAGAAACAGGAGGACAGATGAAAGGTAAATGAAGGATCCAACCCAGAAAGAATGAATAAGATATTCAAAGTATTTTTCTTACTGCAACTCTTTTGCGATGTACTTAGGAATAATTTGAGAACAATGGAACACAGAAGGGCTGGAAGGAGGATCCTCGGAACTACAGTCCAACCTCAGTGCCGGGAAAGGTTATAGAACAGATCATCCTGAGTGCCATTGTGAGACACATTCAGGACAATCAAGGGTTCAGGCCCAGTTAATATGGCTAACCTACCCGATCTTCTACAACAAATTAACCCACTTCATGTTTGAGAGAAAGGCTGTGGATGTGATCTACCTGGCCCTTAACATAGCCTTTAACATCATCTCTTACAGCATCTTCCTGAAGAAATTGGCTGCCCATGGATTGGACTGACACACTTTTCACTAGGTGGAAAACTTTCTGGATGGCCAGGCTCAAGGAGTTCTGGTGAATGAAGTTAAATTCAGTTGGCAGCTGGTCACACCAGTGGTGCTCCCCAGGGCTCAGTGTTCTGTTCAACATCTTTATCAATGATCTGGATGAGAGATATCGAGTGCACCCTCAATAAGTTGGTGGATGATACAAAGCTGGGAGGGAGCACAGATCTGCCTGAAGACAGAAGGGACCTTCAGAAGGACCTGGACAGGCTGAAGTGATGGGCTGAGGGTAATAAGACGAGGTTTAACAAGTCCAAGTGCCAAATCCTGCACTTGGGCCACAACAATCTCATGTAATACTACAGACTTGCAGATGAGTGGCTGAAGAACTATCCATCAGAAAAGGATCTGCAGGTATTATTGATAGCCAGCTGAATATGATCTAACAGTGTGCCCAGGTGGCCAAGAAAGCCAATGGCATCCTCACTTGTATCAGAAATAGTGTTGCCAGCAAAACCAGTAAAGTAATTGTCCCCCTGTACTCGGCCTTGGTGAGGCCTCGAGTGCTGTGTTCAGTTTTGGGCCTCACTACAGGACATGGAGGTGTGTCCAGAGATGTTGAAAACTGGTGAAGGGTCTGGAAAACAAGTCTTAGGAGGAACAGCTGAGGGAACTGGGAGTGTTTAGTCTGGAGAACAGGAGGCTGAGGGGAGACATGATTAATCTCTAAAACTACCTGAAAGGAAGTTGTAGTGAGGTGGGAATTAGTCTCTTCTCCCAAGTAAGAAGTGATAAGACAAGAAAGGGTTGTTAAACACTGGAACAGGCTGCCCAGTGAGACAGTGGAGTCACCATCCCTGGAGACATTTAAAAGATGTGTAGGTGAGGTGCTGAGGGACATGGTTTAGTGGTGGACTTGACAGTGTTAGGTTAGTAGTTGGACTTGATCTTTAAAAGTCTTTTCCAACAAAACCAACTTTATGATTCTGAGCACTACCACATTAAAAGTTTAAAGTTCTAGCATATACAAAACCAGAAGAGCAACAGTACTTCTTGCTCTTCACTCTTACATGCATTCACACATGGAAAGTGAAAATGTCAAAATTAAAAAATTGGAGAAGGACAAATATAATAAAAATATGATCTACAACAATAATAACAATGCAAGATACTAGGCAGTGGAGTAGCAATTAGATATACTACAATACCTCAGTGGCCCAGATATTTTCATTTTCCTGAGATATGTTCCCTATGAAACACCGGTTTTAATTTTTAAAGACTAGAAATTTATTGCCTTGTGATATGCTATTTGTGGCTTCATATCCCCTGAGCCACAAAGCAAAGAACATTTTGTTAGTCCAATAATAATATTACGCTATAGAGAGGACTCAGTCCTGGCATAAAAAGATCCACCATTCCACACGGTAATTGCATTAATTGTCTTGTAGCGGAATGATGACATTATCCAAGGTTATGTCACTTTATAGGCATGCAAAGGTCTATCTACCCTTTTGCCCTGAAAAGATGGGTCAAAGGAGCTTTCTGTATGTAAATTACAAGACTAAAAAAATCTTTACCATACAATTTATTCAAATGAAACTACATCTCAGTGTACATATGCTTCACCTTAAACTCATTAACTTCTCCCGTTTCAGACTTTCTGATACATTATAATCCAATTTTTTTAATTAAACTTGCATTCATGCTTCTTCCAGTAATAGTGCATTTTTTTTCCTCTTAGAAATGTTCTCAAATGAACAGTACCAGCATCAAACTCATAAAACATATCAAAACAACAATGACATTTCCTCTCATGACTGTTCAGTAATTAACTAAGGATCTATTACTTTGAATACATACTCTGTGGAAGTTTACACCCAAATGAACTAGTTGGTTCTAATTTGCAATATATGGTGACACTGCAAAAGAGAACCTGAGTGAACTAATATTCATGCACGGCAGATAACCAATGCTCTCTCAAGCACAAGACTGCTGCAAAGGACTTAGCAAGTATCTCTCTCTCTCCTTTGGAGAGCAATGGTTACCCAGAAGCTGCTGAAATTATTACATCAGGTCAGAGAATATGTATTAATGAGCTGGGAGAAAGAGACACTGTATAACTTAGTATATATTATACAATGACAAAGGCCACAAGTAAATGTTAGATAGGACGACATGGTTGACAAATAATAACCTGGGCTTTTTCTCAGATGTCTTGCATTATCCTAAGACGAAGAGGGGAAAGGGATCTGGGGGTCATGATGGACAGCAGGATGACCATGAGCCAGAAATGTGCCCTTGTGGTCAAGAAAGCCAATGGCATCCTGGGATATATTAGAAAGGCTGTGGTTAGTAGGTCAAGAGAGGTTCTCCTCCTCCTCTATTCTGGCCTTGTGAGACTACATCTGGAATATTGTGTCCAGTTCTGGGCCCCTCAGTTCAAGAAAGACAGGGAGCTGCTGGAGAGAGTTCAGCACAGGGCCACAGAGACGATTAAGGGAGTAGAACATGTCCCTTATGATGAAAGGCTGAGAGAGCTGGGGCTCTTTAGCTTGCAGAAGAGGAGACTGAGGGGTGACCTCATTAATGTTTACAAACATGTAAAGAGTGGGTGTCAGGAGCATGAAGCCAGGCTGTTCTCAGTGATGTCTAATGATAGAACAAGAAGAAAAAGGTTCAAGCTGCAACACAAGAGGTTCCAAAGAAACATAATGAAAAACTTCTTCACTGTGATGGTGACAGAGCACTGGAACAGGCTGCCCAGGTGGGTTGTTGGGTGTCCTTCTCTGGAGACATTCAAAACCCACCTGGACGAGTTCCTGTGTGACCTACTCTAGGAGGTCCTGCTGTGGCAGGGGAGTTGGCCTAGATGATCTTTCAAGGTCCTTTCCAACCCTTAACATTCTGTGGTTCTGTGATTTTTTGAAAAGAACCACATAGAGGCATAGCAGAGCCAAGGACAACAGAGGAAAAAGTAATATATAGAGTGCTGATACATAACTGGTACCCAAAGGAAAGCTTTCAAGAACCAGAAATAAGACTGTTTCATCAGAGACACACAGTCTACTAGAAGAAGAACTTATCTGATGACTTTTTCAAAAATTCTTTCTCCTTTCTGAAGTAGAAGAAGTAAAGTAAGAAAACATTTTTAAAAGTAACCAGATTTTATATTTTACAACAGAAAAACTACACAGGAAAAATCAGGATGCACTGTGATGCAACTTTTTTTCAAATTACACCATCAGATTTATTGCCAAACTACTATGAGAAGTGATATTTATTATAAGATGAATCAAAAATTATTAAAAGCTACACAACAACAGAAAATGCACATAGAGGCAGCAAACATTGATACAATCAATAGATGTGTAACCTTTCAAGAAGTAAAATAATGAATTAAAAAAAAAAGAATTGTCAGCCATCAAAAAAAAGCACCACAAGAAACTGTAACAAGCATTCCTCACCCGTTATTGAGCAAAAGGAAGTCAAAAGTGAGATGAATAAAACAGGATGGCATTCTCATGCAAAATCTTGATAAAGGTTGGCAGTAGCTCAATGAACTTTGGGTCAGAACACATTAGTAGTAGTAGAAGTAAAAGGGAGGAAAGGATAAATCAAAGTCAGAAGTCTCTGTTAGAACCATGATAACATATAAAAATGATCTTTTTTAAACACTTCTTAGTAGTCTCAGGAAATAAATGAGGATCATTACAGAGAAGTACAGAAACACAAAACTGTGTCAACACTAGCAGTCTCTACAAATCAGTTGTCCATAATGAAAGGAATAGACGTCAAGATTGAAGGGAGAAGATATTTAGCTTAATTGCTTTTGTGTTGCTACTTAATGTAGTTCCTGGTCTTTAAAAGAAGAGTGATCATGCTGTGAAAATTATCACCACCATTCAGGTTTGTTTATCATAAAATAAAACTGGCAAACTGTCCTACCTGTCCAAATTAAAGCAACCTTAAAAATTCCACTCTCAGGAGCTCCATTAACCAACTGCAAGGCTATATGAATTAATACAACAGAAGCTGCAGACTTGGGCCCAAGATGGCATACAATGTAACTAGCGCCAGTATGCAAAATATCAAATGCAGGGCTGTTACTGTTTTCTTCCTAAGTAAAAGGAAAAATGGAGCACAGCAGCTGGAAATAGTGTTGTTATAGGAGAAAATTCTGTGCACCTTTTCTTTGTGTGAAAATCTCTTCCATTTATTGCACCTTATTATTTACATTCAAAGGAAAATAATTGGTACTTCATACACAAAACAGTGCATGTAGCCAACAAATATAAAACTTTATCATCTACAAACAGATTTGAAAATCCGCATTAGGCACAGAAAGAACCTAATTTTTTTTAATGGTCAACCTGCTGTGCGAATCTTTAAAATCAGCAAACAGAACCTTTACACTCCCAGCACCTTCAAAATATACCTCTCTGCTTGCTAAAGGCTCTCTATACTGAATTTGTGTAACGGTCAGAAAATGAAAAAAACATTATTAACAGCATAAGTTTGAAATCTCTTGGGATTAATTTGTTTAGCATGTGGGATTTTTTTCCTCTAAAAACAAATGCTTTATGTCTAGTGCAACTAATAAATAAATAAATAAGCACCCAAAATACATTGCATGTGTGCCATTTATGTGAAATATTAAAATCAAATCTTTCAGTCTGGGAGCATTCCTCTGTTAATTCCCCAAGGAGAAAGAAGAAAAAAAAAAAAAGAAAAGAAAAGATCATTGCTAATGCTGCCCATGGCATTCTGAAATATTGGAACCATTACAGAAATTAAAAAAAACCCTGTTCTACAAATGCTGAACAAAGATGATTTCGGATTATTCTAACCAGAAACAACAGACAGCCATGTGGATGGACAATTTGCAAATCAATCATGGGAATAACAAAAGTTAAACTGTAGGTTAGTATACATTCTGTGTCTGTGCCAAAATTTTCCTTGCTGCTAAATTAAAACATTAGCTTTTAAGCATATGACAAATCTTATTTACTTATGGTTAGTTAATTCTCTCAATAAGGAGCTGTTTTACTTACCTCCAAAATTTGCTCACGAAGCATCTATGAGTTATTTTAATCTAATAATATCCTTAATCTCTTTGTTTTTGCAACAAATTACAAGAACAGAACACAGGGACAAGACAGTATTTTTGTTTCGTTCTTTGTTCCCCAAAATCAGATGGAAATGGAGAATGGCAAGAAAGTAAGTTTCCACTACCTAGAAGCAGAAAATAGGCTTACAAGATTGCCAGTTTACAGCCTAAGAAGATTAATTCCTGCACTTAAGCCGTAATAGAGGACAATCTAGAGAGGGGTGATGTTTAGTTGAATTGGTGCTATTTACTCTGATGCAGAAGAAATAGGAAGCTGGTTTAACCTCCCATTGACATTGTGAAAATAAAAGACAGTACACACACATATGCAAACTCCAGCATGGAACTCTTACCAGCTTTTTTTGTAACAGCAATCTCATAAGCAACTTATGCATTGAAAACAAAGTCAATTTTTTACTTCTGACCTTGTGATAACCAGTAGGTCACACTGGGGAGAAAAAAAATATGCCAAAACTCTTGTGAATCCTACAACACTGCAATGAATTTAGCTGCAAGTTAATTTCTTCTGTATTCTACAATAGAGATTACATGTATGACTAGGTATGCCAGAGTTGCTTAGAAGTGATGTGCAAGAATCCATCAATCTTCTTCACACAAAGGAGACAGCGGCTGTAAAAGCAGCAACTTCTGATCCCAGTTGCCTACACTACTTCTCATCGCTCTGCAAATGGCCAGAACAAGCTGGCATACTTGTGCCTGTATAGTCCAACATCACTTTCAGTGATGGCAAAGGTATCTTTTAAAACTAAGTTCCTTTAGAAATCATCTCTCTTGTAGATCTGCTTAATATGCTGACTTACCTGATGCAAAAATTTTGTTTCATGACACTAAAGGACAATGGCAAGGATAATAATTTTATATAAAACAGCCACTACTCCTAGCAAAAATTTAAACAAAAATAAATACATTACTAAATTTCCTATACTAAAGTTTAACGTTCTCTGCATGTTAATTTACCTTTAAGCACAATGCTAAGAAACATGTTACCTTAACAACAGTTTTCTTCAGTTCATTTGTTGGCTAGGAAAGGTTAATATTATACATGCATTTCTAATTTAAAGTATTTTCAGTCCTCTACAAGTTTAAGGACAGATCAACAAAGACGACACTCAATCCTACCTGTGTTTGTGTGTTGGGGTAGCTATTGTCTACAATCACATAACAAAACCACTTATCATAGCTCAAAACACAACCTATGCAGTAAGTTGAAAAGATACATTCTAGAAGGCATTACTGTAGTTGTATATTTTGTACAAATTCAACAGATTTTTCCTTTTCTATCTTCAGCATTAGGTTTGTATGTTTTTACAATACGCTAAAAAGCCAGGATCAGATATTAAACAGTACAACTGTAACACAAGTATTTATTTAGGTATTAAATATCTCTAGCTTCAGTTCTGGTTTTTCCTTTTTTTTTTTTTTTTTTAGCCAACTAGCCCTGTACTGTGTATGTCACATAAGTGCACATGTAAGTAGGTTTAATAGTTTTAATTATACTGCATATTAGTGGTTAGAACACTAGTCTTCTGTAGGAAAAGACTGAAGAACTTTAGCAAAAAGCAAGCTACTATGCAAGTTCTGAGCATTTGTTATGATTTGCTGTAGGGAAGCAATTAGAAATTTAACATTAAAAAAAAAGTGTTGGTTTAATTTTTTTTTTAATGTAAAATAGAAGTACAGTAGTGCACCCATAATTAAAATTTGCTCATTCCTTTTCCTTTGGCTAATATTACTCAATGAAGTGAGCACTACTTAAAAACTACCTTAACTAAATCTTGCTGCATATGTACAATAAAGTAGGATGTAATTGTAGTACACTAGGATAAAAGTTTCTATTACAGATGAGAGTTTCCAACAACAACAAAAAATATCCTTCAATGATATTTACCTATTAAATAACATGCTATCTTTAGGTACTGATCACATATTTTCCTTAATAATTGAGCACATTATTACATCCTAGCAACTGGTATAACACAAAAAAAAAACCCTAAGATTTCATCCAGCATCTCAAAGGGAAAGGAAAGGTAATCCAAAAGGAGAGAACCCCTGAAGAAGTATGAACTGTGTTGACTTTAAGTGATGAAAAAAGGGTGTTAGATAACACTTCAAAAAAATTATATAGAAGCAGTTTGAATGAAAGAGATGAAGTACTTCCACTGGCAGTTCGGGGGCAAGAACTTCCCTGTTGAAGGTAAGCCGATATCAAGGTGGAACTCAAGGACAATTTAATCAGTCTCAATTATGTTAAAGAGATGAGGGGAGATCAAGCCTCAGAAGATCACACTCAGCAACACATAGTCTAGCCTTAACCACCAAAGTACATGGATGCAGGCTCTACGGAGTAACACTTGGATTTTTTCCAAAGTCAAGAAGCTCTTAAGTGCCTCAGACCTCATTTAAAGATTTTACACTCACAGTTAGGAAGGATTCAGGAATATTTTGTAAATATTTCTATCAGAAAATAATCTACCTTCCTTAATCAAAAACAAGTATGTCAGCTATAGAAAGCAAGTTCATGGCACAACATAACATTAGATCAATTTAATGTTCATTTTTCATGAACATTTTCATGATCATTTCATGATCAACTCATATTTGTTTTATAAAAATTGGCGAGGTTTAGGTGAAAACTTCCAAACAGTCACATACATTTTCACATACTACTTGGTTGTGAAAAGTATTGCAAAATCTAAAGCTTCAGATTCTGAAAAATACAACCAGCTATGGAGGTACTTTAAAAAGTTACAAAAGTGTAGTTTTAGATATCCAGTATCATAAATTTCATTGGTGCTCTTTCAAATTGAGTAATTTTATGCAGACTTCTATAGCTTCAAAAAATATATATGTAACTCATTTAATCATATTTTATTAGCATTATGTGACACATTAAAAATTTTCTAAGAAATTTTAAAGGAGATCGTATTTCTCATGTAGGTTTACATCATGTAGTTTTACATTTGTGTCATTCAGAAGAGTAGAGCAGACAGGTTGGGCACTAAAATTATTCTAAATTTCTTGAAACATTTAGGTACTGAAAGAAAGCCCAACCAAAAGTATTTAGAGGCTGAAATATCTTACAAGCCCTCTGAAAGGATGTGTGCAGTACAAAAATCAAGACAGTGTCCCTTTTATGCTCCTGTACTGGAAAACAAGAGTATTTTCAGTTTAATTGTATACCTAATTATGGCATTTTTCACTGTTGAAATATTACTGGAATACAACACATTATTTCTGTGCAGTTTTTTTTTTTAAAAACAGAGAAAATTACATGCACATTGTAGCCTAACAGGGAAACAGAAACACAACACAACACAAAAACTACTTATCAGTGTAAAGGATGTCTCATATATGGGGATAAATATAAATTATACCAGCATGTACATGCTCTTGATGTAATTCTATCTTAGATACACACACACACAAAATGCCATAATTTATGTCTGTTTATTTGAATCCAGAACGTAAGAAAGTATTTCTCTGGAGCAGTATTTTACAGCAAATAAATTTAACAAGAGCAAAGAGCAGGTTTATACTTGCAGCATGTCCAGTTTGGCAAACTATAGCCTTAGAATTATGCATCCTTTAAAATTTCCAGTATGAGGAATAGTTCATGACCTATAGTATTTTCAGTGTTTCTTCACTGTATGTACCTCAGGTGTCTGGAGAAGTAAACATGACTCAGAACCTCAATTCGTATAGGGTTTGCCTGTTTGGAATGCTATAGAAAGATAATTTCTAAATATAGACACAAGAGCATCCTAAGAAAAATATCTTTAGTTCTTAGCATATTGTTCAAAGCTACGGCACCTATCATGTAAATATTTGTGCATAATAAAATTACTTAAAACTGAATCAGAAATCTTATATATACACATCAATATCTAAGTTGGCATATTGCTTACCTAGATTGTCCTGTTCAGGTGAGTATGATGTGTGAAACAGATTTCCAAATTCTGATAAAAAGCAGAAGTAACTAAAAAAGCTTATCTGAAAATTTTAAATAAGAATGAAATTACAATAATTGGTTCGGGATTAAAAAACCACCCCAAACATATAACCCAAGGCTACTTCACACTCCAGTGGCGAAACTGAAAATGAAACTGAAATAATCACGTTTTGCACAGCAATTGAGAGTGCAGATAGAAAAAACAGAAACTAAAGTCTCTAAAATGCTTGAAACTATTTGTGATAGTGTAAAGACCCTTTTGTTTTAAACCACAATAACTGGATTGTCTTCACCTGTTATTGACATGAAGGAGGGAAAAGCACACATTTCTTGGAAATCATATTTACAGAAAGTACAACAATTTAGGTTTTGCAGAAGGCACACTCATCAAGCTGAGGCTTTTAAGAGTTCACCCCCATCCAAAGCTCCTTTCTGTGAGATAATCCACATGGCCTGTTTCAGAAACCAAATCGCATGCAAGAATAGTCCACCGCTCTACAGAAGATATGAGCAGAAGGCCCTGATTCAACAAATAGTCAAGAACAGACTTGAACACTGTTCTAGTCGTACTGAATATTCAAACCTCTAGATGCAACCTAGATGCAAGGGGGATTATAAGACTTCAGAATAACCGTGCAAAGCTGAGAATCTACTGATACAAAAACTAGGAGATGACTATCACAGTGGTTTCCAGACTTTTCCAGTGGGAGTCTGCAGCTGTAAATGCTTAAAAATGCTCTGCCATGCTGTGCACTGCAGAAGCAAGCCCCAGGTAAGGGACTTGCTGTTCTCGTACGTATTTCTGGGCACTGGGCAGTGTGGCAGCCCTTTGGCTCCTCCTGCTCTGCAAGCGGGAGACCCAATCCCCGCACCGCCTTTCCTTGGCTCACGGCCACCCATAGCCCCATTCCGTCCTCTACCACTAAGGCTAAGGTGCCCTTTTCACTCTCGGCCGCAGGTCTTTTGATTCAGTCGAAATTTGCCCACGAGAGGCGCGGTGGGCGGGAGAATCGATTAGATCGTTCCCCCTTTGATCTCCTTCAACCCGGCTGAAGCAACGCCGCCCCGGGTACCCCGAGTGCCAGCATTAGCTCAGCTCGCTTGCCCTACGCCCGGGAGGCGCCTCTGGGGAGGGGCGGCGCGGCGCGGCGGGGAAAGTGGGGGGGGGAGAGAAGGAGAAGGGGCTGCCTAGCGCTAGTTGCGGCTCTTCACTGACCGGCCGGGCTGGGCTGGGCTGGGCAGGGGCTCGTGGCGCAAACGAGCCCGGACCAGAGCGGGTTGGGAGCCGCAAGCGGCGCCGGCGGCGCTGGCGGGAGGAGAGTGGTGAAGGCTACACACCCAGCAGGAGACCGTCCATATCAAAGATCAGGTGAGTAACCGGCCGCANTTTGCTTGCTTGTTTGTTTGTTTGTTTTGGTGTTTTACTTTAAAAAATCAACGTCCGTGTCTCTTCGTGGACTTCTCCCGGTGAAGGGCTTTTACTGTTAAAACTCGTTACTGGTACTGCCCGTGGGAGAGACTAGGAGTCTGTACAGGGGTTTGACGTTGTTAGCGTTTTATTTGCAAAGCTTTGGAGCACCTGTGTAGAGATTTAGAAGGATAATATTACAGCTGGTTCCTAACTGGATCCGTAAACAAAAAGGCGTGAAGTTATGTAGAACTATGAGAAAAGAGTAAATAATGGTGCGTGAGCTTGTCTGTTAAGGGTTACCCAGTGCCAGAAGAGTTGGTTGTGGGTTATTTTAGTTGTTTTATTTATTTATTTATTTTCTGAAATATTGAAGATATTCTGAAGTTCAAGAAACACGCCAGCATTCTTGAGAAGAAGAGAAATCTCCCTGCGTGGACACATGATCCAATTTTGACTGGGCAGTTAGTTATAAGGGAATGACGTAGCCTTCCTTATCATTCTTTTCTCTTTTTTTTTTTTTTTTTTCATGCAGGTAACTGCTGGGTGTCAAGATTGTTGGAAATACAATCTAGTTGCAGAAGTAGACATGAGAAGAACTGGATCAGGCTCCCAAGGTGAACTACCAGCCCGAAGATTGGTACTGCTTTGCATTTTTGTGTGAAGACAATGGTTAGTTGCGGCTTTGCATGAGGGAAGTCCTGTCTCTTTTGCCTGTGGATAGGCCTCTCAGCAACTCATTTGAATTGGCAGTCCTTCACAATTTTAGCAAATTAATGGTGTCAAGCGATGATATTTTAATTCAGCCCTTTTAAGCATTTTACCTACCTCAAAAATGTATTGCGTAAAAGAACCCTCACCTTACATTTGTGAGAAATATCGAACACAAAGCCCTCATACCTTCTCCTATCTTGGAAATAAGACAAAACACCCTTGGCCTTTACTTGTACCTTTTTTAATAATAAAACTTGACTTTGTTCAAAGTTTTTTGAGTTTTGAGTTGGCTTTCTATTTTTTATTTTGAAGTTGTATTATTTTGTGATGATTATGTTTACCAGTGCTCCTTAGGCCTGCCTATGTAGTCAGGGAAAAAGGCTGCACAGCACACAATCTTTTTAAAGTGCCATGCATCTGTTAGTTCTTGCATAGATGTAAGAAAATGGGTGCTGTGCTTCCAGATCAATTTTTGCTTTTTAGCCTTACAATATGAGATTGAAGAATGCCCACAGCTAAAGAATGCTCACAGCTATATTGTTTCTCTCGTAAACACTGCAACAAGGCAATGTTACAATTTTGTTTCAGACAGCAAATGAATTAGTTTCCATAGTACTTCACTTAGGTGGGAGCATAGCTAGAATCAATAGAAGGTAAAGTCATTCTTTTAGTATGTCCAAAAAAAAAAGTGTTCATCTGTTAAGAAGAATAAAAAACATAGTAGTTTCAATACTTAAAATGGCAGTGTTCTGCTGTGAACATGTTTGTGCTCTAAGACTGTAGACTATTGTGGCAGAAATTTCAAGACACTGAGTAATAAGTTTGTATGGCAGTTGTACCTGGGGCAGATTCAGCCACTTTTTAATTATCAAATATTCCAAAAAACTTGTCTTTAGTTGTATTTGCTACAGCTGTACTGTTAATAGTAAAAAGCTACATCAGCCAGCTATCCTGAATAATAATTCTAATTAGAGAAAAGCTTTTCAATCGTAACTCCATCTCCTCTACTCTTCTCAAAAGGGGAGATATTTACTATTTTTAGTGTCTAAAACAACAGTTCATCTCAGAAAACATAAGGCTTCAGCAAAAATCTTCAGTATTTAAAATGGAAATAAATCCTGAAGACAACCTTGATTTTAAAAAAGCCCACAAAATTCAAATGTAATACACAAGATGAAACTTTTAAGGGTTAAGTGGTCAGTACTACAAATCTTACGGTGCAAGTTTCAAGACTGTCAGGTTAGCTGACAGGCTGATGACCTCAATTTGCTTTGCTTTACTCTGTCTCATCAGAGATAATCAGTGTGATGTTAGCTTACTTGATTCTTCAAAGCTATATTCAAACACAGGAAAATCTTCCCAGTGTAGACAATCTGTTTAGGTTTATTCAGCGTGACTAAGTCTTCTTACCAACGGAATGAAAGGAGATAAAAATCCAAGCAGAACTTTTAATCCATGGCTGACAATAGTTTTCTAGATGTACAAGTAAGTGAAAATGCTGATCTAAGTTTTATTCGAACTATGTGTCTCAAAGGTACTATTTGGTTTGGGTTCTTTTAAGGAGTGAGAAGAAGTTGAGACTGAAAAGTGATTCTTCTTGTTTACTTTTAAAAATTATTATTTATCTTAAGCCTGTTTCAAGGGATGAGAACCTCAATAACTTTTGAGTTGTGAGAAGCATACTGGGGTGGAGATACAAAAACCATAAAACCCAATGGTTAATTATATGTCTATGAACTAGACATATTGCTTACTGAGAAGAATGGACTCGGGTTACTGAGATGTAATCACGTAGGTGGATGACTCCTGTGACGTCTGAAGAACACAGTTCATTTCATGTACATTTTTTAATGGGTCTTGCTGTCTGTGTGTGGTAAGCAGATGGATAAATTGTTGCTAAGTTTTACATTTTATGGTGTTACATGGTACACATATATGCTGACTATCCAGATTTTTAAATGATTGAAGATTAGCTGCCTATAGGTAGCCCTTCGTCAAACAGCTCTATTTTCTGTAGTTTTTGTAATGATATGTTAAAATCAGTTGTTGTTCCTGCATGTGAGATAAAGTGAAAATACTCAGGTGTCTATCAGTGGTGTTAAGTATGTGTTTTATAAACAAGTCTTCATAATTTTTTTTTTTAATCTTTGTATGTTTGCTTGGGTTTTCTTTACCATGAAGCTAAACAGTTTTCCATATCACTGAAATGTGACTAAGTTCCTTTCCTGCTTAAATGACTTCTTAGGTAATACACTTGACTCAAAAATTGCAGTGTCCTCTTTCGCTACTTCATATTGTACATGAAACATGGATTCACTTCCATATTTTTATATCATTGATAGGAACATCATACGAAAGTGCATTTATTTTTCTTGTTCTGCAGATGCCTTGGCAAAGAGGATAAACAGATTATAATTCTTTTTTTTAATATTGAAAAATAATTTAAATACTTCAATAAATCCAGTAATTTAAAAGCTTTCACAATGATTTGCATGAATGGCTGTTAAACCCACTATTAGTAACAAATTATGTTTAATGACTTATTGTTAAATGTTATTTAATTCAGGTATCAGCTGAGATTCACAACAGTTGTTATACTTGAGCCTATAAGCCTTCAGAAAATGAAACCCCTTGCAGTGCTGGATGTCACCAACGAAGAGCTTTTTACCCTAAGAATATGAATTAAGTAAATGTTTCTTTTTCAGTTCATGTTTTTATGATTTCAAAAGGGAATATAAGCATAAGTCTTAAGGCAATTAAATAATACCATCCACCTGTGGATTTAAGTCATGGTTTATTGATTAATTAAGTTAAAAAGGAGAATAATCTCTTTATTCAATCATATGGACCAATCAAGTAGGGAGAGGAGAGCTATCCATCTTCTGGATTTTGATATTTACCACCAATTACAAGTGATTTAGTTACAAAGGCAAGAAAAATGGTGTGTTGTGCTTCAGGAGAATAAAATGAACGACATATACATTAGTCATCTATAAATTTAGATCAGACACCATAAAAAGTTTCTTAAGCAGCAATGAGGGGTGAAAGTCTACAAAAGCCAACCAAGCACACAAGAAGAAATGAGGTTCTGAGATATTTTTAGACATCAGTTCCTGTGTGAAGTGATGGGATCCTGCAACAAAATGGTTTCTGAAACAAGGAAATGAAGCCTTAATGCCATGCTTCAGGGCCCTTTGCTGTTTCCATTTTGGTCAGAGAGAATCATTTTCTCTCCTCTATGGCTTGTGAATTAGCCTTTTGACATCATTTTTGTTCTGCCAGTAAAATATTGGCTGCACACAGGTAGGTGTTTAGGTGATTAACAATATCATTGTAGTTGAAATCTGCAAGTGCTTAATAGGTGGGTCCCACTTACCCTTAAACTGTGGAAATGATTAGGGCAGAAGAGATTACATCTCCAGATACGATTGGAAGTGTTTTATTTTGTTCAGCTTTTTCTTTGTGACATGGGCTTCCTCTGTAGGACACTTTGCAACTTTATCTAAGTTTCCATTGTTGCAGGAGCTGAAAATATTGGAAATGTCCATAATTTTCTTCCTTGTCTGTATGTGAATTTTATGGCTTTTTTTTCATTTTACTACAGAGTGATTGTTAGAGATTATAGGAAACATTTTGTATTTACAGAGCCACGCGAAATATGTGTTCTGTCAGCCTTCCCAAGCAAGACATCCATCACTTGCTTGGTAGCAATAAGAGTGGAACTGAATGCTGTCACACTTCCAGTGGTCCTTTTCAGTCTTGTGTTCCTAAGCTCAACCTCTTCAAAGGCTGCAGTAATTACATCTTCAGATGGAAAAGAGAGAGAAGGAATTGTGATTCTCTGGATCACAAGATTGCTTAGCCACTGACCTGTAATGCTCCAGATTCAGGTTTTATATGTCTGTTTCCCACCTGGCATGCATCAAGCTGGAGAGTTGAATCTCCAGAGCTTAGACATTCTCCCAACTTTGTGGCTGTATGCCCTAACAATTTTTTGTCTGCCAAGAAGAGTCAAGCAGAGATAAATGAGCTTGCTGACAGGCCAGAATGTCTACATGATCAGAGTAAACATACTATCAGCCTAGGTAGTACAGAGAGACTGTTGGAAGCTATTGTAAAGTACTGCAACCTTTTTTTTTTTTGCAGTGGTTCTAACACACTGAGCCTCTTGGTCTTCTAGCCAGAGAAGCCATAACATCATGCTGGAACATACAAAGTAGCAACTCGCATCAGGACACAAAACTAGTGGGAAGAGAGAAGAGAGAGGGCAGTGCCAAGAAGTCACCCACCTGCTTCTCAAGTCCTTACTGCAGCTGAGTTATATTCATAGAATCATAGAATGGTAGGCGTTAGAAGGGACCTTTAGAGATCATCTAGTCCAACTCCCCTGCAGAAGCAGATCCACTTAGATCAGGTCACATAGGATCATATCCAGGTGGGTCTTGAAGTCCTCCAAGAGATGGAAACTCCACACCCTCCCTGGGCAGCCTGTGCCAGGGCTTCGTCACCCTCACAGTAAAATAGTTTTTTCTTACGTTTAAATGGAACTTTCTGTATTCCAGCTTCATCCCATTACCTCTTGTCACTAGATACAACAGAAAAAATGGGATGTCCCAACCTCCTGACATGCACCATTTATATACATATAAATATTGAGATCTCCCCTCAGTCTCCTCTTCTCTAGACTAATTCCCATTCCCACAGCCCTGATCATCTGTGTACTAGATACACAGGGTCTTCTTGTCTAGAACTGTGACTTTTACCTTTGCTGCAGGAGTTATTGTACCTCCCAGCCAAGCCATAAGTCCTTTTCTTTGCAATTATTCTCTTCCCTCCTGAAGCTACTGCCCTGTCTTTCTCCCTGTATGTGCAGACACACAGCCATGCACTGGTAATATACTTCAGAACATGCTGTTGTAGTCAGCCAATGTCAAACATGCTTTGTAAGCACTAGCATATAGGGCACTACAATAACTGAACTGAACATAAACTACCACTTTTTACAGTAGTTTTCTTTTGTTCTTAAATTATTTGTAATTCTTATGAATATTTTTTTTACTACTGCTGCTTAGTCAGGTTGTTCCCCATTTTATATCAAGCCAAAACCTGAAAACTTTGGTTGCCAGCTGTCCAATTTAAATTTTTCTTTATGGATCACTTCTAACTGTATCCTCATTTATTAAGAGTAGTCAGTACTATACTTCACTGAAAGAGCTGGCCCATGAAGAGCTCACTACTTCTTCATACAGTTTGAAAGATTCTTCTGCATTTCCAAGTATGAAAAATTATATTGCAAGCCTGATAAGACAGTTATCTGCAAGAAGCTGTGATACAGAATTAATTGTTGTATCAACGTTTCAAAAATGTTGCCTGTGTTTTTTAGACCAGAGGTTGCTACCAGCAGTAGGAAATGAGAATTATATTAATGACCATGTTTGACAGCCTCGCACCACAATCTGTTTTTTACTGGCTTTTCCTTTTAAGGCCAACAGTTATGCCCTCATCTGGAAAAAAAAAATAGGCTAATGTGATTTTCCAAAAGCTGTTAACAAGACTTCCAATGTCATGATGTCTCTCTGTCCTAATTAAGTACGATTTGCCAATAAGAGACTGGCCACCCTGTGATCATAAAATGGTGTAGGGTTAGACTGTATTGTTGAGTTGCAGAGCTCAGAGTAAAGCCTATGTGTTTCAGGAAGCACAGAGCTTCACCTAGCAGATGTCACTGCTGTTACAAATCTCTACCAGTGTCTTCTGAATGCTGCCTGCACTAAAGCTTTTTGAGATTGGTAGAGATAAAGTAAACTCTCTCCTACTTGCAATTTTTAGTATATTTACCTAGGTGATTGTTGCTTCTTGAAGGACCTGGCAAAAGATAAGGACTTGCATATTATTCTGCTTTTTAGTACATCCAGGAAATGTTTTAAAATGTCATTGTGCGGGTCCAACAAAATGTATTTTCTCTTTCTGTTCAAGCCCTGTTTAAAGATTCTGTTTTGTTTGTGGCTTGAGGTAGCCAATACTTGAATACTCATGAACAAGGAGTATTTGATAGTCAGAAGCTATGGATATATTAACTACAAAACCTGTATCTTAATTCTAACATAGCATAGCTGTTATGTTATCTCAGCTAAACCCAGATGTGTAGCTCTTGCTGCAGTTGAACACAACCATGAAAAAAAAAGTACCAACATCGTCAGGCCGTGTTACTGACTTCTGTACATGAAAGCCATTGTGACTTCCTTGGAACTATACAAAGTCCTTTGCCCTCCAGAGATTTCGCAAGTTTATACAATGATTCTCCTATAGCTTTCAGGGTAACTGCATAGCTACAGAACTTTTAGAATTAAAATTGTCACTGGTGTTTTTGGACTACGCCAAAGAATGAATGACATTTAAGCATATTTTTTTCACTGAAGATTTGTTGCAGAAAATAACTTTAACATCCAATAATCTAGTTTGTACAAAGTCCTTAGGAACAGCAGAGCTGTATCTTTTGATTCTGTATATGTTTTTTTCAAAAATATCTTCTAAAATTAGCCAAATTCCTTGTATTTTACTATGATAACAGAAGTTAGTGAATATTCTTTTCATTCATTTCATTCATTTTTAGTTCTATTAATGTTGTATTTCGTTGGAATCACTATTAAGTACAAGTTATTATTAGCATATTCATGTGGAAGCATAAGCATTTAGATGTGCACTAGCATTCAACCAGTCTAAGGCAGTAGTGTATCATGTTCTCTTTTGCCACAGTATATGTACTGTATCTGGTAGGTGAACAATTAGTAGTGTGATTAAATTTGATCCTAAACTTAAAGATTTAGCAGAGATATGTTGATAAACTGAGACAAAATGTCTGCCTCACTGCATCTCTGCCCTTCTACTAGATTGCAATAAATCCAGTTATGCATTCTTGTAGCATCTTTTCTATCCAAACACTAATTAAAAAATAGCTTCTTTTAACAATTTGATGTCTTATACATATGAATGTTCATATATAAATGAATAGATAGACTGTCTCCCACTTGGTAACTAGAAGACCCCAAAGTATCTTAAAAAAAAAGGCTTCTAACAAATTATGAAAGAAAAAAACAAAAGCTGAACTCTGTTAATATCCATGTGTTAACAACAAAAAAATCCAAACCAAAAATCAACCCAAAAAAATCCTGAAAAAAAAACATGTAATGGTCAAAGTAGACACTATAATCCATTAACATAGGTCTCTGTTGTTGGAAAATGGGTGACCACATTACTGAGTGACAATGTACCCTATTTACCACAGCCTAAATGCAGCTTCCCTGGTAGCATTTGAGTTTTCTTTCTTATTTATGCTTTGAAGTAACTGAGTAATTGTCACTTTAGCACCCTTTAGGGATTTCTAATCAAATGTAGAGAAGAAGCCTAAACAAACAAAACCCCTTCATTCAGTCTTTACTTAGTGCTCAGATTTGAATAGGAGAGTGGGGGAGGAGGATGTTGGATTTTTTACTCATTAATCCATCGCCATTTTTTGCATAATATTTTGTAAGAATTAATACATCTCGCTCTGTATTTTTGTTTTCCATATAAAATGTCTTGAATGGTCAATTAATTAGCACATACAAATTGTCTTTTCATTCAATCCATCTATATTTTGGCATATGTATCCTTGTTTTATCACTACTTTTTTCTAGTTTACATTGTTATAACATTTTTAATTAATATTAATAACCATTTATTGTGAGTAAATAGTTATTATTATACATCTCCAAAGAGTTGCAGTGTATGTACATAAGAAACTTGAGGTAGAAATATTTTTGTGTTTTACCAACGGATATTGTATCTCATCTGTTGTAGCTCTTAAGTCTATATGGAGGATTTTTTCTCAGTACCATCTAAATTAATGAAAATGCTTAAAAACTAACTGGTTATTTATTTTAGGGAGGTTAATGCAATGTTATAAAATTGTCTTCACTTGTTAATACTTTCAACAACTGCAATACAATAAGTGCAGCTTTTTTCAAAGGTTTAAGGTAGAGCTAGCATTTCCTATTTCTCTTTGAGCAAATAAAAGGTTGGCAATTTAAAATTGTTTCAGAGTTGTTACAGTACAATCTTATTTTAAAGCAGAGAGAGGAAAAACACAGAAGAAAAACTCTGAACAAGCTGTACTGATTTCTTGAACCACAGAAAAATGTAATTTAAACTTTGCATTTAGACAACTGTTCAAAAATATTGGTTCAGTTTGATTTCTCCCAGTCACTGTTAGCTTCAATATTTTGCCTGAAAGAAAATTGAGAATGTAAGGCTTGGGTTCTCTTAAGTTTCATTGGCATCGATTGTTGCACATTTTTGGACATACTTCTTTCTTTTTCTGATCAAGTTTCCATAATTTGCAGTGGAGGGAGGAGATGGGGTAAGCTATCTAGCACTTTTCAAAGTTTAGTGACCAATTTTTCATATTAGGGTTCTTGAACTTTCTGGGACCAATTGTTTTCAGGGAGCACATATAATTTCTAGGAGAATGTGCAGTGACTAAACCAGAATGGACTATGGTATAAAGTGTTTATATACAGTAAAGCTCTAAAAAGTTCTATGCATCCAGTGAAAAAGTTTGAAATACATTGATCTGAAACTATGCCTAAAAAAAGGTGTATTAATACAGTTTCTTAGAAGTTACTATGTACATAACCTCAGGAACCTTTTGCATTTTTATAGAAAGCAGAAACACACCTCAGATTCTGTCACTGCCCTTGTTTTCCAAAACTAAGGTGCAAAGTCACTAGCATTTAAAAAGCATAACAGGACATCTTCGGTAACACACTGAAATAAGTGCCTTGGTTAGGCATATATATATATATGCATTAAGAAAACAAGCTGAGACTGTTTCCTACCAGTTAAGTAGTGCCTTATCAAGAAATACTGTCAGTGTTGTATAACAAGAAATTTTTCAGTGTTGTCCTTCTTTCTTCCTTCCCTTCTGGCTTTCTGTTTCAGTTCACATGACTGGACTTTGTACCCATTTACCAGTAGTAAATGTGCACCCATCTTGTTGGAAAACTAGAGGCAGAAACTGAAACAATTCCGTGCTGCAAGGTAAAATGTCCCTTCTGCCTCAAAGTCTGTCATTTATGTGTAGTTTCATCGTAAACATTGATGTCATGTGTAATTGAAATTCCTATTATTTTAGAGCTCAAAGCAACTTTTTCATGGCAGGAAATTAGCAATTATGAAAAGTGATAACATATGCATTGTTGTCTTTTACTTATTAACTTTAAACAATGTATTTTATATAAGAAAGAAAGAAAGGGATGCTAACACTGTCTACTCTTGTCTGTACCATGCCATCAGCTGTAGTAGCAAACGATTTTGTAGCAAAATGCACTTCATTATTAAGTACTACAGAGGAGTAGAACATTCACTGTCTGCAATGGGTCAAAGACTATAAGCTTTACTTGAATTGTGAGAGCATTTTGAACAAAAAAGCAAGTGAAAGTGTTTGGGAACTAGAACATTTTCCAGTTGTGCAACAGTGATTTTTCTCTTGCCGCTTAGGCTCCAATTATTTAAAAAATAATGTTAAAAATGTTTGTCATTTTGATTATGGACTCCTTCAATAATCAAATAGAAATGTACTGTTAAAGAGTTTTGGAAGGAGTTGGGTACTGCAGTAAGCTTGTAGTTTTGAAGTGACTCTGGTTTGGGTGCAGTGTATGTAATCTGACATATCTGATTCAAAAGTGGAGCCTGCAAGACTTAATTATAATTTTTAAATACTATTAAATAAATCTAATATCTTCCTTTGTAATCTCATCTTTGTCCAGCCTGCTAGCTGGGGTTAAGCACAGCTACTGTCAGGACACTGCCTGTATGAGGAAACACTGAAATAGGATGCAAGGAACAATAGAGAAAGGAAGAGGTAAGAAATAAAACCCCATAATTTCTGAGCAGGTTGTGTCTGTCAGGCTTTTACACAGAAAGGCTATGTTTAGATGGCCATGCTGAGACAAGAAGGAGGAAGGTAAAAGAGGAGAGGCCTATTTAACCTAAACAGGTGTTGACAGAATCTGACCACATATATTGTTTGCTAGGTAGTTTTGTAATGACTCATTAATAATATGGATACCATACACTTTGTTTCCTCACAAACATGTTTTTGCTTCTGCCTCTAGGGTTCTCTCTAGGTGGATTTTAGTAAGTGCAGACTTGTATCTAGATACTAAATTCCTTTCAGACCAGCAACTGAGTCTGTTTTAATACAGGAAAAGCCAGTTGCCAATAGAGAGCACTGTATGCTGCTTGCTGGTGGAAAAGCCTGTGTTGTGGGGTGAAGAGTCAAGCAGAGAGACCCAGCAGGATCAAGAGTAGTAATGGTAGCGTGATAAACAGCAGGACCTGGGCAAGTGGAACTGGAGGAGCTGCATCCAAAAGATACTGAGTGTGAGTTTAGATCAATGGCACATTAATATGGGTTTCCTGAATAGGAATGGATTTGGAAAACGGCATGTTTTAGAAAGATTAGAATTACAGAAGTATTTGTGGGGTGGCTTCTTGATTGTACAAAAGGAAGTTTGGGGATTATGATGAATGAAATTAGTGTTGTGTGAAGCTAGATAGGAGGAAGGCAAGCCATTGAGATGGATTGTTAAATGCTTAAGAATTGTGGCTATGGCATTCTGAGTTGTGAACATAAAACTTTGAACTGCTTCAAGTTCACGATGATGATCTTGGATTTTTTTTACATACTTGCCAAATGTTTTAAATTAAAATGTAATGGTGTGAAAATGGCCTCATCATTTTTATATGGAATCGGTTGGTAAGCTATGGTCATAAGAAAGTCTTAGCACATAATGCTCATACAGACATGTTTTCTTTTGATGTTATCTGAAACTGGCTGAATTGATGCTTATGTGGTGTTGTATGGGAACATGCTTTCTACAGGAATCCTTGCGTTAAAAAAATTATTTGATTAGAAGGCAAAGTCAGTAAACTAGAAGGCTACTTTATCCTCTTTTTTGTTGTTGCTTTTGGTAATCTTTATATTCTGCACTACTGACAGAACTGGCAACTATGATGAAGAAAATTATCTGTTGTGACATGGATTAGTCATTTACAAAAGTTACTTTTAGCTACGTAAAAAAGCATCACATCTCTAATACATTTAAGTTGTTGTGATAGACAACTGGATATGTTGTCTGTTATAGCAGTTGTCTAATAACAGCAGTAAACTATTAGTCTTGAAAAATGCATATTGGACATTGATATGTTCTTTTTCACTGATGAACAGAGTCCATCTTTTAAAAACATATGGGCGTGTCATACCTAAAGGCACAGAACAAAGGAAAATGTCCTTTCCTAAAAAATTAAAAACATTCTGATGTGGTTGAAAAAACATGTTATTCATTTCAAACATACTTGCAGCATGATCCAATCCAAGCTAAAAGATAATGAGACCCCTGGAGTTATGGAGAAACTGTTCAGATGCTGAAAGGAAGTTAATACTGGTGTAGCACAAGAAAAATATGTTCTGCAAGAAAACGGGGAAAAAGAAGCCTTTTTGTTTAAATTTTTATATTTATTTATGATCTTGAAATGTCATACAAAATGAAGTGAATTATTATCATCTTGAGATAATGAAATTTTTCATTTATTTTATCATGTTGGGATTTTGCCTCTTTACTTCTGTGTGTGAAGGGAGGGTGTTCTGATTTAACAGCAAGAATTTACAAGTTTCCTAGAGTAGCTATGAATGAGAAAGAACTAGAGAAGAGAAAGGGAAATGGAAGGAGAGGGAAAGGAGAGAGGAGGGAAGAAGCAAGAATTCTCTGCTTACAGAAGCCAGATGGAACCTGGATACCTTGTAGCTTAAATTGCTGTTTTTCTTATATTGCTACAATACAATATACACTTTTCTACATTGTTCAAGATACATTTTTTCTGTCACACTCTGAGGACTCATGTATGTGTTCTTGTATTGCAGCCAGATATTTTTAGTCTTAGAATTATTTGCGATTTCAGATATCCTTGATTTTAAAAATTTCATTCTAATTGTTGACTAATTCAATGATGTTTAAATGTCCCGCATATTTTCCACCAAGCTAAGTATATTTTTCTTTCTGTTCATGGGGGACTCAATTCTTCCTTGGTAGGATTACTGAAATTACTAAATTATTAAATATTTTGAATTTGGATAAAAAATTGACTAATGTACATTCCTTAATTTGTAGATACTTTTGACCTTTGGACATTAATTCTAATTTCTGTGGTTCACAGTCAGGAAGCTATATAACCACTATACAGCTCATAATCCTTCTTTTATTAATTGCACAAGTGTTCTTTCCAGGGTAAATATTTTCCTATTTTGTAAGACCTCCTAATTTCATCATCCATGCCTTTTGTCTCCAAATCTGTTTTCCAATAATAGCGTTTGATTTTAAACCTATTTTGTACTTTCAGTGTTTACAGTGAATAGCTCTAGTGGGGTATTTCTGTGTTACAGCTGGTTAGAAAATGGCTTATGATCTATTTTTATATTTTTTGTTAAGCTCTTTTCTCACTGTGCTAATCAGAGCAAGATGAAAATTATGAATGGATAATTCAGTTCTCTTTCTTCTAATTTTGCATTAGGTCTTAAAGAAATGAGTATTTGGGTGGTAATCTTTTAACCCTATTAAAAATGACACAGCAAAAATATCTCCCTGCCCAATAGAACAACAAAACTAGTTTGGTTTTACCTTGTACATGCTAAACCATCTATTTTTCTGGGTGTAAAAATAAAGGAGAACAATTGAAATTTTTTGGTTTGATTTTAAAACTTTTTTCTTTATTTTTTTTGTCACACTAGAAATATTTTTCAGTTTTTCATGACACATGTTCATGACTATTTGCAGAGTGAGAACATATCAGAGAAGCTATTCTATCAGAGAAGCTATTCTATTACATCTTGGGAGCCTCTTGCTTACACCAGCAGTACATTAAGTCAGCTGGTCTCAAATGAAATTATTTTCTGTTTAAATTCTTTTCCATTTCCATCCCTGGTTGAAGACTCACATTTAGAATCTGGATGGATTGGATCACAGCAAAGAAACTTTTGAGTAACGGTAATAAATGAAATTAATTTGCCATGAGATCCATTCATCCCTTTTCATTTTAAGTGTGGTAGGTTGGCCCTGGCAAACAGCCAAGCACCTCCACAGCCACTCTCTTACTTTTTTCCCTCCTCTCCCCAGTGAGATAAGAGAGTAAATAGGAGGGACAGGAGTGAGGAAACTCATAGATTGAAATAAAACCAGGAAAAATACTTACAAATACTGTCATGGTCAAAATGATTGGGAGTTGTTGTGGTTTAGGCCCATCCAGGGACAAAAGAACTAAGTACCACAGACTTCGTAACTCTCTAAGGACAGGGAGGGCTTAATTGTCGCTTATGCTCCAGAACAAAACAGGCAAGGCTACTCAGCTTGGGGAAGAAAACAGAACTTAATTTAATCCGCCTCAAACTAAACCATAACAGAATTATCCAATGGAAAAATAATACAGAGTAGGGCAAATGATGGAAGTGCAACCAGCTCTTTAAAATTACCTTTCCCCTCCCTCTTCTATCTTCCTGTGCTCAGATCCCTGAGAAGACTGTCATTGCCTCCTCCAACCATAAGCAGTGCCGGGGCAGAGATTGACAGTGCAGTCAGTCCTTTTCTGATGTCTCTTGCTGCTTATCTCACCTCACTCCTGCGGAGAAGTGCTCTTCACCAGTCCTCTCATGCTCCAGCTTGGGGTCTCCCGCACACCTGGCAGGCCTGCTTGCGCCGCAGCAACCGCAGTTCATGTTCTGTGGGTTCAGGTCTAAATGGTTCCCTCCTTCTGACCCAGAGTGTCAACTCTCACCCTCTGTCATGGGCTACACTCATCAGGGGCTGCAAGGATGTCTCTGGTTCGGCATTGCTCCTTCTGTCTTTTCCTGACTCCAGAGTCCATGTGGTCACCTCCGTCTGGCTCTTCTCTTCCATCTCCTTCCACAGACTTCAAATTCCCATCCTGGCAGAGGCGCCAGATTGGGCCAGCCAAGCCAGAGGTGGATCTGAACCTCAGAGCCAGGGGAAAGTCCGAGAACTCTTTACCGGGCCTGCACTGCAACCTGCTCCCTCTATTACCAAGCAAAAGCAGCTCCTCACAAAACCATGACATGAATTCAACTTAATTTATTGCCAGGTAGCTTAAATATTTAATCAATGATTGTGGTATTGGAAAACAACAATAAAAGAGAGAAGAGTCTGGCTCCATCCTCCTTACACCCCACTCTTTACATATTTGTAAACATTAATGAGATCACCCCTCAGTCTCCTCTTTCCCAAGCTAAAGAGCCTCAGCTGCCTCAGCCTTTCATCATGATAGATGCTCCATCATCTTTATGGCCCTGCACTGAACTCTCTCCAGCAGCTCCATGTCCTTCTTGAAATGAAGGGCCCAGAACTGGACACAATATTCCAGATGTGGTCTTATGAGGGCAGAGCAGAGAGGGAGCAGAACCTCTCTTGACCTACTAACCACAGCCCTTCTAATATACACCAAGATGCCATTGGCCTTCTTGACCACAAGGGCACATTCCTGGGTCAGTGCTACTGCTGCAGATTACATTCAGTCCCTTCAGTGCAGCAATGGGAGGCAGAGCAGGACAAAGTCAGTGCTTAGCCACTCCCCTCTGCCACTCCTTGTTGCTTCCTTTTTTCCTATTCTCTGATGTGGGCCCTCCACAGGCCACAGTTCCTTTGGACACATACCTGCTTCAGTGTGGAGCACCTCCTACTACTGGCCTTCTTGTTCTCTCCTCCTTCTCTCTCTGCCACCCACCACACTTCTCTCTGTGTACTTTCCCTGCAGTGTTTTTTGCCCTTGGTTGATTATTTTTACACCAGCTTGGCTCTTGAGCTAGTACTGTCCTGCAGTATGTCCATTGCAGAGCTTACGTTGACTGTGTTCAGTACAACACAGACTCAGCTCTCACAGAGGCCTCCCTCTCCAGCCCCGTCACTGATAACACATTGACACCTGCATCCAATACATTACTATGAAAAAGTGATGAAGTAGCTTGGTAAACTGAGATAATCCAAATGCAGATATAAGAAATACTTTGTTTGGATAACTGTGAAAGGTTTGTTTTTTTCTTATACTCTAATACTTTCCCTAATACATGCTCCTTCTAATAGTGTTTCTGGGAAAGAGTGCAAAGGTTGAATAGAAGTAATAGTCCAGACACAACTAGTTCCTCTTCATTAGTTTATGTACCTTCTACTGCAGCTATTCTCAGTCTCTGCAATGAGACAGACAAAGGAAAGGGCTGCTTGCAGTCCCTCTTTCTCCATCAAATGATCTAAGTATCTATCATATGTTAAATACACTATTACTTTCTCTTCTCCTACCTCCTATGTGACAAGACAAGCACGTGCATCGCTGTCCTATGACAACAATGAGCGTGTCCTCATGATACAATGGGAGTCAGGGGAACGTGTATGATACTTCAGTGTGCAAGTTGGTGCATTCCAGTGACATGACCAAAATGTGCACTATCCGTGTGAATCATGACAGTGCTCATGCGCATTAACAGACTGCTTCTTGTCATATGTCAGGAAGTGTCTTTTTCTTCTGTGACAAGAACCTCACAAAAGAAGATAACAGGATCTAATAATGACTGGCCAGTCACAGACTGTTTTGGTGCCTTGAAATATCATCTGGCTTGAGTAATACTGGGGAATATAATTTCTATACTGTCAGAACTCTGTCAGAAAAAAACATTTATCTGATCAGATTTGTGATTGTGAGGGTTGGCTATAGCTGACTTCAATCAGAAATTTACCAATATTCCTATAAAATAATCCTTGCTGTTGGATGTGATCACTCTTATATAAAATGTCCTTTATTTGGGAGTAATGAAAGAATAAAATGTTTAAGATGGAATACTCATCGGATTGCTATACAGTCTGGAAGGGAAAAATATTTATATGTATCCCTTGGAGAAATTTTTTTCAACTAAAACTTATGAAGACTTGTCCCTAGTTCTCAGATTGCAGTAGAATTATGGAGTAAGAAATTTTTGAACCAGTAAGGTTGGTAGGGTACATTATACTAATTTTAAAATGTAATTTTTTTTTTAATACAGTTACTTTTTAATACTTTGTGCTGAGTGCACACAAACCACCCATCATCGAGGTGGCATTTATTTCATGCAACTATATTGTTTTTGTATATATCTAGACTAAACTAGATATTTAGACTCTGTTCCTAGTCTGTGGAAAAAGATATGAGTGTCACTTCCAACATTTTATTATACCAATCTTAAGAGGTGAATCATCCTCTTTAGGTGCCTGTCTCTTCTTATTAGAGAGGAAGCTGAGATAATTACCTCAGACTAAATAATAGAAACGTCACAGTTGGAAAAGACCTTTAAGATCATTGAGTCCAACCACTAACATCACAGTACCAGGCCCACTACCACTATCTCTAGGGATGGTGACTTCACTACCTCCCTGCACAGCCTGTTCCAATGCTTAACAATGTCTCAGTGAAAAAGTTCTTCCTCATGTCCAATTGAAACCTCCCCTGGTACAACTTGAGCCCATTTCCTAGTGTTCTATCATCCCTTATTGGAGATAAGAGATCAATCCACACTTTACTAGAATTCCCTTTCAGGTAGTTGTAGAGTTGTAGAGAGTGACTAGAAAAGTGGTTTTAGGCAGAGAAGAACACAATAATATTGGTTATAAAATCCAAATCTTTGATCTTGACAAGACTCCAATGTGTGCCAGTGAGTAACTCAAGAGAGAGAGAGATTTTTGGAGATTTTCAGGTGGAGTTTCTGCTCCTGTTGGGTTTCATGTTGTGCTCTGATAAGTATTTTGAAATTACTATTTCAGTGAAAAAGGCTTAGAAACTGCTTTCAAATTGAATGAAATGAAAAGTGGTTGGCCATTTGTCCCACTGTCCTTCCAAAGACTTACAGCAGGACTTACATGCCAACCTTCACATCTGCGCACTATCCCTGTGTCAAGGTTTAGGCCTGTCAAGGAACAAAGGACCATAATCAGCCATAAGTACTGTTTGGAAACTTAAGGAAAGGGAGGACATTTACTGTCACAAAACAGACAAGACTACTCAACTTGGAGATGAAAATGAAACTTAATCCACCACCAACCAAGACATAACAAACAGAAGTACCTAATCGAAAGCAATACAGAGTAGAAGTATGATGAAAAGTGCAACCACCCACTTTAAGATACCCTTCCCCCCAACCCTTCACTCTTCTCAGGCTCAGAGCTCTCGTCCCCGTGTCTTTACTTGCTCCCCCTCTGAGTGGCACAGGAGAGTAAGGAATTGGGGTTTCTTTTCCTGATGGCTCGTGCCACTTGTCTCTCCTCAAGAAAGGCAGGCTCCTTGAGGATCCTCCCTGTTCCAACATGGGGTCCCTCACATGCCAGGCAGCCCTACATGGGCTGATGTCATGTATGTTCATCCTGAGGGCTGCAGGTCCTCTCCTCTTCATCTGAGTCAGAGTCCAAAGCACTCACCTCCTCAGGCACGGGGTCTTCCTGGAGCTGCTGGCAATTGTCAGTCCTGAAATTTCCCTCTATGGATCACAGAGAGAGAGAGTTTAGTGGTTTGGTCCAGTGATATGTGTAGTTAGATTTTTTTTTTTTTAAACATTTTATGGACTATTACTTTGAATATGAATGGAAACTTGGAAAAGACCAGTTTGTCTACAGTTGGTTGAAAGTGAAGAGACCGTAACCACTGAAGGAGATGAAGCTATGGTTTATATGTTGGTGCTTTTCAAATGGACATAGAGAAACTCTTCTGTTAATTCTCACAATCCTTCAGAAATCTAAAGACTTTATCTGTTTGCTTGTCATAAAAACAGAAGTACAAAGTTTAGTCAAACAAGTTCTGCTCCCTCGTGTCTCTTTGACACTCTTGGGGAAAAAAAGTATAAAAAATTGTCATTTCACACATCATCTAGCTCTGGTATATGAAAAAAAAAACAGACTCAGCAGCTTTCAAAACTATTATTTATTTTTAATATATATGTGTATATATGTATGAGACAATTTAATACATATATACAGGAGTTATCTAAGCCCTTAATGTATGTAAGGGCTTATTACATTGGGTGGTATATATAAAGTTCTTATTCTAATAGGCATATACATTAGATGCTTAATAATAGCACATGTCAATAGCTATGATTAATGTCAGTATACATGTCAGGCAGCATCATGTAGTATTTACTGAAGTTGATAAGGATTTCAGAAACAAAGTTTTATAATGTCTCTCATATTTCTGCTCAAACAACACCTAATGTTAATTTATATTTATGCTGAACTCAAAATATGTGGAGAGATACAGACCTGGAATCCTTGTGACATGGTGAACGGTAAAGACAGAGCAGAGTTGCATCCTTCATACATGCTCACACATTTTAGTGATGTGTAATTACTGAATCTGGAAGATTTCTTTGAATTGTTTAGAACATGACTTCCTGGTTTCCAGGAAGTGACTTGGCATAGACACTAGTGGTTGTTCATTAGTAGCTTTCTAAAAAAGAAAACAAATTAAAAGCTTTATTTCTCTTAGGATGGTGCATAACTGGCAAACAGGATGATCACCTGTGTTATCTTGTGTTTCCCTTGTGTTATATTGCTGACCAGAGCCCATACTCAAATTTCTAATGAGCGTTTGGCTAATGGAAGGAATATTGTGAAATAGTAATCATAGAAAAGGGTATATACTCTAATATGTGTATATAATTACATAGGTTTTTTAATTACAAATAAAATAGTGGCATTTTATCACAAAAGATAACCTTATCTTCCATCAGGTAATATAACCCTACCTGAAATAATGCTTATTATTTATTGATACTGCCATTAAGTTCTGTAATTTAGTTGAGGTGAAACTAGCAAATTCTTGAGAGACCACTTTAAAAAGATACCTGAATTAAGCATATATCTGATGATTATCTGTGTGGCTTATTTTCTATTTGATTCAGATCCAGTAATTAATCATTCTTGTACAAGAAACATGATTATTTGTTCTGGTGTTTTTTTCCAGCTCACATTAAGTAAAATTTATCTCTTATAAGGCAACTTTTAATCAATTAATTTAATACAGATTTTAATTTATGTACATAGTTATCTGAAGATGGATATTAAAATCTAACAGCACTTTTCAGCAAAGCATTCCAGCTTTTTTACAGCCACGCGTATCAGTTTACAGATATAGACAGACCCAGCCCTCTTTTGCCCACATGATGAGAGAGCTGAATGCAAAACAATTCCAACCTGGGAAACAAATAGTTGTCCTAATCTGTCATTAAATCTGAAGTGTGATACCAATAGCTAGGATGGAAGATTCCTATGTCACTTAAGCTTTGTCAGAGAAAAAAACAAACAAAAACTAATAAGCACATAAAAAGTACCAGAACTTTAAAAAATGGGAGGAGCGCATCTAGCTCCAAAGACCGGAGAGGATTCTGAGAAGGTGTCTTACCAGGGAGGAGGAAAAGTAAAAGAATATTGAAAAATTGGCATTAAGAAATAGTGAGTTTGAAATATAAATATTAGAAGTAATCTCATTACTGAGACTAAGTTAACAGTGGTCGGTTAGGACACCATAACTGATTTTTTTTGCATAGTCTTACCTTGTAAATGCAAAGTAATGTTTGCCTAAAATAATTAGCACTAGGAGCAGGCCAAAATTATATATTTTTATTTCTCTTTTCACAGTCATATTACATATTACATAAAAGATACAGCTATGACTGCTTTTTAAGAGAGTAATTAAGAGAGATTTGAAAAAATCTTTAAGCTGATATCAGAAAACTATTAATAGTGTATTACATTTCTTTATAATTTGTGACAAAAAACTTAAATTTCATTTTCTCATGAAGCTGAGGAATTTTCTCTTTGCAGAATTGTATGGAGGACACAATTTTTTTCTTGTTTGTTCACAGTGTCATTTTTATGACTTAAGGAAATTTTTTTTGAGTTCTGGTATTTGGATAAGCAAGATAATTTTTTTCTTTGTTTCATATTGCTTAAGGATAGCACAGCATTTTTTTAATGAGATGAATATCTTTAAATGTTGCTTATTTCATCAGAAAACACTATACCTTCAAGGATAAAGTATTTTAAACCTTTTTCTCAAAGGTTCTGTTAAAGAGTAGTTTAGAGAAAAATTGCTTAATCAAACAATAACAATGCTGGGGTGATCCAGTTGGGAAGAGAGGTTTAAAAAAGTTTCATAACAGTTCTTGTCAGTAATCCACATGTCTGTAGTACTCAGGATGAGGATGAAACAACTAGCTATATCTTGAGCCAATCATACTGGGGGATGGGGGGTGGGGGAGTGGGCAGAAAGTCAACTCTTTAAATTCTATATGACCTACCAACATTTTTAAATTAAGACAACTAAAAATAAGTGTTGGATAAATTCATATAAAGTATCAATAAATATTGGAATATATCTATTATTTCTTTCCATCCATATAAAAGTGTTCTTACATTTTGTACTTTGTTTTAACACAAATAGAAAATATGTATTACAATACCAAAAAAGTAAATTAAGGATATGTAGAAAAAGTAGGTTACATGTGTATATGCACCCACATACATGTGCAGATGTTTATATTGGCACATAAGTTGATGTATACATGTACATAGGTTCACATATAACAATTAAAGAATTGAAGTTTGAAATAAGATATATGACATCCAAATTGTTATATGGCTCTCTTTGTAGGAAAATAAGCACCCCTTTCAAATCTATTCAATTAGTAGCCACTTTGGGAAGAAAGAAGGTAAAATTAATCCTATTATATCAGAGGAAAATTGAAACAGAGATTAAAAATTGCACCAACATATCCCACATGCAATTAAGGAAAAACATGGCCACCTGAATCTTAACATATAAGCCTCCAAAGCTGGAGCCTACTGCAGGAAGATCAAAAGGACATTGTAAAAGTGAGAAAAAAATCCAATTGATTAAGTGCAAAAAACAAAAAATGGACTAAAATGAATTCATGAAGGTAAAACGATTCACAGGCAGCTGTTGAGGACAGTGGTCTCCTGTCCAAAATACCCTAAACTCACACTGCCAAAAGCGAGAAGAGATTTCACTAGTAAAAGAATATACTTGGCAAGTTTCTTAACATTCTTTCTTTAAGTATTTGGATTGGCTGCTTTTGGAGACCAAATATTAGGTTAAATGGAAGCTTCATCTGATTTGGTGTAATCATTTTCATGTAAGATCTGCCCTTGCCTGTCTTTTCACGGTGAAAATCCCTAGTGTGACACAGATGAGCCTCACCATTTTCAGAACTGCATTCTTCTCATGTCCTTCCTTTTATACTCGTCAGAATTTCTTTGCTGTTGTCCGTTCCACTCAATTTCATCCACCCTTTTTGTTTTTTTAGCTTTCCAAGCACATCCCTTCAAGATGCGTTAGTCTGGTACAAAGAGAGTACACCAGAGAAATCAGAGTTGTTGGGATTATTTTGTTTTTCCTGTTTCTTTGTTGCTTTCACCTCAGGGACCATGATATCAGGTGAAGGCAAATAACGAATGTTTAAGAGTGTCAATGGATACTCCTTCAGAACTGAGAGATAACCAGCAATGTTGTATCAGAGACATCTTTCAATCACTTCTCTTTTTTTCTGATTTGGAAGATGAGAAATGGTGGTACTAAATGAGGCTAACTTCTGCAGGAATAGATCCAAACAACTGGGTTTTCAGACACTTTGCAAGTGACAATGATCTGTGTCATATTCAACACAACTATTGTGGATAGATGTGTAGCTTTATTTAAAATATTACGTGAAGAGGCTACAGATGTGTAGATTTATTTAAAATATTATGTGAAGAGGCTAAATAACTTACACAGAGGAATCATAGAATCACAGAATGGTAGGGGTTAGAAGGGACCTTTAGAGATCATCTAGTCCAAACCCTCTGCAGAAGCAGGTTCACCTAGATCATGTTGCACAGAAATGTGCCCAGGTGAGTCTTGAAGGTCTCCAAGGAAGGAGACTCCACACCCTCCCTGGGCAGCCTGTGCCAGGGCTCCCTCACCCTCACAGTGAAATAGTTTAATGTTCAAATGGAACTTTTTGTGTTCCAGCTTCATCCCATTACCCCTTGTCCTGTCACTGGATAGAACAGAAAAAAAGAGATGTTTCAAACTCCTAACATCCACCATTTATATACTTATAAATATTAATGAGATCAGTCTGCTCTTTTTTAGATTAAACAGCCCCAGTTCCTGCAGCCTTTCCTCATATGAAAGCTGTTCCGGTCCCCTGATCATCTTGGTGGCCCTGCGCTGAACTCTCTGGACACAGAGACACAGACCGGAGTCTGCAAGAGAGTAGAGGGGGAGGAGCCCCCAGCTTGTACTGGTGCAGGGGGTTGTTGGTCCCCAGATGCAGGACTGCACTTATCCTTGTTGAACCTCATGAGGTTCCTCTTTGCCCAACTCTCAATCCAGTCAAGATCCTGCTGAATGGCAGCACAGCCTTCTGGGGAATCAACCAGTCCTCCCAGTTTGGATGTTTTGTTTCTACCAGTTGGATTAAACTTGAAATTACTGTTTGTAATACTTGCAAAACCAGATAGCTTTGTATCTTTACACAGATGGTTTTATTAGTGGCAGGAGTATATATATCTAGGTTTTATTCAGACGATATTAATCCTATGACAAAATTGAGGGCACTCAATTATTCCATGTAATAAATGTGAAGGTCCTGCAAGCATCCTTGCAACTCTATATATGATGTCACAAACATATATCTTATCTTTTTAAACTTCTGTATTACCTTAGGCCTCATAGACCCTTATAGTTGAAATAAAGAAATGGAAGTACAAGATATAGACAGGTTGTTGTTCCTAACCTGTGGGGTGAGTTAGTTGATAGTTTTTTTTCTTGCAATACATAGGAAGCAATTCGCATTTGTTTATCACTTCAGAGAAGAAAGTACTGTGCGGATTAAGAGTCTATACTGTGGCAGATGTTAAGCAGCTTCATTAGTATGCTAATTTGATGAAGGGTTGGATAGATGCATCCCTTCAAGCAGAGCTGTGTTTAGTATTTTAGTCTTAAAGTTTGTGTATGCATTTCCCATGTCTGGAACTATGTAGATTTCTTCCTGTGAAGCAAACCAGGTAACAATCTGCTGCCACTGGGATAACACTGGGGATTTTTAGATATTGCCAATTGGTTGTGGTTTAGGCCCATCCAGGAACAAAAGACCACGATTAGACTGAAGTACCACAGACTTAAGAACTCCCAAGGACAGGGAGAGCTTAATTGCCATTTAGGGTCCTGGACAAAACAGAAAAGGCTACTCAGCTTGGGGAAGCATACAGGAAATAGTTTAATCCACCACCAGCCTAAACATAACCATAAAACCCCAAAACAAACAGAAAATGCCACAGAGTGATACAATGACGAAGAGCACAACCAGCCATTTAAGACCACCTTCTCCCCACCCCTCCCCTCTTCCTGGGCTCAGGCCCCTGATTCCGGTGTCTTTACATCCTCCCTTGCTGAAGAGCTCATGGGGGGCAGGGAATGGGGGTTTCAGTCAGTCTTTTCCTGATGGCTCCTGCCATTTGTCTCTCCTCAGGGCTGATGGGTTCCTCGACAGCCCTCCCTGATCTAGTGTGGGGTTCCTCAAACACCCAGTGGCCCTGCATAGGCCACTCCGACATACATTCATCCCAAGGGCGGCAGCTCCTCTCTGCCTCCTGTGTGGGTCTCTGGGGACCGCAGGCTCTCCAGCATGGCCTGCGCCATGGCCATCTCCTCACACAGTCTCTTGCCAGTGCAGGCGTATTCACCTGGAGCTGCTGGTGGCTCTCAGTCCTGCCATTGCCCTCCATGGGTTGCAGGGGCACAGCCTGCGTTCTCACCATGGGCTGCAGAGGGGTCTCTGGTCCAGCACTCCTCCTTCCATCTTCCTTCTCTGACTGTGGGGTCTGTATGGTCACTTCCATCTGATACCACTCCTCCACCTCCTCCCACGCACATCAAATTTCCAAACTTATATAGTGATGACAGAGGCACCAGATTGGCTTAGCTGTGCCAGAGTTGAATCTGAACCGCAGAGCCAGGGGAAAGTCCAAGAACTCTTTACCGGGTCTGCATTGTGTCGTGGTTTCGGCCCATCAGGGAACAAAAGACCACGATTAGCCTCAAGTACCGAAGACTTAAGGATTGCTAAAGGGCAGGGAGGGCTTAATTGCCGCTTAAGGTGCAGGACAAAACAGACCAGGCTACTCGGCTTGGGGAAGAAAAAACAGAAAACAATTTAATACCAACTAAAACACAAAACCCCAAAAACCAGAACCAAAACAAAACCAACAACACAGAATGGTACAGAGATGAAGAGTCCGACCAGCCCTTTAAGACCACCTGCTCCCCACCCCTCTCCTCTTCCCGGGCTCAGAGCCCTGATCCCGGTGTTTTATACCTCCGTCCCCCCTGAACGGCCCAGGGGGGCAGGGAGTGGGGGTTTCAGTCAGTCCGTTCCTGGTGGCTTCTGCCGTTTGTCTCACCTCAGGGCAAGTGGGTTCCGCACCAGTCCTCCTTGCAAGTCCGTGAGGTACCACACACACATGGCAGCCCTGCACGGGCTGCACCGACGCACATTTGTCCCAAAGCCCTGCACGGGCTGCACCGATGCTCATTTGTCCCAAAAGTTGCTGCTCCTCTCTGCCTCTCGTGTGGGGCTGCTCTGCAGTGCACAGGCTCTCCAGCATGTCCTGTGCCATGACCGCCTCCCCCACACAGTCTCTGGCCCGTCCGGGCACACTCACATGAAGTTGCTGCTGCTGATCCATAGGTTGCAGGGGTACCGGCTGCACTCTCACCACGGCTTGCAGAGGGGTCTCTGGTCTGATGCTCCATCCTTCCTCCTTCTCCGACTGTGGGGTCCGCATGGTCGCCTCCATCTTGTACCACTCTTACACCTCCTGCCTGGCACCTCAAATTCCCGTCCCTAAATAGTGATCGCAGAGGCGCCAGATTGGCCCAGCCAGGCCGGGGGTGGGTCTGAACCCAGGAGTCAGGGGAGAGTCTAAAAAACTTTTACCGGGTCTTCACTGCAACCCGCTCCCCCTGTTACTAAACAAAAGCAACTCCTTGCTAAACCATGACACATTGCAACCCCCTCCCCTTGTTACCAAGCAAAAGCAACTCCTCACAAAACCCTGACACAGCTAGTCTGAACTAGAACTGTAGTCATCAAAGTGAGCTCAATGGGTTATGAAGCATCTATTAAGTAGTAAAAATCATTTAATATATTACTAATAGAGAAAGTGTAAACATCCTATACTTGAGACAGAATGGCAATAATGAAGAATGGGAATCAGAAGTTCCAATCTGTGTTGGTTTATCCCCACTATCATCTCTTCTTACTTGCGTCAGTGTCAAGTGTTATCTGTCCATGCTCTTTCCAATCAGTTTTCTTTATCTACCTTAATCATAACTCCTCAGCCCTTTTATCCCAGGTGCTCCTAGTTCTCTCACCTCATTTCCTCAATTTGTTTTCCTATCCACTATCACTTCCAGTTTCTTAAACTCTCTACCATTTCTTCTCATTTCAACCTGAAATTCTCATTACAGCCGTATCTCAAGCTTCCCTACCTCTTTATTTAAGTCAGTCAAGCTTTTCTGGTTGTGACTACTTCATCTTCTCTACAGATACTTCTACCCACCACACCTCACTGATTTATGAATCTGTCTCCCTTGATGTTTAGTCTCTTTGTACCCACTCTTCCAGTTCTGTCTTCTTTATCTTTTCTCCAGTTACTTTTATCTACCATAACTCACTGATTTACAAGGTTTTTCTTTCTTGACCTGCTGTCCCCATTCTTTTTTGTTTCTAGTTCCTTTTCCTGTTCTTTCACTTTCAAATTTCTACCTCAGTCTTGGTTTCCTCAGCTTTCCTTCTTGTCCCAGCATAATCCAGAGTGCAGATGTGACTCATGCCTCATCTGCATTTGAAAAAGTCTGCCTATATCCAGAAAAGATGGGAGCTTTACTAGGGACCAAAGAGAGAGACTGTTATTTTTTTTATGTGTATATCTGACACAGTCCATCACGGTAGAGGCACTCAGTTTCAGCCAGGGCATAGTCAACGCAGTTTAAAACAGAGATATGACAAGTCCCTGGTTAGGTGAAATAACATTCATAGCATACACATCTGCAAATATGCTGTGCTTTTATCTTAAAAGCTTATAATGATATGGAGTATTGTGTACGTTTCATTCTTCTTCCTGCTTTAAGTTGGATATAGCATGACCATTGTTTACAGAACATGGTGATATGATATAAAATAATTTTACATAATTTTGCTATAGGCCCTGATACTAAAAATATTTGAAAAGAGCTTTTTCTTAAACATTCCTTGGAGAACTTGTTCTTAAATGGTTTCAGTTTCTGTGTTCATCACATCACATTAAAAAAAAGAAAAAAAATCCTTACTTGCTCTATAGTGCACCTGTGTATGCAAAAGTATTGTCATTGAGGTTGTAACTAGTTCTATGTAAAGGAATAGAAGGAAAACTTAGCTATCTAAAATTTCATTTATTTTTTTAAGAAATATGAGAGAGAAAATAATAGAAAATGACACCAAAAAACCTTTTGAGGAAAATAAAATAAGCCAAATTAAAATATGCAATCTAATTTTCTTTTTCTCTTCTACTTTACAGTCTAGGACAATAATAGTACTACATTAGATTAACTGTCAGATTTTTTAAAATGTCTCTCTAATATGTTTTCCGCCTGTTTTTACACATCAGGAAGAAGATGAGACTCTTTATATTTCTAATAATATGCAAGTGTGCCATAAATGGTGTTAAAACACTCAGTGTATCAAATCCCAATGTCATTTTACTGATGGCTGATGATCTTGGTATTGGAGACCTGGGATGTTATGGGAACAGAACCTTAAGGTATGATGATACATATGGGGGAGTCATAGCTTTATATTTAATTTTCCTATAAGTTTGTAAAGTTAAAAAACCCTAAAGTCAGGGGCCTGTTATAGCATGCTGCAGCTTCTGGCCAGTCTGCATTCCTAGATTGTTTTTTGTTATTGTTTTGTTTTGTTTTGTTTTCTGTAGAACCTAGGGCACAGGATTCCTTCTTGCAGGAACCAATTTCCACCTGCATGATAAAGCAGGTCACAGATATGTTTTCCATGTGTATTTGGAAACTTAGGTATACTCTTGGGTCTAATATTGCAGACATAGTCATGTGAGACATGTAAACATTATTAATATAGAGTCTAACGTAAAAGTCATAACCAAATAACTGCTATTACCACACAGCATTACCCCTTTTTGCTGGGAATTTTTCTGCGGAATAACAGAGTGACACCAAGATAGGATGTAAGGAAGCACAGTTTTCCTTCAGCCTCTCTTCTCCTCATTTCTAAAGCAGAAAAAATTATGTAAGTAGGAAAGTTAGAGTTCTGGTTGAGGGAATGCGTGGAAAACAGGCTGCAATACAATATATCCAGTTGTCACAGTTTAGTACTGGCCATGAAGAGCAGAAGAAAGTGGAGAAAAAGATTTTTGGCACAATGCCACAGTGTCTCAGTTCAGTGTTGACACCTAATGTAAAAATATTTGCCACAATAGTATTTAGAATTGCAATACCATCATGGTTTCGATTATATGCATGCATAAGTGTTAACTTGATTTTTGTGATAGTTTTTGCCTCAAATGCCTTCATCTCACCATGCCCAATAATTATCTTTGTGTATTCCAAATAATAATCTTTTTGTATTCTTTTATTTTTTTCCCTGCTTATGTTTTTCTAGAACCCCCAATATTGACAGACTAGCAGAGGAAGGAGTGACACTTACTCAACATATAGCAGCATCCCCACTTTGTACTCCAAGCAGGGCAGCTTTCCTCACAGGTCGATATCCTATTAGATCAGGTAAAATCTCATTACTTTATTTTTATATATATACCATATAAATAATGTATTTTATTTACAGTAAACAGTATGCTTTTTTTTCTCTGGCATTTCTTGATATCTTTATCATTACCAGGTTAGGTACTCATTTCAATAACAAATCAAGCTCAGCAGAATTGGTCAACATTGGAAATCTTCCATATATATGGGAGATTTTCTCTGTCCAAATGACCCCAGGCTTTTTGCCTGGTTCCCCCATTGAACTCAGGCTGCTCCAAGGATGTTGGTGGGCAGCTTGAGTACTGAACATCACAGATATGCATCTAGAAAGATACAAAAGAAGAACCCAGTGTCAGTCTTTCTGCTCAGGCATTTCTGTTTTTACAAAACTTTTTTGTTTAGACAGATTTTTCTTTTGGGGGGATGAGAAGGATCGACAAGGACAGTTTGTTAAGGTATTCCAGCAGCCCTTAAAATTAGGAAGAAGAAAGCAAAAAATCTCCCTTCTTTCTAAGTATTTTTGTTCCATATCTACCCATACACAGTGTTAAGTATCTTATGAATATATGCATTTAATAACTCTCTTATTTTTAAAGTACCTGATCCAGAACCCATTTGAGTCAGTGAAGATCCAGTCTGTTTATTTTACTGTGCTGGGAGTGAGCCCTTCAGTGCTTAGCCATGCAACTTTAACATTCCCTTAACATCATTTTTAGCAAGGATCATTATACATTAATCAGATCACTTGTTCATTAGTGATAAAACATCCTGTCCTTGCTTCTGGGAATGAAAGCAAAGCAAGACTCTGGAGCCTACTTGATATGTTCATGCTCATTCAAATCAAGTAACAAGCTTCTGCAAAAGTGCCAGCTAATATAACTTGCTAAATTTTCCATTACATTCAGCTGTAAAGGAAAATTTTATATACCTTTTACAGCAGCTATATTGCTATTAATATTTACTGTAGGCAAGGCCACAGGTCACTTTCCATTACGATCTTTGTTCTTATTTCTGAAAAATTAGCATGTGAACTGAATTTTTTCCTAACTGATCTACTCTCAGTCGTACCTAATCATTTACATGTAGATGCAAACATCGAGCTTTGTCTTAATTAAATGAAGAAATGGCTAAATGTGGACTACTTCCAAACATAACTGAAGTAGTAAAGGATTATTATAGAAGATCCTAGAATCATGATGTGGAAAAAAGAATTTTGAAATTTAAAACTCCTACTGGTAGAATTGAAGAAGAATATTCCAAAATGCAGTATTTGGTGAGACAAAGAGGAAGGTAATATAGACAGAAAAAAAAAAAGTCATGGTTCTGTGCTTTCATTCTGGTATCTTAAGGGAATTATACTGATTTCAGTTACAAGAGACTGAAGTACAAACTAACTAACTAAATAAATAAATGTGTAATAAATAAAGTATAGATATGTATAGATTGCTAAAACTACCTAAACCGTTGATCAATTAAGCTATCTGGAGTGTAAAAGTGAAGTCAACATTTGAAGGGTAAGTTGAGTTCTCTTTAATAAACCAGTCTAACAAGTCTTTTTCTCATCTAACCACCAGGGATACCTGAGGGAAGATTCTAGTTGTCTACATCAGTCATGTAACCTTGGCACTGCAATCATCCAGTTGCATAATTCAGACTTCCTGGAGATATATCTGCACAGATTTGCATAGATATTCTATGTTCTATCTGTCTGTACTCAGAGCCAGCTCTTGTCTGAAATCCTAGTAATCTAATTTTCATGAACCTGAGCTCTCAAGTTCCTCATCCTGAGAGTAGTTTATAAGCTCGTTTGTATTCCTCAGACTCTCAGTATATAGAAATAACTGTCCCTTATTTAGATGTTGTCTTGTTAGCTGATACCTGATGCTGCTTTAATGCCCTCTATGTGTATTGAACCATGTGCCTTCATGCCGTTGTAGCACTGATGCTCTCCCATCTGAGTGTGCTAGTCACTCTTTCCAGAATCAGATTTTCTTTTGCTTTTTTTTTTGACCGCATGATATTTATGTGTTCAGTTGTAAGGCTGCCTTGTTTCAGCTGCCTTCTCTCAAATAATCATAAAGGCTTGTAGAAAACCATATATGAGGAAAGTGGACATTCTGAGAGTAGAACTTGGGAGTGATCTTGCTTAGATCCTCATCTCCATTCCTTCTCTGCGAACAAGAAAAATAATAATGCAAGCTAAACTTCACACAGATATGTTGTGCCTTAGATTATCTACAGAAGGGGCTACAGGTGTTTATGTGATGGCTGGTATCACATTTATAAGCAGGGAATTTTTTTCTCCACTTCTCAATATCTGGGATCAATACAAAAAAGCCCTCAGCTACATGGATGATTGTGTTTGCCACTTACAACATTTAGTGTCTGGTAGTGATATGTTCTTTAAGAAATACCACGTAAAGCAAAAAAAGTGCACACAGAAAGAATGAATGGAAATTATTTTGCTGTATTATCTAAGTCTCTTTTATTTTCATTGTATTTAGGAATGGCTTCCTTCTCACGAGTTGGTGTCTTCTTATTTTCTGCCTCTTCTGGAGGACTTCCTTCTGAAGAAATAACTTTTTCCAAACTCCTGAAACAGAGTGGTTATGCAACAGCTTTAATAGGTAAGATTGCATACATACATAGCATTATTTTTCATTCACTTCAATCAAAAGAACATTAGCTTTCCATATAGGCTTTTAAGGGTCTGCATTAAGCTTTTTTCCCCCCCAGCATAATGAGTTTATTTTTCTGGCACAAAGCTGAGCACATTCCCATGCATATGTGAAACACTAATCAGGTAGGTATGTCTAATTCACTTCTGTGGTTATAGTCTCATTGTGCATGGTACTGAAGAAACATGATGAACAGATTGAAAATTAGTCAAGCTCTTGAAAAGTTTTCGGTATAAATAGGTATTTGATTACAGCAGAGAAACAGTGAGGGGTTGATCTCAGGGCACAAGTCAATACAGTGGTGGGATTTATTTCACCAGTTTTCAAATATCCATAAAGTTGATAATATAGTATCTGGACTAACCCTCTGCATTCTTTCCTTAGTCATTAGATAGAAATGAGTATTTTTAGGAATCCTATCTAATCCTATAATATGTATCTCATTATACAGATAATTCAGACAACTAACTACAGCATTAATATCCAATGATGAGTAAAATGAATCCCAATAGATGAACATTAAACAGAAGTATCATAAAGGTATAACATTCAAATAATGTGATTTTTTTTCCCCCTAATTTGGCCACTCACTTGTTCCATGCTGCTTATGTTTAAGGATATTTTTTTACAAATATAACTTGTATTGCAAAATGTATTTCTGTACTGAAATTGCCAGGAAATAGTTGTTTAGAAAACATTGTACCGGAATGTTACTATATTAATTTAGATGATAGATGTACCCAAATTGATTTTTAAATGTAACAAAAGCTTGCAATTTAGGGATTCTATAATTCTGTTATTAATTTTTGTTTAAAAAAATCAGGTGGTTTAACAAGGCTAACTACTCACACAACTGTTCAAAAAATACATGTATTATGTAGATAGACAATGTCAATGTTCCTGACTACACATCCAACTTAGCTGTAACCAAGTCTTAGAAAGTATGAAATGCCTTGATTTCCTGACAGAATCAAAACAGAAAACCAGAAAGTCTTAGAAGTATATTTAGTACAGGTGTATTTGAACTATAGTTAAAAAATGCCATTCAGAGTTTGTCAGGTTTGTTGTGGAGGTAATTCCTATTCAATTCTTTATTATTATTCCAATAGAATATTCCATATTCAATTAAAGACTGCAAAAACCCACATTGTTTGTAACAAGCAGTATAATACAACATTTTTCTGGGACTGACCCAGTTAATGTTCTTTTTTTAACTACTTTCACTGCAACATGAAAGCATTCCACTTTTATCTCCAGAAGTTATCTTCGTAATGCTTAATGAACAATTCTTCCAAGTGGCCCGAATGATAGCTATGAACCATAAGATGTAATATTACCATACCCTTAGAATATAATGAAGGCTTCCAAAAATCAAGAAGTGCATTAAAATTAAGGACAAAACATACGTAAATGACAAAATGAAAAATTATGTAGATTGGAAGATTTGGTAGGCAGATTATGATTCACAACCTTCCCATTTTCTGCCTCTACTGATATTCTTATCACATCATATTAGTCTAGATTAGACAGTCTTTGCTTGGTTCAATCTAAATCAGCAGTTCTCAAACATTTAATTGCCAATCCTGCACCAGTGATAGATTGGCATAAGGGTAATTTGAAGCCTTTCAGTTCCTTAAAACTGTAATTTTTTGGGGGGGGGGGTGTAGGGGTGTTGTTTGGTTGGAGTTTTTTTTCTTTATTTTGGGGGCTTTTTTACCAAGTTTCTTCCCTAAATGCATTTTCCTTTCTGTTTTATTTTTTTTCATCCTCAAAATATATTCTTCCTCTTCTTGATATGTCCCTACATGTATTGTAGCTATAAATCTATTTTATTATATGCTTTTTTACCTCACTGTACTCCCTCTTGTGACACAAAAATGACATCTGATAGATCTGTCAGGAAGAGACAGAGTCAGAAGATCTGCAACAAAACTAAATTTTCTCAAAAAAGGCAGATGCATTGAATATGTGATATTTCACCAGTTAAGGATCCTGGAGACAAACAAGAAACTTCATAGTGTGAAAATTCCACTGAAAGTAGATGGATATTATTTTAACTACTGCTGTACTCAATTACAGTTGAGTAATTGTCAATTTTTCCTCACTACTGTTATCCAGTGTGTTGTCAAACGTTCAGAGAGGTTTAAAATCCACCTGTGTAGCTTATCTGCAAAGTTTAAAATAACCAGTGGATAAGCTACGATATCTTTCCTCTGGAATGAATCGTTGTAATATTTGGACATGTCACAGTATGAATATATCCAATAGAAGATAGACCAAGTCTATGAAGTAGGATTAATAGAACAGTTTAAAATCTGACCAAATTAATAATATGTAATATTAGGTCATATTATTATGTATTATTAATAACATGTAATCATATGTGATCATACACAATTTATTATTATTATTATAGTATTTAATACAAATATGTTTCTTTGAGCACATAAAATATTTCTGTTTGCATCTTGCCCTGCAGCCTGCATCTTAAAATTTATTTGAAGAGCCCAAAATCATATGAAAAGAAAAACATCATTATTTACACTCAGTCTTCAAATTGCTTTCTTCCTTTTCAATGGTCTGAGGGAAAAAGTAGAGGGAAACATGGATTTCTGCAGTGTTTCCAGTATTCTATGTTCTGAAAAATTGAGTTCCAGAGGAAGTTTCTTGGCTTAATAGGGTTTGTCTCTCAATTCCACTTGCTTTTTAATGCATTTTTTAGCTATGCAGAAATCTAAATTGTGGCTGAAGGAGAGGTAAGAAAGCCTAAGTCTCAAACTATTAAGGTACTAATAATTTACAATTAAAAGCATAAATTTTACTCAAAAGCTTGATAGAAACTACTGAAATGAGTATGATGCTTGTGTGAAGTGTCTATACTGTGAAGTATTCAATCTTCACTTCGCAAAGAGGTGAGAGCATTTTGCACTGCTCTCAGATTCAGAAGAGCCCCAAAGTGTAAAGCACATTACAATAATCTGTTGAAACACTAATTCAAGGCAAGGGTTGTTGTCACAAGGAATGAAATAAAATGTGTTGTAAACCTAGTCATCACTTGTTTTTTCAGAGTAGTGCAGGATTTATCAAAACCCTCTACCTCTTCACTCATCTGAGAATAGTAATTGTGTCTTTCCGTCACAACTGCCAATATAATTTGAAACAGTGCTTCTATTGCTTTTCCTAGCTAACCTGCTGTCTGCTTTGTTTGGCTTAAGTTGCTTCTGAACAAATCTTTTTTTTAAGTCTCAAGTTCATCTTGACATTGAGCAATTTGTTGTGCTTGCTAAAACCCTTTTGATAACAATAGGTCCTATATTTTCCCCTGTCCTAATTTATTGTTGCAAGATTCTTCTGTCCTGGCGTGCAATGTCTAGTTTTATTGGGATCCAGTTTAAACAAATTTATCTTAATAGATGACCTTGAAAACATATTTTATTTGTTTGGGTTTATTTTTCACATTTTTTAAGTAAGTCCCATTTTAACTGCAAGTACTTTGAGATTGACAAATAACAGTAAAAAAAATTAATTAAGCTTTAAGATAATTTATATTTGTAGTGATAAGCCTCTACGTTTATGTCAGGTACCTCTTCAGACAGTGTTTTCATATTTATCTTACTACACAGCTAACATTACAATTATTTGATAAAGACAGTCATGTAAACCTAAGAGAAAACATTGAAGTGCGGGGTTTTTTTTCCAAAATCTGTATCTTTGTTTCCTGGGAATTAAATTCAGAGTTACAGTCTTCACTAGCCCTTTAAGGCACCATTACAACATCCAAAAATTCAGTATAGTGGTCTGCTTTGCTGCTTTTGTAATCAGTCTCAATAGTGTCAGTGGATCACATTAAAAACAGTGATGAGAGTCATTTTTCCTGGAGAAAGCAGCATACCACCTTGGGTCAGGGTCCATATGACAGTGGAAAAATTTCTGATGGGACGATCAGAATTTAGAGGCTTCTATTTCACTATCATGTAAGCAGACCTAAAATACTTTTATACTTGTTTCTGTGGCATACAAAAAGTATTTAGAACCTAAAACCATCGAGAGGTTTATAAAGAGAACTGGACACAATTAAGCATTCAGTTAGACTTGAGATTTTTGTGATATTTTTCTCCACCTTTGGTGATGGCTGAACTGAGGCACATGATGTTCCTGTCCCATACCCTAGTTCTGTTGTTTGTGAAAGAGAAATAGTGACATAGAGCCCTTTTGCTAGGTACTATTTAAAAAAAATTAGAACTGACCCTTGTCTTCACTCTCTTTGGTACTGCAGTACCTGAGTTTGTCATTGCCAAAAGCAAAAGTGCAGTATGAATATGCTGCACTGTAGACCCAGGGATCCTCAGGACTCTTTCTTACAGATATATAAAAGCTGGGATGATTTGGGAGAGGAAAAAAATTCTATAATGCTTTTTTTTCCTTCATATACTTTCTACTATGTGTATCCTGAAGAACAAAATATTTCAAATTTCTTGGGGTTATGTGGTTGAGGACTTAGTGTGTTTGTGGCTTTTTTTGTTTATTTCTTTTAAGGTCACAACCCCTGAATTGTGCTAGTCATGCTTAAGTATTTGATTCAGAATAAAGAAATTAAATTTGGCCAAGCAATATATATTGTCATATTTTTTGTCAAGGATGACATATTTTTTCAAATATTCTACATATTTCCTGGCTGAGAGCAAAGAGCATAGCATTAATAATAATTTATGTCAATAGGCTTAACTGAATTTGATTTTTTTTTTAATTATACGTTTAAATTTAAATAACAGCTACTAATTAAATCTGTTGCAGTAAGCGATGAGGATAAGGGTTTGTACCTAAATGGTAGTATGAATTATCCAGATATTTACTGAAGTCACCATATGCTACTATTATGCAAATCAGACTGTTTTCTTCTTTTAGTCAGTCTCCAACTTTATTGCAGAATTAGAATAATTTCCTACTGAGACAAAATGCTGTGAGAGATAGTATTTCATGGTTATTTACTTGTTACTGTTGGGGATTTTTGATATCTAAAAATATATATAGATTTTTAAAAATCCCTCCCTTGGTGTATAGGTAAGTATATAGTGAGGTAGATTGGCAATTTCATAAATTTTGCAATCATGCAAATAATGAACATCTTGGTAATTTCACTATTCTTGAATTGGTTTCTTAACATTTTTGGTTATTTGTTGTTTTGTTTTTTTTTAAACTAGTCGAATGTGAATGATTTGCCATAAAAATCAGAAAATATGTTTCTTAACTCCATATTGGCTTTTCCTAATGAAGCAATAGGTGATACAAAATGGTATTTTCTTATGACTACTTAAATACATATGCACAAAGGCTTTATTTTAAAAGTTAATTTTTTGTTAGGGCTTTGTTGCTCTTCAGTAACCTGTTAGCCCACTCAGAATTTAATGTAAAACAAAGAGACAGATATGAAACAAAGTCTTTGATGAAGGCAAAAGGAAAGGTCAGATAGAAAATAAGGATTCACACAATAAATACTGGAGTCAGGGAGATATCATTTGGATAGTGACAGTTTCATGTTTGGAGTAGCACACATTGTAAATTTGATGATTTAACTACAAACATATTTCCTGTCCTTCTGTCTTTGTAGGAAAGTGGCATCTTGGAATGAACTGTGAAAGCAATAATGACTTCTGTCACCACCCCCTCAGTCATGGATTTGATTACTTTTATGGGCTTACCGTGACCAATTTTAGAGACTGCAAACCTGGCCAAGGCAGCGTATTTTTAAAAGGGGTTCAGAAATCCCTTGTCATCCCAATCCAAATCGTTGGAATCACCATCATCTCTTTGGCAGTAGTGCAGTACATTGGCTTTCTCAAAGTACCTTTCCATGCATTGGGCTACTCCTTGTTAATAACTGTTATTTCACTTGGAGTTTTGATTTTTTTCTTTCATCATTTCCGACATTTGAACTGCTTCTTAATGAGGAACCATCAAATTATCCAGCAACCACTATCCTATGAGAACCTTACTCAGAGACTGACAAAGGAAGCTGTGCAGTTTATAGAAAGGTAGGTTTCTAATTGTATAATAAGTTAGTGTTGGCTTTTCACAATGATGATGCTTCTGAAAAAGGAGAAAAAAAGAAGTGAACGTGTCATTACATATTATCGTAATTTATTTCATTTAAAAGATGACTGGAGTTCGTATTTTTAGTGAAAGTTACTTTTTCGTCTATTGAGTATGTCATTACTTTCTCTATAAAAATTAAAACCTATTTGTGTTTACGTCTTCTAACTGTTTTTAAGACTTTAATTCTTGAGAAATTCATGTAACTAAAAATATGAAAAAATCTTTTGTGGTGTGACTTCATGTAAAACCACAATGCAGAGTCATAATCCATGATGTTTCTGGAATGGGAAACCGTTGTTAATCATTCATTTGATGCATCCATTAAATGGCATTCATAAGGAAAATTTTTCAAGATAATGTCATTTTAGATGCTCTTATTTTTATGCTAGATTCATTTTGAAAATGTTTGATTTCCATAACTTAGGAAATAAGTGTTTTTTGAAAGTAAGGAATTACTAATAGCCATCATGTTAGATCACCTAAACATTGGTTGTACAAAGTTAGATGCTCTGATGTAATTTTTACCACCTGGCTTTTAATGTGATGAAATAAAAAATGTCTTCATTTTACATTCTAAAATAAAAATCAAAATCAATGTATTTGGAGCAACAATATTTAATCCATTCAACTTTTTTAAAATTATGCCAAAGTATTTTTCTTGGCACCATTCCTAAAACTAATCAAAAGTAAAAACATGTTCTAAGATATAAGAAGTCCTTTAATTACAATTGGGAAAAGTGTGTACCACCTAGTTACATTCATGCAATGAATGCAAGCTTATACCAGAGAAACAGAGGCTGAATTTTCTTGATTTAATAACTGCATGCAGTAGTCATGAAGACTGTTATCAAGAAAAAATACTTATCTAAAATCCTGATCTTATACTGCAATTTTTCTGTTATTTCTATCATTATAAATGTTTGATGTGTCCATCTCTACTGAGGATACCAAACTCAAACGTTTTTCATATCATTTTTTTTTAAGTGAGTAAGTCTTCACAGATGTCAACATTCTCATGAGTGTTTATAAATAAAGTAGAGCAACTTTATTTCCTCTAGGCAATAGTGATAGATCTAAAGATGCCTTCTCATCTACATTCTAACTAATTTAGCGATTAAGTACTTTGTTTACTACAAACACAGACACAAATACGCCCCTTCAAAAATTGTTGAGACGTTATTTTCTTAGTGACCAAGAATTTGGTGATTGAATACATTAACTCTTAAGTACATTAACTCTATGTTGGCAGATTCTTATGTGATTTACAACTATGTAACATGCCTGTAATAATTTGTAATGTTTTATATATCTCTGAATGTTTCCTTGTTTTCAGTGCAATGACAGGAAAATTATAACCCCAAAATAGGTGAGATCAAGGTTGAAAATCAATGCTAGAAAACTAATTAATATGCATAACATATAGTGTTATTGTGTAGCTTGGTCAATGTTTAAAACTGGCAAAACAATGCGTCATCTAAGTCAGTATAGCGTTGTTCACTCAGATGGAGGTAAATGGCTTTACATCAGCTAGACACTTGGCCTCCATTCTCAGTGTAGCTTCCAGACTAAAGTGATGTAAAATTGCAGTCAATGTTAATAGCATATATTTGTAAGTTGCAATAAACTTTGTTACAAAAATGCTACAGTTATAATAATGATAATTATAACCTACAAATTTCAGAGTCAATGTAAAATTAAAGAATACATTAAGGAACTGAGAAGCAATTTGGGCATTTGAGAAATCTTCATTGTGCTCAGTGTTGAATTCACATGCAAATTCACATGATCATAAAACTTGTACATGAGGATAGGGGTTATTAGACTAATATTCACTGAATAATCTGTCCCAGTATTAGTGTGAACAACAAAATAAAAAATTGCTTTAACATACTGTTTCTGATATTATATAGCTCACAATTGTCAACTCACCAATAGATCTTTGTTTTTATGACTTTGGCCATTTGTAGGGTATGGCGGTCAAGAGGCAACCAGGTTGCAGCAGCAGTCAGACATCTGGCACTCATTAGTGAAGGGCTACCAGGTTTTTGGAAGCTATGATTGCTCCACAGCATTTTTGTTGTTCCACATTTTTTTAACAAGCAGCCTCCCTCAATTCTCCTTTAACCACACATTTGACTCAACACTTCCTTTGTCACACAGGCTTCTTTTGTTTAGTTAATACAGTAAGCAGCAAGCTCAGGCCTATACATCATTAATCTTTGTGCAGAAGTATACTAGAGTTCAGTCCAGAGTTAAAAGAATTCAGAAACATTTGCTTTAAATGGTTCTTTATCAGCAAACGAAAAATCACCCATCATGCATGTTTTAACTGGTTAATACTTACAAGGTTTATGTCAAGGGGATGGGACAGTCCTTTTTTTCTGTAGTGTCCAGTGATTGAACTAAGAGCAATGGACAAAGGCTGGAATACAAAAGTTCCACTTAAACACAAGGACAAAATATTTTACTGTTGAGGGTGAGGGAGCTCTGGCACAGGCTGCCCAGGGAGAGCGTAGAGTCTCCTTCCTTGAAGGTTTTCAAAACCTGCCTGGACTCATTCCTGTGTGACCTGATTGAGGTGAAGCTGCTTTAGCAGGGGGGAGGGACTAGATAATCTTTAGAGGTCCCTTCCAACCCCTACCATTCTGTGATTCTGTAATTGTCTTTACAATAAATATATGGTGAAACCCCAATCTTCAACAGCACTGTTACTTCCTATTTAACTCTTTTGTGGTGTATTTATTTATAGAGTATATGAATACATATAGTTACATAACAATTACAGTAATAATTAAGCTTACTGTACATAGTGCCTATATAACATTTATGAGTTTGTCATGCTGCAGTCAATGGACTTCCTGTCATTCTCTTTTTTACCATTTCTTAGTTATCTTTATGACTCCTACTCTGTATATAATCATTATGTTTTGTATTTATGAAGTCTTCCTATAACTTTTTCATAGCATATAGCTATGTACTGTTATAAGAATTTTGATCTAGTTTTTGGAGAGGTGGTATTGTATTTGTTGTTCCTTAGTCTAGTTTACTTGTATTACCATTTTCATTTTTTTCATATGTAGACTGAAAGAAGGCAAGATTCATGCTTAGAAATGTCATTTGAGAAGAATATATAAAATTAAAAATGTCAGATCCAGTGTAGGAAAACAAATACTAATTTATTTGTTCATCCTAATTGTAAGTGGGCAGGTCAGATCAGTGTACATTAATTCTAATTATTTTTTCCCAAGAGCAAATGTGTCTACATATTGTAAACCTATCAAAACACTCTCTAGACATTACAGTATAGTTGAAAGTCAATTTGACGCTAATTATTTTGTATTAAGTTCAATGTGATTGTCGCTCACATCTTCAGCATGTCCTTTAATGACCAGCTGCACGAATAATCTAAATTTGAAAAATGTGAGATACCAGCTTCTAATATATCAGAAATTTAGAGAAGAAAACTACTCCTCTATGATACAAAATATCTCCCTGATGAATTCATATTGCTGATCTCAACTAATGGTAACATTTGAAAAAAAAATCCTAATGAAATCTGACTCCTGGAAAACAGCTACAAATATGTTGTTAATCAACGGCTATGGTGACAATGAAATAGAATGATTTTCATGCTTTTTTTTTTTCTGGTTGTAGATTTTATAACCATAATATTAAAAATTTTGTACTGATGGATAATATTTTTTAAAAAATCTATTCTATTTCAGTGCTTTAAATACTGTTACAACACATATTCAGGATTTTTTACATCTACTCTTGCAGATTGTGGTTTCGGGTTTTTCCATATATCTCTAGATCTTAAGATCTAACAGTTGGTATGTTGTACTGGGCTTGGAGTTCTGAATTCAAGTGCTTTTATGAATTCTACAAGAATATTCTTAATAATTTACAGCAAAATACAAATTATAAAGAAGAGTTTGTGTATCTTTGCTTACTCATGATATGTATGTGCAAAATATTAAAAAAGAGTAGTAATTTATAACAACTCTACTGGATCTTTATCCCTTTTTCTCAGACCTGTGCTTGTTCCTTTTATATCAAAAGCTATCAGGAAGAAGTTGTGAGTTTATGTGCTTTAGGGCCATCTGAAAATGAAAAATTCAAGTCATTTAAGAATGATTAAGGGCCTAACTAGTTTTTGATGAGTGACAGACTGCGTTGTAACTGAAACATTTCTAAAAAGCGGAGCATCTGTATATTGGGCTCCAAAGTTTTGTGAGAGAGAGTGATTTAATAATTGGTACAATTTGTAGTAGTTGAGAAATTTCTATTTTTTTCCTCATGCTTACAAGAGCACACTTTTTGAAGATGAGATAAAAACATATATGAGTTGTGTTGTTTACTTTTAGCGTTTAGAGGCAGAAACAGGCATGACATTGGAGAATCAAGAATATCTTGTCGGTTTGCATGCAATTATTTCACAAATGCAGATATAGTAGTAAAACATCCTACTTTTAATATTTTCTAGAAAGAGTCAAATTTTCTATATTTTTACTTTTTTTTTTTCATTCCATTTTCAAAACCTCTTCTGATTTTCATAAGTAGTCTGGAGTTGTGTTTTCTGATATTGAAAAATTTGGAAAATATAAGATCTATGTTTTAATGTGTCTTTGAAAAGAATAAGTCATGAATTCCTTGATGTTAACAAGGATTTTAACACTGTTAGCAGTCAGAACAAGACACAATTCTGGTTGTAGGATACAGTTCTACTTTGATACAACTAAGCCAAGGTTTACTTTTTCTTTCTGCAGAAACCAGAGGGCTTAATGAAATACATTCAGCCAGTCCTCTCACAAAGAACACTATCCAGTTGGTGATCCAACCCGGAAATAGAGGAGGGGGCCATGGGTAATAAGCATTGAATTAATTTATTGGCAAGGGGGAATATTGAATAAAAATAATGTTTTAGCAAAAGGAATGTTACAGGAAAGGACAAGTTAGGTTTGCCTCTTTCTGTGTCGACACAGTGTTACATATTCTTGTTGAATATAGATCTCCAGATTATATAATTCAGTAGATATTTTTCCTTTAATTTTAGCTGTGATTCTGGTGTACTGTAACTATGTGAAAACAACATATTCATACGTATTGAATAAATCTTACTAAGTCATAGGTATTTATAAGAATCAATCTATTTTACCCCTTTATTTCAATTAGTTGTTTGGGAGCTCTTTTGGTCTTTAGGGTGAATTAACTGGAATCTGTAAGACTTTGGGGATTGCAGAAACAATTGTTAACCCAATTTTAACACAGCAGAGTATTTGCCCAGCTCAGGCAAATCCATATATATCTGCTTTTATAGTCAGCTACTGTGAATCATAGTACCTTTACTGGTATAGGATGTGTAGTAGTCTAATGGGTTTAAAATATGTACTTTATGACAGAATGTGAGGATAAATTCATATATAAAAAAGGAAAAAAATTGTTCTGAAAAATCATAATTATACATCATATTAACAGTTAATGATTTATTGTGAAAAAGGAAAATGGAACCGTCAAGACAAATTCCCATCTTGCTCCCAGTTCAGAATCATACTTGGAAAACTCAGTCTGATCTGACAAGTGCAGGGCAAGAAATTCAGAGCCCCACCTGTTCTCGGCTGCAGTGGTCTTGGATTAACATCAATGCACAGAAAAGCAAAAATTACCCAAGGAGCTTACAGTGCAGCAAGCATTTAGAGCAAAATTGCAGTAAAAAAGTAAAAAGACTCATACTTGAAGCATAGTTGCAACTTGCTCTCTCACCCACTTTAAAGGTGTGTTGTATAGCTCAAGCCTAAAATGAATCCTTGAATAATGTAAAGACTCCTCACTCTGAACAAGAGCGACTTACTACAATGAAATGCAGAGGAGTCATCAGCAATGTGATACTTTAAAATGTTTTCAAAATCAGTTAAATACACATTCTAGGTTTCTTATGTCGGATGTGTGTAATTTTTACTGGCTAGTCAATAAATTGAAAAGACTTTGTGATCCATGTTAGGATACAAAAAATATACTATATTTGAGTAAGTAAATACCAGATCTTTTGAAACTGAAGTTCCCTGTGTTTGAACTGTATAAAAAATAGTGGCAATATATTTTTGAAGGAGCTGTTTACTGAAGTGCTTCAGGAGTTAAGCTGTTATTGTCAAATTTCTCTCCTGCCTACTAGCTGATATTGTCATTCTGTTTTCAAGGTCACGGTAAAGGTAGTCAGTTACGATTCTCCTCAAAGAGTTTTGGCAGGAGATAAATAGCTGCCTGTGATCTTTTATAGGATATTAATAGGTGAGACACTTCTCCACCTGACAGCGAGTTGTCAATCAGAACCTGTCAATTTGAGTTGCAAAGAAGAGAATGATGTAGTGCCCTTCCATATCAATCATTGATTTGATGTCTCTTTGTGAAAGTTAGATCTTTATGTCACTTCCATTTAAAAAAACCTACAGAACAAAGCTGAGTTATTATCTCTTGAAAACAATGTTTATAGTGGAGGCTTTTGATACTTTTAGCAATAAGGGTATACATTTAGAAGCATGCACTCTCTCTGTGACATTGGAACAAGGAAGTTTGCATGAAAAGTAGATTGTCCCTATGCCATTATAGATATAAAATAAATTTTGGTGATGTTTTACCCTATAATCTGTATATTACTCTCAATTCAGTGAACTATGTTTAAGGAAAAAGTCAAAGATAATCCCATGCAGTAAAAAATGCAAATTGTAAAAGAAAAATCTTTTGCCTTGCAGAAATGTTCTTTAAGGAAAGGTCAGCATTACATTAATGTACATATTGAATTTTAAACTTATAACTGTATATCTTGTTTTATTTGAAGAGTTGATATTCTTAGTCTTTTTAATTGACTCAGAAACCTCATGTTATTTGCTGCTACAGTAATGAAATGTTTTCAAAACACAGATTCATGGAAAGTGTATTTTTTATGAAAAATACTGTCTTCTTTTTTTAATCTGTGTTTTGTAATACTATGATAGTTCAGGATACACGCACAAATATGGAATTAAAATAATTTTCTTAACATTTTCAACATGAAAAATGTTCCATTTGTTCTATTAGTGTTTTAAAAAAAAAGGAGAAACTTTTAAAGAAGACAAAGTCCCAGTTAGAAAAACAGTTATCAAGTGAGTAATCTGAAGAAAATTTTCAAATTTTTTTTTTATATACTGCTGCATATGCCAGTAAAACCAAAAGTTTTAACCATACTACTTGTGTAAAAACAGATCCAACCATGGAGAGGGGAAAAGTGGATCATAAATTTGCTAGATTAAACCTAGTTGTTTTTCTTTATGAGTAAAGTATTGATATCAGATGAATCCCTTTTATTAAAAGACTATTTTCAGGTTGTAAAGGTTAGAATATTTTTTTTCATTTTGAAGTATGTTCCCGTCTGTATTGTTCCTCTCCTTTAAAGACTAGATGACTCAGCTGCATAAGGAAATATATTGTCTCCCTTTGATGTTGACATGAATCGCAGGTATTATCCAACACAGATTGGTGGGGAAAAATATGGTAAATAAAAATAGAAATACTCTGTAATTGCCTGTGTACTTTAAGGTGAGATACAGAAAAGATTTCTGCATAGTACTTTTATGATTTAAGTGATATTTACAATATGCATAATGTACTGCAAATTCTGTTGGAGCATATAGCAGTAAATTTGGCTAGCATTGTGCAACTTTAAGTGAAATTCTATAAATAATGCATAAAGAAAAGTTCTTACTTGAGCTGTGCTTTCACAGCCTGCTGGAACTGATCATAAATATCATGTTGACAGATGAATGCCAAAATCTACAGAGTCTGTTTATTGTACTCTTTCTTTTGTATCAGTTTGAGAAATAGACAGAAGACAATGGAGATTGTTCATTATTGAGAGGAAAAATATTAGTTTATACTTTGAGATTATTTATTCTTTGGTAAAATGTACTTATAGTGTTACATACAGACCTCATGCATACACTCAGAAAGCATTAAAGCTCAAGAGATTTGGTCATATACCTTAATGAAGGATAAGAAAGGGGAAAAGATAATGATTAATGATCAAAAGGTAATGATTAAAGTTTTAATGTAGGTAAAGATATAATGGTATGTTTGACCCTGGTCCTCGTAATAAACTTGTTGATCAGTTTCCATATGAACCTATGATAAAGGTAATTGTGTTTAACGTATATATGTAGTTCTGAGGGTATAGTGTTGAACAGCAATTCTATTCAGGCTTTTAAATATGTACTTGTAAAATGAAAAGCAGTGATTGTAGCCAGAAATATATATGGAAAATGGATGTAGAAAAAGTAATTAGTTAGAATTTGTTGTTTATTTTTTGCTTTCAATTAAGTATAGAGTTAAGAATGGCATTTTTTTCTCTGTGTGCCTGTGTGTTTTCAGAATTACTATAATCAGTTACAGTAATCTTTTTCCTTCTTTGGTTTTGGGTTTTTTTTCTTTTTTTTGATGGAAGAGCTGAGTTTTTCTACTTGTAGAAAGATTTCTTTGTAGAAATGTTGTTATAAAATATACTAAGATTTGGGGTTGTGTTTTCTTTTGTTTTTCCAGGAACACTGATGCACCATTTCTTCTTGTCCTGTCTTATCTTCATGTCCACACTGCTCTATACGCTTCTGACAATTTCAGAGGAAAAAGCAAGCATGGTTTATATGGGGATGCAGTGGAGGAAATGGACTGGAGTGTAGGTATGTAACATTTGCTTCAAACAGCAATGGAGGGAATTCATGGAAGACTTCCGTTCATGTCTGCCAAATGCAGACTTCTGCAATTTAATGTCCATGGTATATCTGACATACTTGCCCTTTAGACTTAGGGGAAAGAAACAGTCATCTAAAAGGCATAATAATCTGACCACTTGTTACACTTAAACTTTATGAACAAATTTGTTGTGTCCTGCAAATGCCTGCTCTCTTGAAGGTATATGAAGGTGTTCTGCAGAGTACAGACTTAACAGAGATATGGATACTGTAAGTCTGGACATCTGAACTATAATAGTTAAATCCAGCCCCATGAACTTCTGGGTGCCAACTGACAGGTTTTCCTCATAAAAAAATATACCAGTGACAACATAATATTGATATAAAAATATTTTCAAATAGAGTGACTACAATATATACTGTTTGCAAGAGTAATTTGCTAATTATGTTAGTGACTTCTTGGAATTAGTGAAATCACTCAGATAAGGTCTACTTCTGTTGATGAAGAATAGTCAAAACCAAACAATTTGCCCTTCAGAGTCTTCCATTCTCTCTGAGGCTGGAAAGCACTTCATCATTACATCTTTCAACAGGCTTCCTTTACCTCTAGATATATTGGGGTAACTCTCTGATTCCAGAGATAATCACCTGTAAAAACAACTAATAATTAGTATTGAAGAATAACAATATCGAATAATAGTAGTATTAGGAGCTAAAAGTGAGTTCTTACTCCTCCTTCCTGTATTATTTAGGTTGATTCTTTTCTCAGTACAGATCTGTGCAAATTGGCTTTCTTAAAAAAAATGTGATCTCCATATTAAGTTGCTATAAACAGATATTCAGCTTTGATGCAGAGGTATTTTCAAGCTATGCAAGCATGTGCACTTAAACATCATATATATTTATTTGCATGTTTTGTATCAAGAAGTCTAGTTGCAGCAGCTACGGGACAAGAGGCACCACAGCACATTTAGTGATTTGTAATGTATTTAGTGCAGTATTTGCAAAAATGGGGAAAACCCATGTGGGAAACCATGATACACTTAGGAAGGGTCTTCAATGTAGGAGATAACAGAAAAAAGACCCTCTCTTGTGTATATCACTTTTCGTAAAGACAGAGTGGCTTTCATTCCAGTTATATTGTGCCCTGAATCTTTATCAATTCTGTCTGTGGCCACTGGCATTTGGTCAATAAAGTGCTTGTAGTAGGTAAAAGTATGCATGTGCTTTTGTTTCCATTTTCATCTATGTTGTAGTAATCTTCTGAGCTTGAGCTGGTCTTACTGTCTGTGTTTGATTTTACTGTTTCTTTATATGTTCCATGATATTTAGCTTATTCTAGCCTAATTCATTATTTGCTTCCTGCCATTACATTTTGTTGCCTCCTTCAGGAGAGTGGCTGTGGGGTTTAAACAGCAACTTGGAAAACAAGGTAGCTGATATGCTGCTGTTTCAGGCTATTTAATGATGCAGAGATGGTAACTGACTTGAAAACCACTGTGCTCTTCCAGAATGACCACAGGCTTTTAGGAGATGTGCCAAAGGAAACTGTAGGACAGAAGCATATTATTTAAAAAGCTTGGATTAAATCAGAGATACAAATGTAGTGGTGATAACAGGAATTTTGAACAAACTCAGAGGAAGTACAGGAGTTTCCATGTGTTTTGTGCTTTACAGTGCATTACAGGAGCATCAAGGGCACTAGAGCTAGCTTAATCAGTAAACACATCCTCATCGGTCATTTACCAGTGTACAAATATCAAGTTTAGTTTCATTTGGGGGTCTCATTATGTTGTTTTGCTTATGTCTTGTAACACTTCTCTGTGGACAGATAGCATGTTTGCTCCAGATGAAAAAAATGTATTTAGTTCCTCTGTTACTTTCTCCTTCATTGTTAGAATGATGAAAAAAAGCCGTCATTTCCAAAGGACTCTGAAGGAATAATGTAAGGTTTTTTTAAATTTTCAATTGAAGAGAGCACATATTTCCCTTAAACTCCACTGAAAATTCCAGTCCCAATGCATCAACTATGTCAGACAAAGTAGATTTATTCACTATACTGATGATTTGGGTAACCAGTATTTTCTTGAAATGCCTCTGAAGGTGTTACAGAGAAAAAGTCAAATAGAATTGTCTAAAAAAGCTGAAATAACTGAAAACTAAAAGCTTTCCAGAAAGGGAGGTTTTATCATTCACTAAACAGAAATTACTCTTTATGAATGTAACCTGCAAAAGCAATAAGAGCAAAACAGCCCTGACAAAACAATATGCTACAAAACTTTCCAATTAAAGACAACACAAGCATAGGAAAAAAAAATAAGTATACAGAAAACTGCATTACAATACATCAGAAATGATTGACATCTGATAAGAAAAGAAACAACAACTTTAACTCAGTTCTGAAAGAAACTTACAATCTACTGACTGGGAAATGTGAGAAACCCTTGTGTATGACATAAAAAAAAAAAAACAAGCTGAAGTTAGAAGTAGGTATTAGGACTGTCAGGTACCATTGATGAAAAAGCTTTATCAAGACTAGACCATGGAATGCTAATGAAATATTGTTCCCGATTTGAGAGATTATCTGGAATCAGAAAGAAGACTTTAGCTTCTGTTTGCAATACAAAAAACAACAACCTTTCTAGTAATCAAGAGAAATCCACTCAGACTGAAAATTCTAAGTAAAAGTAAAAATTCTGTTTTCATTGGTTTATGTAATGAGGATCAATTACCTAATTCAATTATAAGGCAATCTCCATGCTAGGATGAGAAAAAACTATGACATATGAGTTGCCACCAGTACAGGCTGGGGATTGCACCAGTACAGTCTGGGGTCGACCTGCTGAAAAGCAGCTCTGCAGAGAGAGACCTGGGAGTCCTGATTGATAATAAACTGAACATGAGCCAGCAATGTGGCCTCATGGCCAAGAAGGCCAATGGCATCCTGGGATGGATCAAGAGCAGTGTGGCCAGCAGGTTGAGGTAGGTTTTGCTCCCCATCTGCTCGGCCTGGTGAGGCCTCATCTGGAGTCCTATGTCCAATTCTGGGCTCCTCAGCTTAAGAGGGAGACAGTCCAGTGCAGGGCCACCAAGATGATCAGGGGACTGGCACATCTTCTTTATGAGGAAAGGCTGTGAGAACTGGGGCTATTTAGTCTAAAGAAGAGGAGACTGAGGGGGAATCTCATTAATATTTACAAATGTCTAAAGGGTCAGTGTCAAGAGGTTGGGGCATCCCTTTTTTCAACGGTATCTAGCAACAGGACAAGGGGTAATGGAATGAAGCTGGAACACAAAATGTTCCATTTAAACATAAGAAAAAACTATATTATTGTGAGGGTGACGGAGCAGTGACACAGCTGCCCAGAGGGGTTGTGGAGTCTCCTTCCTTGGAGGTCTTCAAGACCCACCTGGATATATTCCTATGCGACCTGATCTAGGTGAACCTGTTTCTACAGGGGGGTTGGACTAGATGATCTTTAAAGGTCCCTTCCAACCCCTAACATTCTAAACAATTCTAAAAATGAGTAAAATAATCTTTTGAATATTTAATATTTGTGACTTGTTAAACCAATACTGAAGAATATTATTACAGTCCACATCAAAAATACAAAGTCTCTAGATAAGCTTTGGGATCATGCTTTTGCATGCTGATGTGTGTGTAACAGACTTCAATGTTTGAAGCATTCACAGTAATGCTGTCACTCTATGTGACATGCCTTAGAGAGTTATTCTTTGGCTAATAACATTAATTTTCTTTCAATGTAGGCTAAGCACCTTATTAATGCTATTAATTATAATTCATATGAGAGCAAATGAAATAATCTAACAGTCTAAAACCGGAACAAGAACTGATGAATGAATAAATGCAATATTATCCTTTTCTTCCTTCCTCTTCACTTCCTTTATTCCTTCATTCCTGATTGAGTATAGGAAGAGAAATGGATGTGTTCAGAAATTGTTTTTGATGTAAATTGTATTACACTAATTTAATTCAAAACAGATCACTACAAAGAGTTTTGGAGCCCCCTGTAGACTTGCATTCAAGCTATGTGAAGACACACTAATTCAACACCACTTTTGGAAGTGTCTATTATTCTGATAAAAGTAACAAAACTACTTAATCCTTTGTGGAACAGTCACAATTGAATGGCTTAAATGCCAAAAAGTCTCAGTAACTGCACTGTGGCATAAGCTAGGTGACTGTAGAGTGGGGGCCTTGTCTGTACATCTTCATTCTGTGAATGCCCTGCAAGTTAAAAAAAATCCTAACTGCCACTCTGTCAGAGAAGTTATGGATGCCCCATCATTGTCAATGTTCAAAATCAGGATGGACAGGGTTTTTAACAACCTGGTCTAGTGGAAAGTATTCTTGCCTATGACAGGGGAGTTGGACTAAATGATATTTAAAGGTCCCTTCCAAACAAAGCCATTCTATGGTTCCGTGTTACTAGAGTGATGACAAATTTTGAGGATGCTAAGAATATTTTGAATAGATTTTTCTTACAAGGAAATAGATGCCTATTTTTTGTTGTTGTTTTTTTAACTAAAAGTATTTATGTACCTGAAATTTTGGGTATCTGAATAAATTGAACTTTACAAAAGAAACATTTACGATTTGTCAAAACGCTTGTGATATTCTGCTATACAACTCTCTGGGTTGATATGTAGCCTATAATGAAATACAGCAAGGCAGAAGTATATTTCATTGAGAAAGACCAGCTAGGGTACCAATCAATAGGACTAAGGGAAAAATCAAACCACTTTTCACACTGTGTTTTCTTTAATTCAGCTGTTATGATTAAGAGTTATCTATAAATGTATATCTTCACCCAGTACTTTCAAAGAGGAAAGGAAGAGCAGAAGCTTTGCCAAGTCAACTCCAGACCTTTACGGAAACATCTAATTTGCTTATTGCATAATTAGATTTCCCAGTGTTGTAAAGGAGACTATATCAATACATATATATGTGCAAGGTTATGCTGTATCTTGTAATTCCTACATTGCCTAAATGTGAGATGATAAAAATTAAATGCTTATATTCCTTTTATCTGATGAATTTGTGCGTGTTTTAAAAGATAATACACAATGCATGTGGATTGATCACGTCCTCTACTGCTAACTTCTATTCAGCTGAAGAGTGATGTGAATCAAGGGTCTAAGTGAAAACCATTCCAATTTAATATAAATCATTATTATTGGCCCCTGTAGCTTTTCTCTCTGTTTTAGTAATAAATGTACCATTGCTTTAGTAATAGATGGACAGAATGTTTCCAGAAACAACATGAAAGCTAGTTTTGGAAAATTGTAACATATTTAGGAGACAGAAAACTGAAACACGCCAACGTGACTTTTTGTAAAATTCTTGCTCTGATGAAGGTATCCTTGTCTAAAGCATTCACAAAACAAAAAGAATTGTCTAAATGTTACAGCTAAAGAATTCTTGAGGTTCTGAAGGGTGTTACAGTACCCCAATTTTTCAGTTTTTATATGCCTTCATAATAGCATGTAATACAAAGTCATTAAAATAGAATATAAAATTACTTCAAAATATTCTGGGAAACAGCATAGTATTCATGTAATCTGAAATCTATGTCTCTTTTTTACATATATTTTTTACTCTCTGTTATTATGAATTCTTATCTCTTATTTCACTTAGCAGCATTTTAATTCTTTCAGCCTCTATCTAGAATTATACTCTATTAGGATCAAATATGTACCACAAAATGCCTGAGAACTGTGAATTATGCTTCAAATCAAAATAATCTTAATAATATGAAAGGAAAAAATATCCTATTGCTTTGGGGAAAAAATAGTGAATGAGCTGCGTTTGGGATTTTTCTTCAGAAAAAGTAAGTCTTGTATGCAGACATAAGCCAAATTTTTCATGGTGTTTTACCTCATGTAGTCATTTATAACAGGGCAAATTTGATTTAAAAGATCGGCAAAGCAGAATAATACCACATTATCAGAAAGCTGTGTAGATGAGGTGCTTAGTGACACAGTGTAGTGATGAGCTTGGCAGTGTTAGGTTAGTGGTTGGACTCTATGATCTTAAAGGTCTTTCCAACTGAAATGATTCTACAGTTTTATGGTAAGTGGTGGATAAGCAGTCTCATATTGTTTTATTTAGCTATTATAAATATGACATAAACTTAGCTGAGCCTGAAAACTTAAAGATGGAACTAAAAATCTGGAGAGTGATGCTTGATGCTAATGGTGCATTCCTTGTCTTTGCTTTCCTGCATTTATACTGGTATACATTTCAAGTTCAGAAGGTTTATTTTTAAAGTGTTTTTTGTCATCATGAAGGATGTTCAGCCAGCATCTCTACTCAAGAAACTATTCAACCAATACTGGTAGTCTGTGACTAGAACATCATTTTCCCACCCTCCTCTGCGATCCTGCTCTTACCCTAACATTAAGAGACTGTTTCTTCAGCTAAGGCAATAGATAAGCTCTTGAAGCAGATTTGCACTTTAGGTCAGATCTGGGAAAATTGTCAATAAGGGTGCAGATTAAAGACATTTATGGTTCTGCCTTTTATGATGTGGATGCTTTCCAGTTACGATCTGGGCTAAAACCCAAACTCATTTCATATGTCACTAAGCAGCAATGACTTTCAGTCACTACTGAACAGGAGTGAATTTAAGTGGTGACTAAGTGATGAAAGACTCCCATTTCCTCAAGCCTTCTGAGCTACCTAATCCTCCTAAAGTACAGTTTCCTTTTCCTGTACTACATCTTTGTATACAGAAAAGCTCCTTCTTAGAACATTATTTATAAGATTACAAAGCACATTTTAAGCAGCCATTCCTATAGCATTTTTTTTAATCAGTTGAGTTTAAATAATGTCTTAGTAACGTACTCCATGATGGAAAAATTCAGTATAAGGCAGCTTGTGGTAGTAGTGCTGTGTTGTTCAAAATTTACTTCCAGCTGCTGAATAGATTTAATTTGCATCTGATATTGCAGGAATTAAATTGTCAGCACAAGATGTGTTAGTGCATTGTGCATTTTACTTCACAAAAATGTAATCATCTAACTTTCAAAACTTTAAAGGCTTTCTATTAGTTATGAACATCTGAAAATCTGGTCTAATACAAAAACAGTGAAATGACATTTCACATTGTGAAAAAATTGACAGCACTCTTCAGACAAACTGATTTCCATTAGTAGGAGAAAGAGCTTGTTTTAGATAAGCTAGAGTTGAGAATCCCAACAGCTCTCTAAACAAGAAGGATAGGAAGTTCTGTAATGAAATGTGTCTGACCTTTGGCCCAAACGTTTTATTTCACATATAAATGATATGGTTGGATTTTGCTCTGTACTTAAAGTGGATAGGGGAAGTCATTATCAGCAGGGCTAATAACACAGTAAAGATTTAAACCAAAATTGACCTACACGAATACAGTTATTTCTATGTATACATAGATGACGGTTACTAACTTTATCCAAATTTTAGATAATCTACAAAATACAGACTGGAAAAACAGTTTAAAGGAAACTATTACAGATTTTGTGCCTGGAGTGCTTCTGTACAACAACATTTTTAGCACTGATACTATGAAACTGTTAAGAAGAATTATATTTGCCCTATCTCAAAGAGACGCTACAGGAATTTAGTAAGTCAGAGCAAGGGAACAAGGTGCCAGGCTTGCTCACTTTGTGGAAGTGTCCCTGTTGTGAACGTGAAACCTTCAGCAGTTACTAATGAACATGATTTTGCCACCCTCTTTCTTCAACAATTGGACACTGAAAGCAGTGTCTCTCTCGGTATTTATGGAGATTGTTACTCGTGATTTTAATAAAGGACACAACGGATCAAATAGGTGAAGGGTGTTGCTAGTAGATGTTATACTAGTAGATGTTACATGTCTATGAAAGAGGCCTAAACGTGAAAAGGAGCAGATTAGAAATTAAAGTAATTAAGCATTTTTAGTCAGGGCATTTAAACATTCCCACTCACGCTCTTTCCTTATACTTTCAAATAGATTTGTAGTGGATTATCCAGTACCTTAATATAACTGATATAGACTGTGAATTCATACAAACACACAGAAGACACAACTGAGTATTATAAGGCTATGAAGTCAAGTACTTGAAGACAGGAAAAATCAATCTTCCTTTGTTTGTGTCTTGTGGTACAGTTTTTAAGCATATGTTTACATGCCATTTCTTTTCCCGTTGGAACTCTGTCTCCTCATCACAGTGTGCCTTCTTAATGAGCAGCTACTCAACAGTAGGTACATTCCTTATTGTTAAATATGAATTCTCATATTTTATTTAACAAGCAGTATTGAAGGTCCTTTTTGAAGACAGATTTCTTTGACATCTCTCATCTTTTCTGTTGCATTACTTCACTAGACTATATAACAGATTAGCAAATAAGCATTTCCACAAAGTCTTTGTAAGATAGAGGAATCTCATTAATTTCTTTCCCAGAAGAAAAACCGAGGCATGGATGATGTTCAAATTCACCTATAGCTTTGGTGAGAAATCTAGAGCTTCTTTTAAAATCATCCCTGCTGTTTCTTGCAGTCAGATATGGAACTTTTTCATGTTCCTTTTGAAATGTATATTAAATATTTTGAGACCCTACTGTTAAAAAAGAGGGGAACTAATTCTCAGTGAAAACAGTAATCACACAAGAAAGCTTATGACAATATCAGTTGTCTTGCAAACTACCAGCAGGCTGGTTCCTATTAGTGAATTAGCATACAAAAATTTCACACTGCTAAATCACAAGGCTCAAATTCCAAGTGCTAATAGTTTCTTATTGACGAGGTTGGTTGAACTGCCTTTTTATTGACGATGGCTGGGTTTTCTTCAATGGTACGTTTGATTACTAAAACACCCACACTATAAAACAGGCAGGCTGGTAATATGACTAAAGATCATTATTCTTCCAGAAACTAGTTGAGTATTTTGCATTACAGAAAGCTTTTTATTACTTTCTGTATAATAACAAAATATAATAATGAGATAAATAATAAAAATGTTAAGATTATGGAAAGCATGAGAGTAATGATGGTGTGCTTGGTGAGAGGCAGGCTGGTAAAGTGATAACTGAAGCTCTTCTGCTTTTTCAGTCATCATTTCAGGTAATAACAAAAAAGGCATTTGTGTTTCAATTTAGGGTGCAGTTTAAGAAAAAATGATACTGAATCTTTATTATGCTTTCCTACCTGTTATATTTTAATGTTATTGTTTGGGTTTAGTGGATTTTTGTGCATATTTTATTTAGTATACTAAGGGTATTTTTTACTGTTTTGAGTGCTTTCTTTTTGTTTTCTCTTTCTTTTGGCTTAGCTTTTGCATTTTGTGAACACACTTCTCTTTTTAAGTTGTTCCTTCTGCCCACATGAAGAAGTTTCTTTATAAAATTTCCTCACAAAGAGGACATTGTAGTAACCCAGAGCACACTGAACAGTTTCTATGTTACAGTAGTAAGCTCTATATCCAAAGAAACACCTGAGCCTTAAGGACCGAGTTTCTTGCTTGAAATGATGAAAGAGAGACTTCAGCTTAATCAAATCTATACCTTAGACCGAATGAAGTAATACCTCACAGCTTCAGTGGATCTTGTAGCTTGCTGCTACCACAATAGGGGAGGCAGAACACCCTTCCCTCCTTTCCGTTCTTTTGCCTTACCAGCTTCCAGGGAATGCAGAAAGGAGGAGAAAGGGGAGAAACATCATCTCTTTTCAGCAAGTGCCCTCTCACCAAACTACTAGATGGTCTCATCTATCATGTCACACTTAATTTGATTGAAATTATGTGGTTAACATGGCCCTTAGGTACAGTTTTCATGATTTTTAAGTACTGCTTCCATTTCTTTGTTATAAGAATAAAAGATTTAGGCTCTTTAGGTTCTTGTATTTAATTGGATGATGTATTTTTGGGTAAGAAATTTATTTTACTTCCATTTCTGAATTAAAAAAAAATAAAAACAAACTGGCAGACAAGAAATAATACAAATGTAAATGTGTAAATCTTTCTGTGACCCAGAAAAGCAATATCAATTTTGTCTTCCTGCAAACCTAAAGATAACTTAATGCTAGACTTTTGAAATAAATGAATAGCTCAGGATGTCTCAGCATTTCTAGCAAACTCATTGAGAAAAGTATAACCATATGTATAAGTATATGGCTTTGTGAAAGGTATCCAAATGCTTTTAAGCCACAGTATGGCTAATTTTGTCACCACAAAACAGCAGAGCACACATTAAGCAAGTAATAAATGATATTTTTTTAATAATTAGAACAGATATAATTTATCTGTTCAATTTGGTGGGTAAAAAATTTGACATGAGCTGCCAGTACAAGCTCACAGCCCAGAAAGCCAATCATATCCTGGACTGCACCAAAAGAAGCATTACCAGCAGGTCAAAGGAGGTGACTCTCCTACTCTACTCCACTCTTGTGAGACCCTACCTGGAGCACTGCATCCTGCTCTGGGGTCCCCAGCACAACAGAGTCATGGACCTGTTAGACAGGTCTAGAAAATGACCGCAAAAATAATCAGAGAGATGGAAGACCTCTCCTCTGGAGACAGGCTGAGACAATTAGGATTGTTCAGCCTGGAGAAGAGAAGGCTCTGGGGAGACCTTCTAGCAGCCTCTCAGTGACTAAAGAGGGCCTACAAGAAAGCTGGAAAGATACTTTCTACAAATGCATATAGTGATAGAACAAAAGGTAATGGTTTCAAAATGAAAAAGGATAGTTTTAGATTAGATATTAGGAAGAAGTTCTTCTCTGTGAGGGTGGTGAGGCACTGGAATGGGTTGCCCAGAGAGTTGAATGTCCCACCCCGGGAGTGTTCAAGGCCAAGTTGGATGGGACTTTAAGCAATATAGACTAGTGGAAGATGTCCATGCCCAGTTCAGGGTGGCTGGAACTAGATAACCTCTAATGTCCCTTCCAACACAAACCATTCTATGATTCCATGATTCTATGGTTTTCATATCTGCAGTACTAGTTTTATATTCCTTTACATATTTTTTTTTTCCTTCCTCATATGAGAAAGGTGCCCTTTAATCTAAGACTTGAGTCTGGCCCTTCTTTTCTTGTCAGCCACAAGCAGATAATATTTTTATTATTTTTTCTTTGCTGTTACGCCTTGCTAGTTCTTCTCAATGGACTGTCAGAGGAGATCACACTGTGTTTTTTCCCTGCAGTTGGCTACTTTTCACTACTTGGCATCTCCCACAGTGATCAGTCCCTATTGATAATAGCTTACTAGAACATCGTTATTCAGTTCTTGAAAGTCTAGATTTCAAGAAGGAACAAAAGTGTCATACAATTGAGATAAAAAAGATAATAGCAGTTTGCCATCCCTTAATATTACACCTCCTTTTGGAAGGTGTTTTTTTTTAGATCAGCTAAGAGAAATTTTTAATTTAAACTTTTATATATAAACATTTCTCAGTTACATGAAACTCCTGTATTAGTTATTCTTCTCTAGGAGCTGAAGAAGGTATTTTCCCAAATCCAAAGAGAATGAGATTAAATTAAGGAGATCAGGATATTTATGGAGCAATATAGAAGTGTTTCTACAAGGCAAATAGCTAAGTCCCTTAAATTACTTTTGTTTTTTTCAAAAGAAGTGTTTTTTGTGGACATGATTGGACACGTTCATTCAACTAAGCATTCATTCATAAGAAAACGTTCATTCAACTAAGAAAGGTGATAATTACCCTGATAAATATCTGTTCTTTTTAACCATGCTGGAGTACATCTTCTCTTTGCATAGCATAATGTAACTGTACTGAAGTCAGTGGAATTGGGCTAATTTAAAGTCAGCAACTCTGGGTGCTGTATGAAAAGGTGAAGATTCTTAAAAAAAAAAAAAAAAAGCATCACAATTCTCCAAATAATCTTGGTTTTCTATTTATTTATTTGTAATTTAAAAAAAAAAAAAAGTGAAAACCAGGTAGTAGAAGTGTATTGGTTCCAAAATTTAACTGTAATATTGGAAGGTTAGGTTCACTTTTGTAATATGTGCAAGACAGTGCTAAGCATGTGGCTGGCAATAGCTGGCAAACAAGAGGAGGAAAATGGAAGTGACTGCCAGAAACTTGTAGGCAGGGAGCCAACACCATGCAAGTGTCAAATGCCCATTAGTAGGAAAGTAGAGGGAAAACTAAAGCCAATGTTAAGGATGATTTCTGTGCAACTGAAAGTGGACTGAAATGTCCCATCTGTCTCATGAGTCCTGACTGGGGATGAAGTTTTCAACAATATAAAAAAAAATGTGATTCAGGACAGAATGAAACATATGTAAGTTCCTTTATATCCACCACAGCACATTCTACAGGACAGAGTTTGAACATCATAGCATGATGTTATAGGCAAAGTGCTTCTCTGTTGGCTTTTTTACCAGTACAAGGAGAAAAATTGGCAGTAGTCCTTACAAAATCTCTAAAACATTTCTATGGATATAAAAGAAATATTCTTGCCAATTTAGAGCTGAGGTAGTCAAGCTTCATATCCCAAATTTCTTAGCCCATTCACATTTAAACTTCTGTGTACTTCTGCTATAGTTCATGAACCAGTTGTTGCAATAACCCCCAGGTGCTGTTCATAAAATCCAGATGGCTGAGTTAAAGAGAGCTTTGAGGACTTTCTTGGCAATAAATACTAAAGAATAATATCACATTTCTCCTTCAGAATGTGAACAGATTTTCTGATGTGATGTTTAATTATTTCCCTTGTTCTGTATTATCTTTGGGATTAGGCAGTAAGAGTAGAAAATCATTGGTTTAAATAGAAGGTGCTGGTATAATAAATACAATATTAGGAAGTATATGTAAATACACCATCCTACTGTTATCATATTTAATTGTTGAATCTTGATAATGATACAGTACATTGCTGAATATAGCTAGCCATGATTTTCTAGTGCCTTTGAGACCAGAAATGTATTTCTTACTTCTCTATGTAAGCGATATTGAAGCATCAGTCTATTACAAAACTATTCATATGAAATGTGGAGATTTCAACCCTTTCTTATTCCAGGATGTCTATCTCATGGTCAGCCTCCATAGATTTGATGTTATTGGTTTAGAAAGAACTAATCTTTCTTTAAAAAAAAAAAACAAAAACAAAAAACACATTAATAGGGAGGGACTAACTCTGTTTCTGCCTCCCTATCCAGAGGAATGGTGCTATTCCCATAAGAAACATGCCAGTTGGAGCCTTCCAGTTCTTATTTGCTGTCTGTGCTTTAGGGAGTTTACCTTGGCAACAACTCCTCTCTTCCCCAAATACTATCTATTTACAGTTAGATTAATTTGTTCCTTGTATTTATGTTAATATTTCAGCTCATCTGTGGTGTTGCTATGTGAATGATCTTTTCCTCATTTCAGATTTAGCCTTCAGACTTATTCTAAAGACAAATCTTACTGTGATCCTTGTATACAAAGCAGAATTCATAAATCTGTCTTGCCTTCATACAGGAAAGTCTCATAAGTCCATTTTTGTAACTTCCCATTACAAACACAATGACACATAGAATTCATATTGTTGAATTTTTTAAACTCAGATTAATAAATATAATAGTAATTTCTCATCACATATTTGCTTTAGTCATGAGTAGGAATTAGGTAAAGAAAGGGACTTGATGATCTCAGGGCCTTCCATGATATTGTGCCCCCACCACATCTTGGAAGTTTCAAGTACATCTTGGCCTAAGCAGAGAGCTGAAGTATTTCCAAACCAATTTACAGCATAGGTGACATGTTTCTCTTTTTAGGCCTCAAATCAGAAAAAGGCAGATTCTTTTTTTCTTGCAGACATCTGCATGCTACTGAATACTACTCTGAAACTTCAACAAAAGCTTTTTCTGAATAGACTGGGAATATTTTTTCAAGAGCACATAGATGAATTAAGGAATCAACGTCCTATTTCACAAGCTAGTAAGCAATCTTCTGAGCTAGTCACCTATAATCAGTGAAGATGACTTGAAAAATCATTTGCCTTCCTGTTTGAAAGGGTCCTTTGGAGTCTAAATCAGCATAAATAATGTCATATAAAACACACATGTACACATACCAGAAAGAAAGAAAGAATCAAACAAAACAAGTGGAAAGAAGAATAAATTGTAAAAAACCCTGAATCTCAAAGATTCGTGGTCTTCAATATATTTGTTACTTTTTTCCAAGAATGTCGTCTACAGACGATAGACTGGAGTTTACATTCATTAGTGAAAAATTCCCTTGAGGATAATTTTCAGTCATGCTTACTTTCTTGTTGGTATTAACAGTTTCTGTACAGAGATTCATTCACAGCTGACATGGTTTGGAGATAGTAATTGCACAGTAGGTTTCAAGTGTCTAGTACTACATAGCCACAAAAGCCACAAAGTTGCCCAAAAGCAAATAGAGAAGCAGGTGAATTAAGAAGCTTGCATAGTGATGATGATGTAAAGGGGGAAAAAAAGAAGCATCTTGTGTTTTGGGGATGACTAAGTAACAAAGCTACTTATATGTAATATTATATTTGCAAAATTAAAATCAGAAAACCAGGAAATTAAAAGAAATATGATTTCATGAGGGATACTAATTCAGTCTTGATAAAACTCCTTTTAACTTTATGTTATATGATTTATAGAAAATGCTTAAAACCTACTCCCAATTCAGCAAAGATTAAGAAGTTTGCCTGTTGAAAGAAAAAAAAAAAGTGTTTAGGTTCTAGTGTTAACCAATTATAACACAGTTAAAATTTTATTTAATAAAAGCAATAAAAATGAAACAAACACACTAATGAATACTGTGGACTTTTCAAGAAAGGGCATGGGATTAAAATGTGGGGTTAAATTACCCGCCTGATTTGAAATTCTTTCTTAATTCTTCATACTTTAATCTGGCAAGATGTTGGCATTATATATTTGGATCTAAGAGCATATACATATTCAGTTTTAAACTGAGTATGATGTTAATAAATGTTTAAACCTTTGAAGATATGGAGAAGAGTTCCTTTTGTCACACCACAGTCATTGAATCCATCACCATCAGCATATATTGGAATGATCACATAGCTGAAGTCTTAACTTCACCTGACAGTCTAATTAAAAAATGAATAGCAGCCTTCAGTTGTCATTGTAGTTTGCCTAGGCTCTACCTAAAGAAAACCCTTCCAAAATGTGAAAGAAAACACGGGAAAATGACAGACCTCAAAGTGGGAAAGTAGACAGTGTTTTTTGCATTATGCATCTACGATTTATGTGTGAAATGGCATCTTATTCTCATATGTGTGCAGAATTAAGATACAAATTTACCCCAAAAGTTATCACAGCTGTCAAGCAAAATGCAAATGCAATGGACCCTGCTAAAACTGCATGACCATCTCTCATATTTTAGCATTTTAAGGAGGATAAAAATTAACATTTACATTAGAAATATATAGCCTTATGTTCAACAGAAATAAAGTCTAAATGTTAATTTCAAACAATACATTTATTATCTAATTTAAATAATAATAAGGAGATAGTCACCAAGTAGTTATACTTTTGACCTTTAATGATCCATCATTAGTGTCATAGTAGTGAAGTACGTATGAAAACCATTCCATCCTTAGTTGTCTATATTGCAGCTGTACTTACAGATCTTTTATAACCACATTTTAACTCTGTGCTTTATTATCCACATGTATATGTATCTAAAGTATCACTCCAACTTTGATGTTTACAAAATCATTTGAACCTTATATGAATTAAAAAAAAAAAAGAGGTTTGGTACTGATGTCTAGAAAAAAACCACGTTTGCATGTGTCAAAAATTGGTTTATTTATTCACAGCTGCTAAATAGTGCTCACCTAATCTGCTGTGTAATATGCTGAACATTTATCTTAAGGGTCTGAAAGACACATTGTACTTAAAAGACTGTATAAACAGTAATGAGCCAATTACAGATTTACAATTACTTGGCAATCCAAATCCAAACAGAAAGCAAATTCACACAAATAGCTTATCTGACCCAACATCATTGTAGTGGTTTTGGCCTGGGCCAGGTTTTTCAGTAGCAGAGGGGCTAAAGCAGTGGCTTCTGTAAACAAAAAGAGTTGCCAGAATCTTCCCCTGTAGCTGACAGGGTTAGGGCCAGTATGTTTTAAGTTGGACCCTGCACCTGACCCAGGCCTGGCCAATTAGTGGTAGAGGTAATGCCTCTGTGAATAACATATTTGAGCAGAAGTTGCTGCACAGTGATAGAACTGCAGCAGCAACAGGGAGAGAGAATGTGAAAACATCTCCGCAGACACCAAGGTCAGTGGAGAAGGAGAGGGAGGAAGGTGCCCAGGCACTGAGAAGAAGGCTCCCCTGTGATAGGTGGTGAGGACCATGGTGAAGCAGGTCGTCCCCCTGCAGTCCACGGAGGACCACCGGGAAGCAGAGATCCACTTGTAGGCTGTGGGGGAGGTGCCCACGCCGGAGCAGGTTTGCTATCAGGACTCGTGACCCCGTGAGGGGAGCCAGGCTGGAGCAGCCTGTCCCTGAAGGGCTGTCTCTCCCGGTGGATGATCCACGCTGGGCACTGTGTGAGGAGCTGCCCCGTGGGAGGACCCATGCCCGAGCAGTTCGTGAGGAGAAGTTCACGCTGGAGAAGTTTATGAGGGACTGTCTCTTGTGGGGAGGGACCCCACAGTGTAGCAGTGGGAAGTGTGAGGAGGTCTCCTCCTGAGAAGCAGCAGCGGCAAAGCCCATCTGGAATGAACTGACTGCAACCCCCATTTCTCATCGCCTGCGTCTCTGGGGAGGGAAGGAAAAGGAGTCCCGGGAAGTGGAGGGGTTGGGGGAGGTGTTTGAAGATGGTTTTATTTCTCGTCTCCCTGCTTTTATTGTTTCCTTAATAAATCAAACCTTTTTCTCCCTAAGTTGAGTCTGTTTTGCCCGTGACGCTAATTGCCAAGTTTGATCTCTCCGTCCTTATCTCAACTCACAAGCAGTTTGGTATAATCCTCTCTCTCTCTCCTGTCCAGCTTAGGAGGGGGAGTGATATTATGATTGGGTGGATATTGGCCTAAACCACCACAATCATTTTTTTTTTTTTTAAAAGACTGCCCTTCTCCAAGTGCTTACACTGATTTTACTTATCTCACTTGGATCTAGAGGAATCCAGCAAAAAAGTCAGATGTTCTACAGACTATCTGGACCTAACAACTAATAACTTGAATGATAACTATAGGTAAATCTGGGGCAATTGCCTCACCTTACCTCATTATGAAATGAATTCATAAATTGGAGGGCCAAATTTATTCATCTTTAGCTGTGTGTGAAAATGCACTTTGGATTTTAAAAATGTTTATAGTAACTATGACAAATGTAGATATGTATATTGTATGTAAATCCCACCCTCTATGTATCTACAATACGCACAGGTGGAGCTTGATTGTGGTAGAACCAGATTTCCAGTGTAGGATTCATAAGTACAAACATGTTTTGAACTGAAAACAGTGGCAAGTCTGAGTTATTTTCCAAGCTGGAGAGAAACTGTAGCACACAAGTAGAGCCAGGAAATCTGCTTCAGACCAGCTCTACTGTGGTTCCATAGACTGAACACCCATCTTGGAGTCTATTCTCAAGTTTAATTTAATTTGAATGGAATACAGGTCACAAAATCCAAGAGTGCTTCATTCTGCAAACAGAAATATAATAACTGCCCATGTAAGTGTGCACTAATAATCTGGATATGCTTCTTCAGAACCAGATGTTACTTGTTTGGTGGAATGTTCTGTTGACATTGAAGATCACACTAACCTATTGTAGTAGGAACTTAGCATTTTTGAGACTCCAGCTTTATTCTTTGGAGACTTCATTGTTTAGGCTGTTTCCATAGTGTAACTCTTAAAATAATGTATTTAAGACTTTCCACTGAATTGAAACTCCACTTTCTTCCTACAGGAGTTATTGCTCATTTTGTAGTTGGTTGTGCATTTATGTTGCATACTAGTCAAAGTTGTACTAATTAGTATTCACTCTCACCTTTGAGGTTTGTATGCTAATACTTCCCTTATGAAGAATCACTCTTATTCTTAGGTGGATGTGTTCTGTTGACTGTCTAGATAATGTACTGTAACATCAATCTATTGCTTTGTCCCAGAATTTCTAGTTTCTAGTGGTTATGTTCTAGCTCTGAATGTTAAACAAGTTGCATGCAGAGTTTATGTACTGTTCACCATATGTGCAGCCGTTTCTTGTGTTGCTGTCAATGGTTTTATTATTTTCCATCTTTACTTCAAGTGTTGCGCTCGATATCTAGGTCTGAAAGTGATAATTACTTCTCCACTGCAGAGACAAACTGATTTACATATTTATCAAGGGGAAACTGGATGACTCTGAGCATACCAAAGAAACATTTGCATATTTATAAACTGAAATGTACAAAAGCTAAAATAAAGATAGAGATGTCTTGGTCTTAGTTACTAAGCTTGTTTTTATACAAAGATTTTAGTCAGTGGATGTTGTAATCTGATCAATGCATTAAAGAGTGAAGTATCTTTGTTCATCACACAAAATCAACATAGCTATTAAAATGATTGTGAATGATGGTGTGCAAAAACTGTGACATTAAGTTTTGATAAGGTGAAAATCTTAGCCTTAGAGCCTGAACAGATGATGAACTGTGGAATTAAACTGTAGCAGGAAGGGGGTCTGAAGCAATTTACTAGGTAGTGGCTAGATAGTTGAATAGCACCATCTTTTTCTGAGAGAAATATAGGCTTCCAAATACTTCTGCATGTAGGGATAATTTGTAGGAGTTTATGCATGATTCAAAGAACTCCTGTCTTGGCACTCATAAAGGTGAACCCCTTCAGCTGACTACTAGTTATAATTCTAGGGAATTATAATTCACTAGGGAATTTTGAAACAGCAAATAAAATTTAAAAACAGAAAAGAAAGGAAACAAACTGTCATTCAGCAGAGATGTGATTGCTGATCCTTTTTGTCCAAAACAAACACAATTTTAAACACTATTATTTTTCAATATTTGTAACTTGTTTTACAATGAATATTTGTTTCTTAAAAACCCTGTGTTTAAATGTAGATGAGAACAGTAGCAGTTTCATGTGGTTCAAACTCCAGAAATTACATTCTACAGTAGAGAAGTTGATTCCACTACCGTTCATTCTGTGTTAGAGAAGTTGAATAGTGGCATGGCACTAGTTTCTTTCTAACAAACAGATTCAGCAGTTTGTACTACTTTCACATGGATATCACTCCACTGAAACTGAAAAAAGCCTTTATAATTTAACATAGCATGAAGCAACAGTGGAGAGCAGAACGTAGAGAGTGATACACAGCATGTTTTGGAGGAAGCTGTACTTACATTTTGGAACACTGATGTACTAATAAAAACAAGTAAAAGTTTAGTGCTGTCCTTACTCTGTTTATATCTTAAAAAATACAAATGGAAGAAAAGTGTCCAATGATCTATAGCATTTGTCTGCTAGAAAGTTAGCCTGCTATGTTGAGGTATACATTCTTAGAATGGCAATAATAGGAGAAACTTAATCTGAAATTCTAGTTGCTAAATAGTTTTAGAAATCATGCAGCTTCTTCAGTGTTAAATTGATTTTGTTTTTCAGAAATGCTGCCTTTCCAAATCTGTTCTGTCAAAATCAGAAACATAATATTCTGAAACATAAATGAAACCATCCACAGAGCTTCCAAATGAATCTTTTCAATAAAGAATTATTTTATTGATAACTTCCTACACTGGGGATAGTATGCTATTGTTTCTTGAATAAAGCTACAGTTTTCCCAGTGTTTTGGCTTATTTATTCTACAGTTTCATATTCTGGATAAACTCTTTGCATCCAAAAAGTGTTTTAAAATTCCTATTGCATCCTGAAACCATCAATGGGATTCAAACGGGATAGATACTAAGACAGCTGAAGCTCCATTCTTGTAATTAAAAGCGCATGATGTGATACCCTTCCAATCATATTTTATGTGTGAGGCAATACAGTTTTACCATCTTCTCTTACTAAAATGTCATTTATCTGTTCACCACTCTCATTAAAGAATCTTGCTCATGTAGTTGCATGTCTAGCACTTTGGGTAGGATTACTCTTACTGTGCCTTCACTACTATGTACGGAGGCATTTAGTTATGTCTTCCTTTATTAGTCAAAAGGTGAAAAAAAGACTTTTTGCAGTTAAAATTCACCTCTTCTAAAAAACCCTAAATTAGGTTAGAGGAAATTTCTCCTCATTCATTAAATGACATTGCCTAGGATTGTTTATACATTGATTTTAACTTAATTCTGAAGTCTCTGTGAAATCTCCAGAAATGAGAATAGTGTAGGAATTAGAGTAAAAAAGAAATAAAATTGTTATAAGAAAATAGTAAAGGATGTATTTTGCCCATTTTGTAGTATTTACTTCCAAAATTAATATGATTGCATGTGAAAGATCTCTTTGTAGAGGTCCACTATACATTCTTTGCATTTTTCTTCTGTACTAGTTACCATTTAGAAAAGCTAATAAGTGAAAATATTGCTTGTGTTAACAGTAGCTACATCATTCAAATACACTTTAATAGCGATTAGCTTCTTGTAGCACACACTTTATTGCTTATTTGTAGTTTTTATTCAGTATTTAAGATGAAAATAGAAATGGAAGTTTTGATTCATTTCTGTTAGTGCATTGTGATTGCCATTTTCTAACAACAGTGTTATTTTAATTACCACTGTTATTCCATCTGTACTGAAAAATGTTGATAAAATAAATTGTCTTTTTAGCATTTGTTATTTAGCCATAATGTAGCAAATCCTCTTTGTGTTTAAAAATCCACATGAAGAAAATGGAAGTTTTACCACTGAGTTCAACAAGCTTTGAATGAGAGTTTCTATGCATTATATTGGAGTGTGGGTTTTTTTTCTGAAAAGGGTAACATCTGAGGGTCGGAATGTTTATTTTTTTTCAAGACAATGAAAGTTACACAATCTTACTAAAAAAAAAATCACGATGACCACCTTACTTATTTGTGATAGTGAGATGTTTGTCGTTAATTCTTTTTTCTCCCTAAGTAATTAGCCAAAATGGCCATTACAGAATAATTACAGATCTCTATCCTCATCAGAGATTATTTAATGTGATGTATTGAGTGGAATTCTTGTTTTATTTTAATCTTGGTTTATATACAGGATGAATTTGAAAACTATGTAGGTTAAAAAAAAAGTTATTTGTGCATGCCCTCGCACAAATATGTCTTTTTGCAATCCCATTTATTATTATTATTACAGAAACATAAAATCATAGATCGATACAGGTTGGAAGGGAACTCTGGAGGTCATGTGGCTGAATAGCCAAACATAATCACAGAATCGTAGAATCGTTGTGATTGGAAAAGAGTCTTAATTTATCCATATACTTCACTTTTTTTTTTGTCATGATTGCCACCTTTCCAAAGGATATTATAACTACTTAGAAAGTATATTCTCCAAAAATCTCAGAAGCCAATGGGAAATTGCCACTTTTTTTTCTGGCACTAAGTCCACTGGCTGCAGCAAGTAAATGGCTTGTCAGATGGATCTGCATCATTTTCCTTCAACCCATCAACTTTCAAATGTCAGCCTTTGTAACAGATTTTCCTCAGCTCTGTTGGGAAATTTCAACTCCCACGAGGTTTGGAAATTAACATAAACAAATTCTCCTACTCTCACATTTCTTCTATGCTCCTATTTTACAAGCAAAATGATCAGGTATCACTTATTTAACTGCTGTTGTTCCTTTATTAATGGCTCAGTTATTTGAAGCAATGAGAAATGAAGACAGTCAACCTCTTTGACAAGGCAGTTTTAGAATGCTATAACATTAAAAGTCAAGTAGAAATAGTAACAATAAGGCAAGGTGACTACTCTTCATCCAGAAAAAGAACTTAGCAACAGAAATTAGGATCTTAAAATAAGAAGGCTCTGTATTTAAAAGTTCTTATCCTTTTTTATACAGTAATTGAGCATCAACCTATGAATTAATTCTTAGTGGACAATTGAGCAAATAAAAATCAATAATAATTAAAAAATTAATATTATTGGATGTTTAAATAAAAAGAACAAAGATAAAATGTTTACAAAGGCATAATTATCTTTATATGCTCTGAGATTCCCTAAAGGACAAGGTTAAATCTCATCTGTACACTGTTGTGAAGAAGTGTATTCTTATACTTTGGCTGGTTTCTAGGACAAATAATTTTAGTTTCCTAAGCAGTATAAAATTCACTGAGTTACAAAGAGCAACGTCACTCTCGTTCATACAGAAACCTTTTTTAAAGAACTCAGTCTAAATATGTTTGAATGTAATTTATGTGCACTGCAAGGCTCTCCACAGTGCCAAGGTATTGCAAGGAGCCTTTTGTGAAACTGGAACATGAACCCATGGTGCCTTAGAGTTACACAGCATATCCATGTGGTTTCTTCTTTTAAATATGTGCACATATATGGGTTTTTTTGCCTTGCACATTTTCACTTCAGAGTATATATTTTAATATATGATGAGAAATGAGGGACTAATTAGTACATTTGATAATAAAATCAAGTGTTCTCCAGAGACCCTCCATATATTCCCTTTTTTTTTTTTTTCTTAGAATGTCTTATTCTAACACTCACACTTAGATTTTTTTTTGCCATGCTGCCTCTGCAAGTTGCTAGGCAGCAAAGCTTTACCCCCAAATTGTTAGCTATATTTGGCATGCTGAGACTCTTTCAGATATCCTCAGCAGTTTGAATTTGCTTGCTGAGGGGTTACCTTGTTTGAGAGCAACTGCTTCCAAAGGTCACTAGCTCTCTGTGGATCATTCCTTTGCTCTGACAGGCACAAATCTTCTCATTTTATACTTCAAGAAACCCTGCAGCAATCGAACCATGGTCCTGATTGCGCCAAGCTTTGTGCAATTGTCACCTACTGTGTGCTGCATGGTGCTGCCAATTTCTATGTAGAATAATGTTTATGTGGAAAGATATCTTAAAAAGGCAAAAGAACAAAGGTATTTACATGTGCCAAGGCTAATGAAAAAGCCACTTGAAGACATTAAAGATGGGTGGGTTTTTTTTTGTTTGTTTCTTTGTTTTGGTTTATTTTTTGTTTTGTTTTTTGTTTTTTCAGGTCAAGTCCTGGATGTGCTGGAGAACTATAATTTGAGTGGTAAAACTCTTGTGTACTTCACATCTGACCAAGGGGCTCATATTGAAGAAATATCCAGTTCTGGAGAAGTCCATGGAGGATACAATGGCATATATAAAGGTTAACATTCTCTGATGATTTTCAAAAACTGTGTCAGAAGTTATCATCATCTTGGTTTTGCTCCAAAACTGTAATGTACCCTGCAGCCAAGGTAAAAATTCAATTGGTTAATAGTAAACTTCTCACAACCATCATTCTAAATTCCAACATAGCCAGTAAATATAAGGGATTTGCTTGTCAAATACAGAAGATCAACCAAAGTACATGCTCAGCCAGAGCTTTGTGGATTTTAGCACTAGCAGCTATGCTCTGACTGGGCAGAGATACAGCTTTGGAAGGATATCAGTTCATAATACTTTACTATAATGGCTGGATGACAGAATAGAAAGGAAAATATGTGGTCTGTGAACACTTAGGAGTCATAAATAGGAACTAAATGACATGGAGTAAGTGAGATCACATGAAGGTAGGATATAGAGAGGATAGGAGAAACAGCAATAGAGTTCAATGCATTAATTACAGAAAAAGTATAAAAGTAAAGTTTGGTTTAAGTACAGGACTTAGTTCTATTATCTTAGTGCAGTCTTGAGGAGATTGATACTCCAAAATCTGTTTGTTCTATGGAGATTTAAAATGCATTTAAATTCTACCTTACTATAATGCACTTTGTGCCAGTAATATCACAAAACAATACTGAAAGATACTACTTTTGTTGCAATATGCCAGTTTAGCAACAGCCTTTCTCATTTTGTCCATTCCCATAGTTTTTGCATGCTGATCTCTTCAGTCAGTAGGAATGTAATAAACCACTGGATACCTCTGAGAACATGGTTCCAACACAGTAATTAACATAATTATTGTCAGCCATGTATTTCTGAGAAAAGCAGAAAAGAAGGGATAATATGGTAATAGGATGAGAGAATGAAGGATGTAGAGATGAAGGAATTCTGCTGGATAGTATGGCTATACCATTCAGTCACAGATTGGTCATAATTAAAGATTATGATTGTTCGGTCACAGCCTGCTTGTAAACAACATTGTCAAATGTGAAATAAAAGTATTTCTTCTGAAAAACTGGAGAAAGCAATGTCTTCTAGTATGCATGTGGTGAGCACAGACCATCAGGAAAATGGATGTCAAAATGTTTTAAATAATTTTCAATGTTACTGACATAGGATATGAATGGTTATTTTTATTATTTTAATGAAATACAGTGAATATTCTTATCCTTTTACCAGAGATAAAGTTATTTTCATTCTTTCTCTAGGAAGTGGCGATGTAATCTGTTTTCTCCTCATATTTTGGGGGACAAATTTAAATTTAGGGCCATCAAGATGACCAGGGGACTGGAACATCTTTCTTACAAGAAAAGGCTACAGGAATTGGGGCTGTTTAGTCTGTTTAGAGGAGACTGAAGGGGAATCTTATTAATATTTACAAATATTTAAATGATAGATGTTAGGAGGTTGAGACATCCCTTTTTTTTCTGTTGTATCTAGCAACAGGACAAGGGGTAATGGGATGAAGCTGGAACACAAAAAGTTGAGTTTGGAGTCTCCTTCCTTGGAGGTCTTCAAGACCCGCCTGGACATGTTCCTGTGCGACCTGATCTAGGTGAACCTGCTTCTGCTGGGGAGTTGAACTAGATGATCTCTAAAGGTCCCTTCCAACCCCTACCATTCTATGATTCTATGAAATTCAGGTTTTGGAAAGTCATTTACCGAACTTGAAACTTCTAGATGTAGAGAATAAAGTGTAAATTACCTTTAGGTATGATTTTTTTTAAAGTACTATTATAGAACTGCAAAATTACATAGTAGTTGAGACTGGAAGGCACCCTCCAAGGTATGTAGTCCTACAGAGCAGGGTCAGCTAGAACATGTTGCTCAGGTTTGTGTCCAGTCAGGTTATGAAAGTCTCCAGTAATGGAGACTCCCCAGTATCTCTAGTCAACTTGCTCCAGTACTGATCACACTGACCATAAAAAGAGCTTTTCCTTATGTTTAAATGGAATTTTCCTTTTTTAAGTTTGTGCCAATTAACTCTTGTCCTATCAGTGGGCACCACTGAAAGATCCTGTCTCTGTCCTCTTTACTCAGATAAATCCATGTATCCATAAAGATACATCCCACTGAACCTCCTCTTCTGCAAACTGAATAGTTCCAGCTTTCTCAGTCTCTCCTCCTATGTCAAATGCTCCAATTGCTTAACAATTTTTATATCCCTCCTTTGAACTCACTACAGTATATCCATATCACTCCTTTACTGAGGAGCTCTGCACTTGGACCCAACACTCCCAATGTGTCTCACCAGGGCTAAGGAGAGGATAAGGATCACCTCCCTTGACTTGCTGGAAACATTCTTCCTAATGCAGTCCAGTATGATGTGGGCCTTCCTTGCCACAAGGGCACATCACTGGCTCATGTTCTGGTAGTTGTCCACCAGGATCCCCAGGTCCTTCTCTGCAGAGCTGCTTTTCAGCCAGTCAGTCCCCAACCTTTGCTGGTTCCAGAGACTGTTCCTCTGCAGACATAGGACTTGTTATTTCCCTTTGCTGAATTTTATGAAGTTCCTTTTGTCCCATTTCTCCAGCCTGTCCAGGTCCCCCTGGATGGCAGCACAATCATCAGTGGATCAGCCACTCCTCTCATAATTTGTATCATCTACAAACCTGCAAAACCAAAGAAAGACGTATACAGTAAGCAATAATAATACAGTAATGTTTTCAAGTGAGGAGACTGCACAGTTTTTAGTCAGTAGGTATCTATCTGAGAAGTGATCTGTGTATTTGAAGATAGCTGCAAAGGAAATGCATGCTATGCAAGCAAAACAAGCAATGCCAGAATCATGAGGTTACAAAGTATTCAGATAGGTCCCCTTAGACTACCACTGGAATGAAATGTGTCTTGAACATTAGCACATAGGACTTACATAGTGGTTTCAGTAATTATGGATCCATGTGGTTACATACCTGTAGCTGTAGGCTCAGCCTGAGATGTTTTAGAAGCTCTAAAAAAATATTTGCCTTCTAGAATGCTAGACATAAGATACAGTATAAATCACAAGATGGAGCAAAATGACAAATACACTGAGGACTATTCCTTCCTGAGGGACTTTGAATGGATTTTTTTCTATCAAGCTTAACAAAATTCTGTCTTCACCCTTACAGAATGGGGAACAATTTGAAATAAATCTTACTCGAATTACTTAAAAACTCTGATTGATAGAACTACTTGGTTTTTATGGGGCTTCTTGTTTTTGAAATATATTGTATGGTCTAAAGTTACCACATGTGGGCAAATGTTGTAAAATACTACAGGATAGAAAAGAAACACAAATCTTTTGAGGTCCCTTCCAACTCTTAAGATTAAAGAAAAAAATAATTGTATGAGAGACATTCTTAATAAAATAAAAATAAATTAAAAGACTCATACAAGCAATTGAATATGTTTTTGCCATTTAAAAATACAATTTGGTCTTATCGTCCACTGTATCTTCATATCAGTCCTCAATTTAACAGGAGTATTATGCATCATTTTCAAAAGGGCTAAAGTGGAAGTGATCAATTAATTGAATAATTAGCAACTCTCATACATAAGAATGTATTCATATTAACAGTTATGTACAATGAAAAATGTTAGAGGTCTGCACACCTCTGGCATATCTTATGAAAACCAGACCTGTCAAGCTCTAAGTCTCAGGCACTTATATAACAATATGCCTAAAAATGCAAAAGGATGATCTTTATGCTGCTGGTGCTCATGTGTGCATGTACTAGGAAATTGTTTCATCTGATGAATAGTTTACAAAACTGGAAGATGTGCATGTCCTTTCTCTCTGTCTCTGCTAGACAATCTCCACTACTTATCCTTTTGTATATGAGTGTTGCATGAATACGAATATGAATTAAGCTACTTAACCCTCTTGTCAGAGCTGGAGCAGCATGCTCAGCAATAATTGGTTCTGTCCTAAAATCAAAAGCTCTCAACAGATTTCCACAATTTGAAGGCACTAATTTGTCTTGATATCCAGCCAAATGAGCACAAATAATAAAATTTAAGAAGAGTTTGGAGAGTTAGACTATTACCACATGTCTAAATGCAAAAAGGGGACACTGAAAGTAGATAGGAAAGCTAAATAGCAAAATACATTAAATAAGAAAAGAAAAAAAAAAGAAAAAAAAAGAAAAAAAAAAAGAAAAAAAAAAGAGAGGTTTTATTACTCTAGATTCTGGCTGTGGAATGGTCACCGTAAATTTGGATAGCCCTTGAACTAGAAACCAGAGCTAACATAGTGTTTAACTAGTTGCTGTCATACTCTGTCTAGTTTACTTCTTCAGTATCTTTTTTTTGGAAGATATTACATAGTAATATTGAAATGATGGATCAAAACCACGGCCTTTTTCTGGGAGTTGTGTGGATCACAATCCACGGAGGAAGGTGCAGAAGCTGTGTAGTAAATCAAGTAGATGCCTAAGAATCTCCTCCTAATCCTAGGTAGTATGACCTTGATTTAAGATGTCCACCCTGACAATTTAGATTTTACAAAGAGTTTTGTTATAAGGTAATTTTTCATCATATGAAGATGAAATTTCACTTTGAGTCTTTTGAAATTCTTAGCATAGCCTAAATCATTTAACAATGAGAACATTGCTTTATCTTACTCTGTTCAAATGGGACAGTGACAAACTTTGTGAAACACCTTGAAGTTTAATGCAGTTTCCTCATTCATATAAGATAAAGGAAGGAAAAGTTATTATATCTTCCATAGTTTACCTTTGTTTTGTATACTTTTATTGTGGCTATTTCTCTTTCATACCTCATTCAGACAAGAACTGACTCATCAGTCTCTCTCAACAATATTAACCATTTAGTTTTTCCTTGTCCCTAAACTCTTATTTTGATCTGTGAACTATTTCTAATAGTTGAATGTATTATTTGGAAATTGACATGTACCCCTTTGGTAAACCCCTTTGGGGTTTTTAACATTTTTTTATATTACATTTTAATATTACCCATTCCATTCTATAGGCTGCCTGTTGTCTTTTTATCTTACTGATTACAGATGTGTATGAAGCATTAGCCTTTACATAGATCCTTTTTCTTGAGTATGCAGTGATGCTTCTGATAGGAGTAACTAAGACCATAGACTCTAGTTCACTTATTTTTCTCTAATGTTCATTGTACTGCAAATATTTTTACAGAGTTTGAACTTGCATCTTGTGTTCTGTTCGTCCAGCTTGGTGTGAAGTCGATTATCTTTTCTTCTGAATTCTATCAGCCTGTGATACTTTGTGTCATATGTGAATTTTTCAATTCGTCAGCTCAGTTCACTTACAAAATTAAAGTATATATATTTAATATAAGGGATTTAACACAAAATAAGATCAAGGTACCTTACTATTGACTTTTGGTGTCGCAGGCTTTTTGTTTTATCTGTTTCCTATGAGATTTTGATTCATGACAACCTTTTGTCTCCCTACCCATGATTAATGTTCCAGAAACTTTTCCTGAAGGTTCTTGTCAAACATCTTTCAAAGTTTAAAATCTATACACAGCTACTAAAGCAAAAAACACTGACTATTTTAATAAGAAATTCTTCCCAACAACTCAAGACCTTCTTACCCAAACTGTGGTAGGTGTCCAGAAGATCTCAGGCTGTGATGTGAGGGGTGAAGAGGAAGTGAAGGGGCTGGCACAGGGCAGAGCGAGAGGAGGTGCTTATGCTAACAGATATTAGAGCATAACATAAACAATAAAACAGAACTAAGCAACATCCATACCCAGTATGCAGTGATCCATTCCCCTCAGCAGTCGATGAGCTGAGAGATCAGTCAAGATGGCTAGGCAGTGTTGTTGGCAACAGCAACACCAAACTCCTATAGGACTCCTGGTTACATACATAATCCATTTTTCCTGGCTACTTCATATTTTGATCAGAAACTGATGAGAGAAATTATCAGTTTCTCTCAGACACCTAGTAGTTCCTGTGGACCTATTGGGCTTTGAGTCTTTTAGGCCTTTTAGTTCCTTTAGAAACTTCCAATTCATTACAATTTTTTTTTGTAAAAATGTCATTGTTTCTATATATTTTGCTATTTAGCTCTTTAGTTACTTCATACCAGATCACTGAATGATTTTTCATTTATTGGCACATAAATCTTATCTTATGTTTAACTTATAACCTTTGTGTTACTTGTAAGTTATCATGATTTACTACATGTAATATATGATTATTTTTATTCTCTTAAGATTATAATTTTCAGATTGAAATATTGAAACTATTGTGTTTAGCTAAATTCTCTGCTTAAAACTTTCTATGTATTTTTTTCAACTTCTTTTTTCATTTTTTTTCTCCCAATTCTTCAACATTCCTCTGTTGAAAAAACTTTAAGGAGTTTTTCTGTGTGTGTGTGGTATCAAGGATACTTGCACTAACGATTTCTTCAGTGTTTTTCCCTAGTTTTCTCATTAATATGATACCCACAATGAGCTCGTTACCTTAGCTTTCATTTAAGAACACATATAAGGTTAGTGTTTTCAATTACTCTCAATCTCTACTTCAGGGTAAGATGAATAGAATGAAGAAATTAATACTATATTATCTCAATTGAATAAACAAGCAGTTTAAGCTGACTGGTCTAAAAGATGCAATTATGTTCTTCTTTGGTATCCTGAGATATTGAATCTGATTATACTGTGGTAATTTTTTTTCACAGAATCACAGAATTGTAGGGGTTGGAAGAGACCTCTAGAGATCATCTAGTCCAATACCCCTGCAAGAACAGGTTCACCTTGACCAAGTCACACAGACGGGTTTTTCCCTGAGTGTCCTGTCCCAGTGCCCTTGTCACCCTTACAGTAAAGTGGTTTTTCCTTATGTTTAAGCGGAACTTTTTGTGTTCCAGCATTTGTCCGATAACCTTTGTCCTGTCAATTGAGACAACCTAAAAAAAGTTATGCCCCATCCTCTTGACATACAACTTATACATCCTTGTAAGTTTTAATGAGGTCTCCCCTCAGTCTTCTTCAGGCTGAACAGTCCCAGTTCCTGCAGATTTTCCTCAAAAGAAAGATGTTCCAGTCCCCTGATCATCTTGGTGGCCGTGAACTGGACTCTCCAGAAGTTCCCCGTCCCCCTTGAGCTGGGGACCCCAAAACTGGACACAGTATGAGGCCTCATCAGGACAGAGTAGGGGCGGAGGACATACTCCCTCAACCTGCTGGCCACACTCTTCTTGATGCATCCCAGGATGCCATTGGCCTTCTTGGCCACAAGGGCACATTGCTGGCTTGTGTTCAGTTTATTGTCAACCAGGACACCCAGGTCTCTCTCTGCAGTCCTGATCTCCAACAGGTCAACCCTGAGCCTGTACTGGTGCACAGGGTTTTTCCTGCTGAGATGTAGGACACTGCACTTGCCCTTTTTGGCCCTCATGAGGTTACTCTCTGCTAAACTCTTAAGACAGTTGAGATCCTGCTGAATGGCAGCACAACCTTCTGGTGAATCACTCAGTTTGGTGTTCAAAAATTGTGGGAACTGGCTTAGCAATATCATCAGCCAGCTCCCTCAGCATTCCTGGGTGCATCCCATCAGGTCTCATAGATTTGAGAGCATTCAGCTTGCCCAACACGTCTCAAAACCCATTCTTATACACCAAGAGAAAGTCCTTCATTTTCCAGACTATCCTACTATCCTCCAGGGACTGGGCTTCCTGAGGGCTGACCTTGTCAGTAGTAGTTCTGCCTTCTCTTCATCATCCATCACCAGGACACTCTCTTGCTCAGCAGCAGGCTCACATTCTTATTCAGCGTGTTATAAAATATGTCTGTCCTATTACATGCTTTATAGCAGTAAACCTAGAAGGCATTAAAAATTTTTCTCCACACCTTTTCTGATTAAGCTATTTCACTGGTACATATTGAGACAGTAAAAGTCTTCCCTCCTTATCACTTGTTGACTTCTATCTCACTGTTACATAGGGGATTTTCTGTGGAGTCTCCTTGCATCTCCTAATACTCTTACTGTCAGTTTATTTTGGATATGTAGATAAAAATATTTTGTATCTTGGACCTGCAGATTAGAAACATTTTCTTTCATTTGTGAAGCATTTAGTACAATGCGTAAAGGCGTTTGTTGGCTACTGTTGTGCTGCTAGAGAAGATCAGGAGTTCTGCAATTGGAAATGGAGTCGACACTGATAATGGCAAACTGAACGACATTAAGTGCTTTCTGCCTTAGAAATAAGTATATTCATATCTACTTTGTTAATATCCATGAAAAATAATAATGAATATTTCTTAAGGAGTTAGACTCTGTATTTTTGAATCTACTACGGATCTGTGAGATCTAAACAATGGGCTGAAGAAACCAATTATCCAGTATTTTATTGAAATTTATTATTTTCATACAATTTCTTATAATGCAATGATAAATTTATTCATTGGAGTTTCTTAAAGCTATTAATAAACCTTTTCGCGTATGTAAACCCCAGAGAAATCAAGCTGACCATTACTTTGGCCCCAGGAACTATGTTATTCCATATTTAGTGCTATTAGTTGGAGTTTCACTTTTGACTCTAATGAGAGCAGGAATTGACTTTTTTTTTTTTTTTCCAAATGTACTGTGTTTTATTTTTCTCTCTGAATTGATCCAGATTTTTAAATAATCAACCCTTTTTGTAATTTTAACTGAAACACAAAATATCCTGAGGGACCATTTCATTTGATTGGAAGAAAGGTCAAGATGAGACACCAAAATGGGCCACGTCTATTACATTCAAGTACATACATTCTTATACATACATTGTACAAGAACAGCTCAGGCTGAAAATTTTAAAAAACAGTATATGAAGCAGAGTATAAATAAGTAAAATAAAGAGTGAACTTGCCATAAAAACATTTTATAAAGTAAGTAATAGTAACCAGTTTAGATTGTCGATATTTGTAGCAAAAAGTCCACTGCAGATGAGTAGAATATTAAATTTTGTTGTATTTTCATGTGATTCAAGAGATTAAATTAGTTTTGGAAGTTTTGGTTTTTTAGAAGAATGTAAGAAAGAAGGAAAGGGTAGCATGATTATAATCCAAGTGATATAAGAAAGTTATTCTAAATAGTTTTCAGCTTTCATCATTCAAAATATGAAGTGGTATACTACAGTTTCTCTTTATATATCATCCTTCGCAAAAGCTCTATTCCCAGAGTTAGGTAATAGCAGTCAATTTAAACCAGAGGGAGAAAAAAAAGAAATTGATTCTCTTAGCTAAGATTTGAACTTACATTCAAATGGAAATTTGACATCATGTTGTGGATAGCTGCAGATAGTTTCTCTGTGCTTTGCCTGCTCCTGCAGATTTTGCAATAGAAGGGAATACAGGGTATTGTTCGATATAACATTGGAAGGTGAAACTACTCAGAAAGCATAGATAGGTAGGAATGAAAATACAGCCTGGGGTGATTTATGCTGTTTTAAAAATGTTTTTAGAAAAAATTAAGAGAACAAAATAATATGTAGCTGGGCTGCCTAGAGTTTGCCAGGCATGCAGACTACTAGATCAGTGCCTTATCTCTTTTAAGTCCAAGCAAAATCCAAAAGTAATGAATCAGATCCTGAAATAACAAGATATTTTAAATAATGAAGGTTTGTGGATTTTTTATTTTCCTTCTAATATTTTAGCCATTTGGATGTTTTGTTCATATTTCAAGTATTAGTAGTGAAATCTTGATTTATTTTTTAAGAAAAAAAGAATGCAGATAGCTTGTACAATCTTTAATAGCTCCAGTTGTAAAGCCAATGTATATCAAGGGACTTATAATCATCTAATGGCATTAAGCGACTAGCAATGTCATGAAACACTGTTTTAATAAAGATGAACACCACATAGGCATAGATAATAGAAGACAGTCTTCCACAATGACCTGTAATTCCTGTCCTGGTTCCCTGCAATTCCTAACCTCCAGAGATATAAAAAAAATATGCTCCAATTAGTCTTTTGAAGGGAAAACAGCAGTCACTTCTTCATAGACATAAGTGAGGAGATAGCCCTGGTGTGGAGTCTATTTTTCTTTTTGTACCTCACAGCAGGGAGGCATAATTTGACAAGTTCTCCCTTTGTGCTTCGGTAATGTACAAGTTCTCTGTCCTGTGCAGTAGTGATTCAATAAAATTGTACCGTGAACCTAGTAGCTGTGAAAGTGATCCAATATATAGGTTTTAAGAATTGCAACATGTGTGGGAGAATGGGATTTACCGCTTTCCTTGAAATTGCTCTGTCTTAAAAGTACATAGGAGGCAACAGGAAAACAAGAATTTATTTAAACAATCTAATCTAGCTAGCACTGTTAGTAAGTTCAGACAAGCATACAGAAATAAAAGGAACCTCACACTTAAAGCTACCTATGGTACCAATCAGCTCTTAGAGTTTTCCGTCTGTCTGTCTGTACTGTCCATCCAACAGGCTACTGTCATCTGTACACAGAACTAAGATCTGGCTTACCAACTAAATCATCTCCCCATTATAACTATTCACTGAAAATATCTTAATTTGACTTTATGTCATTATACTTTTCTTATGTATTTTTTTATTTGGATTTAACTACTCTTGCTCAACAGGACATGCTGTGAACCATAGGTCAGTTAGGATATTAAACTCCCTGCTAGGTAACATATAACCCTCACCAAACTTTTAAAATCCTGTTATACAGGGATAGAATCATCTTTTCTACTGCACAGTATCAACCCAACCATAATAACAGCCCATCAGCATATGATTGGTTAAACACTAGGTGATGGGTGTTTCAAACCTCATCAAATAACACCTTTATAAACTTTAAAATACATTTTCTTTAAATTTTTGTTTTGAAAATATTATTTTTTACAAGATTGTAAACAAAAATAACTAATGTATCTCATTTCTGAGTTGTAGAGCAGTTAGCCATGCACTTTAGTATGAGAATAGGATTACATTTGACTCAGTGACAAGAATAAATTTGAGTGCTCTAAAACACAGTCTTGTTGAGATCTGAACTTAGCCTGCTTTCCAAAAACAACTTAACACTTGACACCAAAAATATGAACAAAGATATGAACATCTCTGTAGTGTTTTGAAGGTCTAAGAGGCTGAGGAAACTGAACTATTGAAATAGTCTGTGTTAATACTTTGGAGGTTTGTGTTTTGTTTTTTTTTTTGTTCTGGTTTTTACTTGAAAAAGTGAAATAGAGGAAAAATAGTCTTATTGTAGTTTTTGCGAACCAATTTTTTGATTCAGTTAATGTCAGGGGTTCAACACACATATTTATTTTCTTTCAGACATTTGTAGTGTATAAAACAATCTCAGATTAGTTGTAAATGCCTGGCCCAGACTGTGCTTAACAATATCTAAACCCCATCTGTTTACCAGATATTCTTTTTTTTTTTGAGTGGTGTAAACAACCTGAAATGCTGTGCATAGTCACACAACTGTGCAAGATATTAATAATAGTACTTGAGCTAGCTCTTCATACAGAATTGTATCAATTGTATATTAAGTAACAGTAGAAATATCGTAGAATAAAAAATTTGCCTTTTTGTGAAGGTATTGAGAGGACTAGACAGTGATGGATATTGTAGATACAAAGGAAAGGGCTGCAATGTAATGTTGAATACAATCGATTGTGCATTTAATGCAAGTTTGTTGGTTTAGAAGTCAAAAAGGTCTTCGCAGCATCCTGAGATCTGCCATCACTGTAATAAATTCCTTCCTAATGCATTAAATTATCTAAAGTCATTAACATAAAATATCACATACCTTCTTGGACTTCAAACCTCAAAGATCTAGGCATAACTCTGTATTTCATTCATGGGTTTTGGTCATCTTCACATAGATATGCGGCACACTATCTAGAACAAATTCAGTGTGAAAATTCCTGCAAGATGTCTTATCTCCTACAGCTGTTATTTAATTTTGTTTGTAAACTAAATACATTTTATGAGCTCTGTCTAACCTATATTAGTAGATTTGCTGTGAGAAAGGCAAGGACTGTAAGTGGAAATTATAAACCTAGCAAATTATAAATAAGATAAATACATGCAATGAAAAGCTTCTAGCTAGACAAAATTTTTAGTGTTTGGAAATTAAATCTTAGGGGGCAGGGGATGTCTTTTCTAAAAATAAATTGATGTCTCAGCAAACAAAACTTTAACTTTGCAGGTGGAAAATCAATGAACTGGGAAGGAGGTATTCGTGTGCCAGGGCTTCTCCGTTGGTCTGGAGTGATACAGGCCGGTGCCTATATTGATGAGCCAACAAGTAACATGGATATATTTCCAACCATAGTTAAGCTTGCCAATGCACAGTTACCCTCTGAGAGGTATGCTCTGTAGTTATCTCTGTTTCTCTGTTCAAGAAAAAGTCTCATGAGTATTTTATAGATTCTGGGGATTGAACACAAACCCCTACATTTTAAAAGCACTTTTTTTTTGTCATTAATTCCAGTAGTATGTTGTCTCTTTTCATAGTGACATACTGATATATTTTTCAGAAATGTTATATGTAAGTACAGCTTAACTTGCAGAGGAAGCATCAGGCAGCAGGCTGATAAGAGAATACCACCAAGGGCAAGATACTGTCAAATCAGGCCTAGAATTATTTACTGAAAGCAAAAATGAATGTATCAAAAAAGACTTTGTTCTGCATGAGTGACTGTGGCAGAAAAAGGAACTGCAAGTGTGAATTAATTTAAACTGAATGAGCTCAACCTTGAACTGTTTACTATAACAAAATTCATCAAAATGCCAGCTAGGCTTTTGTCACAGATTTTACTACCAAGTTAGTGAAAATAATCCTGTACAGTTTTGCAGCTGATGAGAAAACCCATTGGACTTCTATAATTCCTAAGGTGCTTTATTGACACTTCTATATCCCCGTGCTTTATTCTGTCCAAGAGACACTCAGTTTCAGCAGCAAGGTGCCTCCGCTTAATCTCTGTTGCCATCTTAATACAGTAAATGGAGAAGCCTGCTGATATGCATACACTTTGAACACATCTACCATACACAAACAGATTTTGAGCACAAAGCATCCAGAATCCGCATGGGGAAAACTAGTTGTGAGCAGAGACAATATGCTAATGTTGATTCACTGGGAACTTGAAGGAAATGGCAGGGCAGGACAAGTGTAAGACACGAAAAATCAGTCATGATGGTCCTGAGAGATCTCCTACAAGCAGTAACTCTGTTGAACCTAAGCTGTTCATGTTGTTCTTAATGCAGGCAGATCTTAAAGTATTTTGTTGTCATATTGCTGGAGTGAAGACTAAGCACCAATGTTTTATTTTGATCTCTTTGATAGAAATCCCAGTATAACTGTATAACTTCCACTTACAAGTAACTTGCAAGTTACTCCACTCTGATGCTTCTGTGTAGATTAGATACCTCAGATATAGATGCCTCAGATGTAGGTTAGATTACCTCTCCATGGTAGATCATGGATTAGCTGGAAGCATTTTAGGTCCAGCACCAGAATTCCTATCACTCCACTGAATTCTTCCTGAGAAATAAAAGACTAGAGTTACGATTCAGTCACTGGGAAGGAGTAGATTAAAAAGGAAAGAAGGATGTGCTTCTTGTTAAAGAAGAAAAAGAAGTGATCAGAAAGGAGAGTCTTATATCTCTCTGAAACCAGCAGTTATGTGAATGCAAGAGTACTGGAGGCACCCTTTTACCCATCAACAGGCTGTAGAACAGAAAGCGTACAATAGACATGCATCTGTCCTGCTCTTAGCTTGATGGTGAGCAAATCTGCAGGAGTGAGAAAAGAATGCATTATTACAGCCAAGAAAACACTGCAAATTGAAAGTGAGAAAGACTAATTCAATAGACACCCATAGACGGGGATGTACCTGGTAAGTAGAGTTATCAGACAATATAGCTTTAGGAATTCCGGAGTGTTTTCTGCCCACTCATCCTTTGGAAAGAATAAAACAAAGAAAGTTGCTGTTGCATACAACTGCTGTCAAGAATTTCATACTCATACATAGCTCTTGACTTCAAAAAGAAGGAAAAAAAGATAAAAATGTGTCAAGGAAACAACCATTCTTAATGGCAAAATATAACATTAATGTTTCCTTAAATAATATAAAAATCAAATGCGAAGAGCACCTGAAGATTTTTCTCTGAATTGACCAACTGGAAGTGGCCATTCGGATTTAATTTTTTAAGTGCTTGAAATGTGGAATTAAAATAGCTTCTCAGTAAAGTGAATTTTGGGTTATTCATTTGATTTTGAACTTCTTTCTTAGAATTATTGATGGACATGATCTGATGCCCTTACTTCAAGGAAAAGTTACCCAATCCAAGCATGAATTTCTCTTCCATTACTGTAATGCATATTTAAATGCAGTGCGCTGGCATCCAGGAAACAGTAAGTAAACTTACCTGTTGAAATTTTAAATAATTAATATCATTTTAATGCAGCTTGAAAAAGAATCAGGAAAAAGTGTTGCCATATAGTAACAAATACATTGTTTAAAATATATACTCCTTTTCTTTTAGTTTTACTTTTTCTTTTCCCCCTAGACCACACCTATTCACCATTTTCCTGTTTTACATGTTTGTTGCTATGCATTAATATTACATATTAATGTAGTACTGACATCTATGGTATTGTGGTTTAAATCTAGCTAGGAAAAAAGCAGGACACAGACACTCTCTCAGTCCTTTTCCCTTGTCCTCCATGATGGGATGGGGAGGAGAAAAGATAACCAAGGGCCTTGTGGACTGAGAAAAGTGCAGGGAGGCTTCTCTCACCAGTTATGGTTCCAGGCAAACCAGACTCAACTACTTGACTTAGGGAAGAAAGTAAGAACAGTTTAATACACCACCAACTAGAAACAAAACAAACAGAACATAAAAATGAGCACAGTGACAAGAAAAATTCCACCAGTCCCTTAATGCCTGCTTCCTCCCACCCCTCCCTTCTTCCCAGGCTCAGGTCCATGCTCTCGATATCTCTGCCTCCTCCCTTTCAGCAGCACAGCAGGGCAGGGAATGGGGTTTGTAGTCAGTCTCTCACAGACGATCTCTTCGCTCCCTCCTCCTCAGAGAAGGATTTATCACATTCTTCCCCTGCTCCAAGACAGCGTCCCTCTCACGGGATACAGTGCCTAACAAACCTCTCTGGTGTGAGTCCTTCCCAAGGACTGCAGCACCTCACAAACTCCTTCAGCATGGATTTCCTGCATGACAGCATAACTCCAGGCACATTCTACTCCAACAACACCTCCCCACAGACTCATGGCCCCTCTAGGCACAGCCACCCCCTCTGACATGGGGCCCTCCACTAGCTTGCTGTCAGATCTCAGCTGCACCATTGCCATCCATTGGTGTCAGGGGTACAGCTGCTGTCTCATCACAGGATGCAGGGATGTCTCTGCAGTGGCATATCTCCTGCGCTCTTTCCTCACTGACCTTGAGGTCTGCATGGTCTCTTCTCTCCCATCCCACTCCTTCCACCTCCTCCTCCAGCTACAGATTTGCCTTTTGTAAGTAGTTATAGCAGAAATGCCAAAATAGCCTGGCCTTGGCCAAAGGTGGGTCTGATTTACAGCTGTGTTACTTATGTTACAGATTCAAAATGATGATCCAAGAGAAGCTTTTGTGTAGCATTTTTTGGCTTAAGTACTTGCTTAACAGTTAATGTGCAAACTTAATATGAGTTGGAAACATTGTCTTCTCTGTCATCTGTAGGCTGACTCTCTACCCATTTGGACGTCAAACTAGGAAAAGGAAAAATATTAAATACAACATGTATTTAACACTACGTTGCTTATATATCTTGTATTTCATAAATAATCACAAGGAAGAACCAAGCATTCAGAAGATGTGGTCATTTAGTACCATTTTGTCTCTGAGGTTGGATGAACTTCTGCTACATCTTGACAAGGAGAGAAGTAGAATAAGCTCCAGTCAGGCAGAGAGGCTTTGTTTCTCAAATGTAGACCTTTGCAAAATGAAGTGCTCCTTGTTTGAGGAAAAGATCAGTTTTTTTATTCTCTGAATGGAAGTTTAATAGGAAATGGAGTAGTGATGAGGGACCTGTCTATTGCATTTACTTGAGGGTCAACTATGTAGATTGTGATTGTACCTTTATCCTTTCTCCAAGACAATCAAAAGAGAAAGCCCACTCAGAACCTGACAATAACTTTTTTTGAAATACTGGTCTGACAACTGGCAACTAAGCACCACACAGCTGTTTACTCACTCCTTCCTGGTGGGATGGTGGAGAGAATCAAAACAGTGAAAGTGAGAAAATCCATGGGTTAAGGTAAAGACAGTTTAACAGGAAAAGCATGCATGCAAGCAAAGCAAAATGAGGAATTCCTTCACATGGGCAGGCAGGTGTTCAGCCATCTCCAAGAAAATAGGGATTTATCATGCTTAACAGTGACTTGGGAAGACAAACTCTGAATGTTCCCCCCTTCCATTTTCTTCCCTCAGCTTTATATGCTAAGCATGATGCCATAAGCTATGGGATATCCTTTTGGTCAGTTGGGGTCAGCTGTCCCAGCCATGTCCTTTCCCAATGCCTTATGCACCGCCAACCCATGTGCTAGTGGGGTGGGATGGAGAGGAGAAGCAGAAAAGGCGTTGAGTCTATGCAAGCACTGCTCAGCAATAACCAAAATATCTGTATTATCAGCAGTTTTCAGCATAAATCCAAAACATAGCACCATACTAGCTACTGTGATGAAAATTAATTCTATCCCAGCCAAAAAACAGCACAAAGAACTACTACCTTGTAAGCCTGCAAGCCTGTGGTGTAGTGTGATACAATATATCTGGCAACAGCCAAATATTTATCTCAACTCTCTTTTGTACTAGTTCCCTAGAAGTGCTGAACACCTTTGTCCTTTCTTACTTGTCCAATCTCAGATCTTCAAAACTCTTTTTCTGTGCAGACAATACAATCATATTTGTGAAGATATTTGTTGCAGTCAGCTAAAGGTTTGCTCCTCTTTATCTCTCTCCCATGAGTTATTGTTGCATAGAGATAAATATACTTGCATTACAGCTCTACACCCCTGATGCTGTCTGCATTACTGTGAGTACTCATGTGGAAAAACAAGTACGGTTGTTTTTTCTTCGGATATCTCAGTAGCTCTACATGATGCAACTGATAAATTCAAAGTGCATTATATTGTTATTTTTCTAGCCTCCTACCACAGCTTTATCTTTACAGCTAATGTCAGAGTCCATCCACAGTCACTGTTTCTGGTACTATTAAGTAATATGTTAGTATATGAAAAAGAACACAAGTAAAGCAGATATAATGCAATGCTTTTTTTTTCTCTTTTGGAGAAGCTATTATTTTAAACATTTGATTCAAAACATTTGCAGAGCTTTCTCCTAGCAGCAAAGAACTAAATTAGAAGTATCCCATAGCAACACTTCAATTCCTATATTTAGGAATACATCCTAAGAGAATGAATGATGCCATGTTCATTAAAGACAGACTAGCAAGCTGGAGAATTGCGTAACTTTCACTTAACCTCATCATACTATTATCAGTTACAAGGCTGTAAATCTTCAGGGATTGAGATTCAGGACTGATCACCATTCCTAACCCTACCCGTATTCCATCTCATTCCTCCATGACCACACACATTTTCCACTATGCAGAAATGACTGTAGGATCTCTCATCTTTTAGTTGCATCTTGCCAGAGACTGTAGTCAGATGAATAGCACTTAATTCACAGAGAACCTCCAAAAGCAGATACTTGATATTCTAAATGACAGTCTCAAAGGGATGGTACTCCTTATGTACGTAAAATCAGGAAATTCTTGAAAGAATTGTCATCAAGGAACAATTTCCTCTTTCTGTATATTGTAAATGACTTTCTAGGCCAGCAAAGTCTTGCGTTCTTAATCTGTGTTAACTATATAGTTTACTAGATTGACCTCAGCTCAACCGAGTCCAGTGTGGGTTCCTCTCTCCATGGGTTTGCAGGTCTTGTCAGGAACTTGCTCCAGCATGGACTTCCCACAAGGTCAAAGTCTCTTTTGTGCATCCACCTGCTCCAGCATGGGGTCTTCCACAGGCTGCAAGTGGATCTTTGCTCCACTGCGGCCTCCATGGCTGCAGGTTCAAGGCTTGTCTCACCATAGTCTCCACAGCAGAATCTCTACTCCAGTGTCCAGACACCTTTTCTCCCTCATCTCCATTGATTTTGGTGTCTGCAGACATATTGTTCTCACATTCTCACTCCCTTCTTTAGCATCTGCACAGTAACTTCTTCCCCTTATCAAATACATTATTCACAAAGGCATTACCACAATCACTAATTGGCCAGGCTTGGGTCAGCTGCAAATCCATCTTGGAGCTGAGTGGCCCTAGCCCTGTCAACTACAGCAGAAGCTTCTGGCAGCTCTTTGTTTAAAGAAACCACCTCTGTAGCCCCTTGTTGCCAAAACCTGACCCAGACAAAACCACTACAAATATATTTTAGGCTGCTGATTTCTTAATTAATCTTGTAATTTCTGCTAATTTAAAAATCACAGAATGGTAGGGGTTGGAAGGGACCTCTAAAGATCATCTAGTCCAACTCTCCTACTCCAGCAGGTTTGCCTAGATCAGGTCACTCAAGAACATGTCCAGACACGTTTTGAAAACCTCCAGAGAAAGAGATTCTACGCCCTCCCTGGGCAGCCTGGGCCAGGGTTCCCTCACCCTTACAGTAGAGAAGATTTTCCCTGTGTAATTGGAATGCTTTGTGTTCCAGCTTTTCTCCATTACCCATAGTCTTATCACTAGATACTACAGAAAAAAAGTTTTGCCCCATCTACTTGACATACGCCCTTTAAATACTTCTTATTATTAATGAGATTCTCCCTCAGTCTCCTCTTATCTAGGCTGAACAGTCCCAGATCCCACAGCCTTTCCTCATAAGATGTCCTTGGTAGCCATGCACTGGACTCTCCCCAGAAGCTCCCTGTCCTTCTTGAGGTGAGGAGCCCAGAATTGGACACAGGACTCCAGATGAGGCCTCACCAGGACAGAGGAGAGGGGGAGGACGATCTCCCTTGACCTGCTGGCCACACTCTTCTTGATGCATCCCAGGATGCCATTGGCCTTCTTTGCCACGAGGGCACATTGCTGGCTCATGGTTAGTTTATTATCAAACAGGACTCCCAGGTCTCTCTCTGCAGAGCTGCTCTCCAGCAGGTCAATCCCCAGCCTGTACTGGTGCATGAGGGTTGTTCCTTCCCAGGTGCAGGGCTCTGCACTTGTCCTTGTTGAACCTGATGAGGTTCCTCTCTGACAACTCTCAAGCCCGTTGAGATCCAGCTGAATGGCAGCACAGCCTTCCGGGGAACCAGCCAGTCCTCCCAGTTTGGTGTCATCAGCCAATTGGCTGAGGGTACACTTTGTCCTCTCATCCAGGTTGTTGATGGAGATGTAGAACAAGACTAGCCCCAGAACTGACACCTGTGGCCACAGGCCTCCAACTTGACTTGATCAGGCTGGTCAAGCAGGATTTACTTGTGGTGAATCCATTTTCTTTGGTGCGTTTTAAGATGACATTCAGGATGAGTTGTTCCATCATCTTTCCAGGAAAGGACTTGAGGCTGACCAGCCTGTAGTTTTCTGTCTCCACCTTCTTGCCCTTTTTGAAGACTAGAGTGACTTTGGCCTTTCTCCAGTCCTTTGGCATCTCACTGATCCTCCATGATCTTTTGAAAATGATAGAGAGTGGCTTAACAGTAACATCTGCCAGCTTCCTCAGCATTCATGGGTGCATCCTGTCAAGTCCTATAATTTTGTGGGTGTCCAGCTTGCCCAACAGGTCTCTAACCTCGTCCTTGTCCAACAAAGGAAAGTCTTCCATTCTCCAGACTGTCCTACTATCCTTCAGGGACTGGGCTTCCAGAAGACTGGTCTTGGCAGAGAAGATTGAGGCAAAGAAGTTGTTCTGCCTTCTCTGTATCCTCCATCACCAGGACACTCATTCATCAGCAGGTTCATATTCTCCCTAATCTTCCTTTTGCTGTTAATGTATTTGAAAAAGCCCTTTGCTTCCTATGCTAGATTTAGTTTCAACACGGCTTTGGCCATCCTGGTTTCATCCCTGCATACTCTGGTGATGTTCCTATACTCTTCCCAAGCAACCAGGCCCTTTTTCTACCTTACATAAATTTCTTTCTTCTCCTTGAGTAGGTCCAGTATTTCTTTTTTTTTTTTTTAACCATTTTGTCCTCCTGCTTCCTTTTCCTGCATTTCTACATGTGGGGACACACTGATCCTGGGATTGAAGTGGTGCTTGAAGATTAACCATCTTTCTTGGATGCTCCTAACACCTAGAATCCTGTTCCATGAGATTCTTCCAAGCAGGTCTTTGAAGAGGCCAAAGTTACCTTACCTGAAGTCCAGGGTCACAACACAGCTCACTGCCCTGTATCTTCCACAAAGGATCTTGAACTCCACCATCTCATGGTCACTACAGCCCTGACTGCCTCCAACCTACTCATCCCCAATCTAACATACAATCACAGAATCACACGGAATCACAGAATCTTAAGGGTTGGAAGGGACCTTTAAAGAACATCTAGTCCAATGCTACTGCCAGAGCAGGACCACCTAGAGTAGGTCACACAGGAACTCCTCCAGGTGTGTTTTAAATGTCTCCAGAGAAGGAGAGTCAGCAACCCACCTGGGCAGCCCATTCCAGTGCTCTGTCACAGTGAAAAATTTTTTCCTTATGTTTCTTTGGAACCTCTCATGTTCCAGCTTGTACCCATTGCTCCTTGTCCTATCATTGGCCATCATTGAGAACAGCCTGGCTCCATCCTCCTGACACTCGTCTTTATGTATTTTTAAACATTAATGAGGTCACTCCTCAGTCTCCTCTTCTCAAAGCTAAAGAACCCAAATTATTCCTAATATTTTCCTAGATACTCAAAGTGTAGGGTTAACTACACTGTAGTATACTTTATCTTTCCCCTTGTTAGACTTCTGTTGTGCTTCAGCCCAAGAAACTTTTTTTTTGTTTAATTTTTGACTCTTAGGTTGTATATATGAAACAGGTAAATTTGTGATACGTTAAATTTATAGTACTTGCACACCTTTACCTTGCTCACAAGCACATAGATTCTGAAGCTTCAGAGTGAATAATTACCAATTTATATTTATATATTTAGAGGCTAAACATTCCTCATAACCAAATCAATATACTTTGTCATTAAGACATATTAGTTAGGTTAGTTATTGCATTCACTACATACTTTCCCCTTCATTAGCCCCTTTGAAGGAGCAGTTAGGGGGATATGTGCTGTGCAACACTCTTCTCAACCAACACTTCAAAATTTAAGCCTTATCCTTTCTAGAGAGACATTCTACTTTTCTTTCTTAGGCACAGAGAATAAGCTTACACCATTCTTGATTCATCACTCTTTGATTTGCTTACATTTGTACCTGATGCTAAAAGATAGTTCATGTTATTCTTCACGTTCTTAATTAAAAAAGGAACAAAATATCAGGCAATTTTCTTTGCTTGTGATTCCTGTCTTGCTCTCACAGACTTATGCATGCAGATGCTTGCTATCAGTGCTTTGGAAACAGACAAGAGATAGAATCTTAGTCCTTGAAGGATGATTTCCTGTTATTTTAAAACCATATAAATATGTGTAATTGAAGGGATCTGTTAAAAATACACAGAAGAAGACATGCTAAAACAGCAACAGCAAAGTCCTGTGATTTCTCATTATTAGCTTATTTTCCAGAGCTTCCTGATGTAACATACAAGTACAAAGCCCTCTGGAAAACAACAACAAAAAAACAACAAACCTTTTCATTCTATCTAGTAAAGTGACATTATTAAAGGTTTTAATTATTAAGCATTTACATTTAAAACAAAGCAGGTGTAAGATCTGCCTTTACCTTCTTGAGATGAATCACCCAAAGTTTTATGTAGCTTTCTGTTTGTTCTGTATGTCAGATTATGCTTTGGCCTATTTTAAGTCTTTTCACATGTTTTTTCTGCTACTGCAAGTAGACCAGTACTTGTGTATTTGATAAAGTTATAATTTAGCATAACTGACTACTGAAAAACTATCAACAGCTCTGTCTCCAGAACATTACTGGCACATGAATCGGTGCTATTCAAAATACATTGCTATGACAACTTAATTATAAGGAGAGAATTCATCAGTTACAGAGCAAATCTACAGTTGAATGGAACTACTGCATCTTTCAGACTCCTCCAATTGTGTGCAAAATTTTCATTTGATAAGGAGGAAATATATTATAATCCTGTGTAATAAACATTGAGAAATGCAATTCAGCACAGTCTGTACTATAAAGAAATAATGATCTTCACAGTATTTTGGTTCTACTAATAAAAATATACTAATATTTTTGATAAATGCTGGAATGACTTTTCTAACAGCACTTAACCTTGTCTGTTTCAGAATGTATTTCATTATTCAGTGGAAAATGTCATTCAGTAAACAGATGGAAAAGCGACTTGTGATGGCAAGTTAAATTGAAGCAAACATGACAATAGAACCAAGCTTGCTTATCATGCAAATACAATAACTTTTAAAGACAGTATAAGTATTATATTAAGTTTCATTTTCTTCCCCCAAGTTGAGTAGTCTTGTCTGTTTTGCCTGGGACCATAAGTAGCAATTGATCCCTCCCTATCCTTAGAAGGTTCCAAAGGCCCTTGGTACTTACGGCTGATCATAGTCCTTTGTTCCTGAATGGTCCTAAACCACAACATACTTTCTTAATATAAACAACAAAATTAAATCCATACATTCTCTGAAGCCACATAAGTAGGTGTTTACTCTCATTATTATTACTTTCTTAGTAATAGGAAAGCATTGTATTCTTTACAATATTGTGAATAGATGCTATGGTAGCTTCATATGTAAGCTGAGCTTGTAATACCCAGTAGACCCATTGGCAGAGCCCACATCGTTGCCTAGCTTTTTCCTTTTCTTTTGCTTGCTTCTCTGAGAACTTTTCCAATTATGGTTTACTTGCCTTCTCTGTGGTAAACAAAGGATGTAAAGAATAGGGTTACTGATTAATAAGGTTTTTATATTGACCTTGAGAATGCCAGCAGTTATAGTTACTTGCTTTCATAGCTAAAAAGAAAAAGGAAGGTAAAATTACTAGAAGTTTCAAAAACCAGGGAGTTTCATCCAGAACTTTACTCTTTTTGTACAGCATCTTCAAATGGAGAGATAAAACTACCATGTGACCAAAGCTACTGTCAAGGGAACATTTTGTTTTTGTACAAAACAGAGAAATATCTTTTATTTTAATCAAATCTTACCTTAGCAAACATATCATTTCTTAGAAAAGAAAAAATGGGGAAGGATAAGAAAGGATAAAAATTTGGAGAAATAAGATTTTCCTATTGTCACAAAAATTTTTGTTTTCTAGCTAGAAAGAAAAGATTTATTCAGTCATAGTGAAATTGATGTAGAAACACTTTTGTTTCAGAGAGCCATTCCTTCAGTGAAAGACTGTGTTAAATATCTTTTGATGTTGACATTATACGCACAGACTTTCAGTGATCATATCATAGTGCTTTTTCTTCATATAAAAATAGCAACCATAACATACTGGTCTATTGAAGCCAAAATATCTTGACCTAAATTAGTAATGTTCTCAGTGAACAGAGAAAGGTTGACAGGTTTCAGTGATCATAAAAAGGCAAAGACATTTTAATATCTAATTCGGTATTATTTAAACTTCAGCTCAAATGGCTTCCTGTCAGATATCGTGTCATGCACTTGTGACAGTACAAAAGAAAAATCTTAAGGATTTTTTTCTTTATTTTCCACAGCTAATGTTTAAATTTTAAAAAAAGTCTGAGTTTGAACAACTGTCTAATTTTTTTATGTATTCATAAAGTTAACAGTAATCAAAACAAATATAAATAACAACAACTACATAAGAGTAGATAAAAATGCACTTCAACTTAAAAAACTTATTTTTATTTTATGAAGTAACATAAAAAGCGTGGGTTTTAAAAAATTTCTGGAGCATTATATTTCCAAAAATATCTTTAGTTGACTGTTGGATTTAAGCTTGCAGCATTCTGCATGTTACATTCAGAACAGAGAGTTGATTCATCCTAGTTCTAAAATCCATTTCAAATAGCATATGTTGTCTTGGGCAGTGTTCTTCAAGGGAAATGGTTAATGCATGCATAACCCACACAGAGTATTCTGTGTGCCACAGACTCTAAATTCTGATTACTCCTAGAAAATAAAGCAAAGTGCTTATTAGAGAAATTCCCTGGAAACTTGGCTGTCAAGAGCAAGATAATTTTTCAGTATGCCATAACAGATTATGCCATGAAAGGCAGAAGAAATAATTCTAGAAGAAAACAGTGAATGCTTGGAGTGTGGGTGCACTTGGACAAGATTATACTGGAGACCAATGCGCATCTGTGGATGATGTGCACTCTCTACCATGTGGTTGCTTGTAGATGTAAGTTCTGATCAGTATGTTCAAAAGTCAACACAATTAGAAGTATTCAAAAGTCTGTGTAAATGTCCTCAGCCTGAGAAAAACTCACATCCCAGTACAAACAGTGACACTACTGTTGATTTCAGAGCTTTTATGCATTTTCAAACTATTAGAGAACTTATTGTCCATTACATTTTTGAAGTATCTTTTGTTAAGACATCCAGTGTTTCCTAAGACTAAAAGGAAGAAAAAAATCCACCTATTTCTTATCTTTCTTATTTTCTTGTTCTTAGTATGGAAATTCTGTAGATAGGTTGTGCTTTTTGAAACTGAAAGGGACTGCATTTTTCTAGTAGTTTTCTTCCTATTTCTTCCAATGACCTCTTAGGAGAAATGCAAAGTCCTTAAAGTAGTATAGAACCAGTTCCTACAGATAGTGATATTTTTCCGATTTATTCAAAGTTTTACCCAATAATGAAAAGAATTCTTCAGCTGCAATTCAGTCATATTCAGCAGAATAATAAATATAATTAATTTATTTTTATTGACTGCATGGTCTCCTAGACATGAGACTCTATTGCAAACTTTTGTGAGACTCTCTCACTCTTTAACACTATTATTTTAAAGCAAAACAGGGTTCTATCATTCATAGTAGGAAGGGTAAGTTAGAAATCATGGTGCAATCATATTAATCAACGAGATCATAAAACCTCCATAAAGATTATGATATTTAGCACTTAGAATTAGCACTAGTGCAGTAAAGAAAGGCTGACTGTCTCAGTATTAATGAAAGTAGTAATTAGTAAGGTAAGTTTTGTCACTACCAAGTGTTTGCTCATTTTTCATTTACAACCTGGTACCTGTCTGTTGTACAGTAATTTTTAAGTGGTAGTATATCCCAGAAGCAACCTTCTTGATCATGTGACTTGCTCAGCAAGAAAAGTATTCTTCAAGACTCAGTAGAGTATTCAAGATGAACTTAATTATATTATCTGGGCTCTCTTCAATGCCATAGGATGTTGTACAGACAGATTTTCAGTCTGTAGTTCTGCTCCGTCCATGTGGTCCTGTTCAGTGACAAGTGACAGTCTCAGTTCTAAAAGCATTTTAGCCACCTTAGGGTCAGTTTATGGGCTTCATAGCAAAACTACTTATAGTTTGAGCTCAACAATGTCTTAATCTACTGTGCCCTTATATCCCGAGCATGATGTCACACGGGATTGAACAGCCTGGCCACGCCCCCCAGCGGCAGCTGGGGAGAGTTAACTCTATCCTGGCCAAACCTAGGACAGATGATTACAAAACAAATTAGTTCTGTACTCTGTCTCTTTCTTATAGAATTGTCATGTTGAAAGATTTGAGTTAATTCACACCTTTCTCTTTTTTCTTCTTAATAAAGTTCCCCCCCCACCCAATTCCAAATTCTAAATACTTTATATTTTCCAAAAGATGCAACTAGTAATCATTCAGTGGAGCTTCTAAGACATTACCATGATACATGTACACAAAGTTAGTTATAGAAAGGAAGTAGCAAAGTATAAACGGTTTTATAAACATTTTGAAGGGTTACAAAATTATTGGATAGAAGTGCCAGACAAGACATTGTGAGTAAATAAATATACCTGAGTGAAGAATTGCTTATTCTCTAAAAATGGTATCTCGACACTCTGTGGAGTTTCTTTTGAATACATTTTTCTCCAATTCTCTAATGTTGTAGAAATTATTAAAGTTTGCACTCACTAGTTTGTCATGGCCACGGTGCTTTTGGAACTGCAAATCCTTTAGTCTCACTAGGTTCTAAGTCCACTCTTCTTCCTACAGCTGGTCATGAAGACACTTTCTGTACTTTTTTTAAACTCTCAAATTATTCTAACTTTCACCCTAGCAAATGTGGATTTGTTGCAACTACATTGCTGTTTGCCTTTAATCAGCTATTACTCTTTTTCCCCTAGACATGATTAAGTTGTATTAAGGGAAAATGAAATTCCTGCCTACACTATGTAGTCTGGGGATATTAAAGCACTTACACAAAAATGGATTTTGCTCTAGCATTTCCTTCTCTGTTTTATGCAGCATACCTAACTTAAAAGCTAAAACAATGCTTTTTTCAGAAAAATTCCTCCTATTTTTTTAATCTTCATTAGGTGCACTATACAATGTCATATCGTTATGATCTGATTTCTCAAAACCTAGTCCTCAAACTCAATTTTGATTCATAAATGTTATATAAAAGTATAAAGATATGAGTTGCACCTATAGAGGATGATGCTAACAGTTCTGTAATACTGAGTGCTAGATTTCTTGTAGTATCTATAGTTGACAATGATTTTTGGATTCTGAAAACAATGCAATTGCTACTAAAGCCAATTTTATGTAGTAGCCAGGGGCTGTAAGAACATATATCTTTATGATTCAGAAACAACTGTAGCCTATGAGTGTTCAGGTCAGTTTTCAAAAAGCAACTTAGAAAAAAGATAAGATTTCATTTTGTTTCCAGAGAAAATCAGTTTCATCAATAGGGACTATTTGTATGTATGCGACAAAGGCATGTGTTTATGCATGTGACGAGAAACATGCATTTCATAAAAATAAAGATGGCTTACATTGTGCTATGAGAGGGAAATTTTGCCATTTTGCCATTCCATTTGCCTTGGAATTTACTAATAAAAGCTAAATATCATCTGGAAGAATTCATTCTAGCAATGCTGGTCAGCATAAGACCAAAGCTAGAATCAAAACAATGAGGTAGAGAAGAAAATATAGCTTTGTGTCATGCTGGAATTTAAATTGTCATGCTAAAATTATTCTGTTGCATATCATACTTTGACAGTTTGTAGATTTATCCTCCTGAAAATCTTTCAAAGTGCATTAATAGCCTTATTCTAGCACAAGAATAAGTACTGAACATGAATGTCTCAGTTTAGTTTCACAGTCAATGGCAACATAATCAGTCAGTGGACAGAAAAACAACTAGGAATTAAAAAAAAAAGTACAAGAATATAAGTTGTTTGTTCATTGCTCCAGTTGATTCAGTTCTGCCTTAGCAGAGCTGCTAGGTCATTTAGAAGTTCTGGTGATCTCAAGAATGCCAAGTAGCTCCAAACGCCAGGACTATGTAGTGACAACAATAGGGTAACTTAGAGAACCATGCTGGTGTTCATAGTGGGACTGTAATAATCAAGAATTGATGATAAGAAATTATTTAAAGGGATTTTGGAACTTGATACTAATAGATTATACAATGCCTGTAGCTCCTTAACATCATCCAAGGCATCTTTTTTGTCTTTTTCATATACCAAAATATTTCTGATCTCCAGTTAGGAAGTGTTTTAGTTTAAACCAGTAATGTTAAATACTAATGCCATACTAATTTAAAAACAAACAAACAAAAACTCCAAAATCAAAACAAAACCCACTGATAAGTATATTTGAACATTTAGCAACTAGTACGTTGAAGTCACGTAAATGTAATATTTGTATTTAACATAATATTTTTTAGTATGCACCTTTCAAAGCATCTAATCCAACTATAAATAACCATGAGAATTGCTGATATTTTTGAAGGCATAAAATATGCAAAAAATAACATATTACAGTATCTCTTGACATACCCTGATTCTGTGGAGACACAAGCATATCCCCATCCCTAAGTCCTTCCCATTGTCCTGTAGACACGTCTTGGACATGGGCCAAAAGCTGTGTCCGGAACATAGGAGAAACCCCAAAATGATGATTCACATGTGTCATATCTGCATGATCACAATTTAAAACATTTAACACAAATGTGGCTTTCCATAATTGTTCAGAAGACGTATCTCTCATATTCCTCCTCTTTTGTTTAGTCAACATTTGTTTAAGTGTTTTATGGGTACTTTCAAGGATAGCCTGCCCAGTGGGTAAGTGTGGAATTCCTGTTGTATGTCAGACACTCCATTCTTGTAAAAATAGTTGTGTGGCTCTTGATATAAATGTAGGCCCATTGTCAGTTATAATATGCTGTGGGGCTCCCATAGATGCAAAAGCAGCTAACCAGTGATGATGTACGTCACAACTATTTTCTCCTGTGTGCGTGGTGGCAAAAAGAAATGGAGAATATTTGTCTATGGTGACATGCACATATTTAAGATGACAAAATTCAGTAAGATGAGTTACATCTGTTTGCCAAATCTGTAAAGGAGAAGTGCCATGAGGATCGACTCTGATTTGAGGCACTGGGGTGAGAGATCGACAATTGGGACAAGCTAAGATTATGTTATGAACTTGTTCTGTGGTTAATTGAAATTGTTTTTGCAATGCTCATCAGTTTTGGTGAAAAAAAAAACTATGTGAAAGTTTAGCTTGTTGAAATAACTGAAGGATAGCCAAAGCTACTGTAGCATGATCTGCAACACGGTTACTCTCTGCCGAAGGTCCAGACAAAGATGTTTGTGATCGCACCTGAATAGTAAGTGATAAGATATGAGTGTGGACACCTTGAAACATAATACCATNAGTTATAATATGCTGTGGGGCTCCCATAGATGCAAAAGCAGCTAACCAGTGATGATGTACGTCACAACTATTTTCTCCTGTGTGCGTGGTGGCAAAAAGAAATGGAGAATATTTGTCTATGGTGACATGCACATATTTAAGATGACAAAATTCAGTAAGATGAGTTACATCTGTTTGCCAAATCTGTAAAGGAGAAGTGCCATGAGGATCGACTCTGATTTGAGGCACTGGGGTGAGAGATCGACAATTGGGACAAGCTAAGATTATGTTATGAACTTGTTCTGTGGTTAATTGAAATTGTTTTTGCAATGCTCATCAGTTTTGGTGAAAAAAAAAACTATGTGAAAGTTTAGCTTGTTGAAATAACTGAAGGATAGCCAAAGCTACTGTAGCATGATCTGCAACACGGTTACTCTCTGCCGAAGGTCCAGACAAAGATGTTTGTGATCGCACCTGAATAGTAAGTGATAAGATATGAGTGTGGACACCTTGAAACATAATACCATAATCTTTTAAGCTGGATAAACAGTTCAGGATTATTGACTTCCTTCAAAAAAGAACCAATACCTTAAATGCTTGAGCAGCAAGCTCCACAACTTGAGGTGAGCCTTTGATGATCTGAAAGTCCTGATTCCAGTCATCTCTGTCCTCCAGAGCACCACTGCATAATGTGTTTTCCCAGACCCATCAGTAAATACAGTGATATCTTCAGTGAAAGGTAGATGAGACAACAGAGCTTTAGTTCCTAGAGGAAAATCACTGAGAGAACTTAATACATGTTTAGGTAAATGTACAGAGATTTGCCCAGAAAAATCTGCAAGAGCAGTCTGCATGGTCAGTGATTCTGCAATCATCCAGTCCAGGTCCCTTTATTAGTAGGTATAAAAATGACATCAACATCTGATGCTTTCAAAGTATGCAAATGGAATCGTCCTTTCTGGATCAACATATGAGTATATCTCTACTTGTGAAGTCATTGTTTTTCTTTTTAAAAAGCACAAGGCAAAAAGGCAAAAAGACCCATTCTATGACCGAAAGAGGATCTGTGTTTTCTGAATTCCATTGACATAGAAGAGCATAGGGTTGAAAAGAAAGTGTCTCTGGTACACCCGCCTGGCCCGGTTCCCACCATCTCGCTGTCTATGGCCATCATTTTAGCAGGCAGCGGGGGTGCTTCGGGGCCTGCCAGGCTTCTCTCGGCTCCACCTCAGGCCCGCACCGCCTTCAACTTCAGGGCAGCCACCGGGCCGTTCTGCGCAACCGCCCGGCACAAGAGACCTTGGGCAAGACCCATCGCTTCGAGGCGTGGCGCAGGCTGTGGGGTCGGGTTTTCTGGGTTCCTCCCAGCCACCACCCCCTTCTTCCTCAACTTCCCTCCGGGACCGGGCTTCTTGCAGGGGCCCTTCCTGGCCGGCGGGACCGTGGGCAGCTGCTCCTGCCTCAGTATCCCGCGCCGCTCCAGCACCCGCTGCCGCTGCACGAACTGCCCCAGGCTCCTTCCTGCCACACTGCTCTGACGGTGCAAAGTCCACGACCCTCAACCTCTCTAGACTCATCATCAGGGGGAAATAAATCTTGTCCTTGTTCAGAATCAATAGAGTCTGGGTCAAAAGGAAAAATATTCTTCTCCTTAGAATCTGAGTGTCCCACTGCCAAAAACGTTGCCCACTTGTCTTTTGACTCTTTATTGCATTTGCTCTAAGTCTTCAGACACCTGGCACCACATCAGCAGATGTCGTGCAGCTTTTGTCCCATCTCAGAGCTTTTCACCTATTATAGTCTACATTCCCCTGTCAGAAGTACCCTTAGGAGGGAAGTCCGGCACATTATTTTGAATACAATCAAGAAAAGTTACTAAAGAGAGCGCAGTCACAGTTCACTGCTGATTGTACAAGATGTGAAATTTATTTGTTGTTCCCAGGTGACTGAATTCCCCATGACTCATGTTCCCGACTGCTACCCTCCTGTCCTGCAGAAAGATGTGGGCATGAGTGGTGTGTGATCCTGATCCTCCTGTAGTTTCTCATATTGTACTGAGTGCTGCATCTTGGTTTCCCATAAACAGCTTGAGTATTCCCCACTTTTTTCTTCTTCTTGTCAGACTTGATAAATCTGTTATTGCCATGGCATAGAATAGCCAGCAACAGGTTTGTAAGATATTGACATGTGAACTTCAGTGCTTGGCTGAGCCTGTCAATGCATGCAAGAAAAAGTTCCCATGACAATTATACTTGCTCTTTCTTTAATAATTTCAAGCAATTTGTTCACTTTGTGGACTAAATTGGCCTCAGATATACTGTTATCACTATACATTATTATATTGTGGACTTCTCTTGCTATATTTGGATAAGGTGTATGACAACACATTCTGTCTCATGCAGGTACATGAGTACATTTAGGTAGGCTTAAACTTTGTTCTTGGTCATCCAAGGGTCTACATGTCTGTGTAATATGATAAATTTTGATCTTTTCCTGGGGACATGATTGTGGAACCAGCCAGCCTTTCTTACATTACAGTTTTTTTGTCTTTTTTTATGTTAGATAGACAAGAAGGAAGTGTTGATCCAATATTCTGAAGTTAAAACTAGACAGATCTGGGAGATTCAAGAAAACCTTTCAAAGTGAAGATGAGGATCTGGCTCATAGGGAAATTGTTTACCAAGTCCATCTGCATGGTCTGACTTCCTCATCAGCTTGATAGGGAGATTTCCTAATCTCAAATCTTAAATGAATTTCATGTTTGTTTTTATGTCTACACAGCCTAAGTGCCAAGACCTCGATTAGGAGTACTGACTCAGTATTAGTAAAGATACATTAAGCTTGGTCATGTTCAGTGTGAATGTCAGCTGGTTAGAGACATCTTTGGAAGTGTAAAAGAAAGTTAAACAACCATGTAAGCATTGCCAGAATTCATATGCTTTACTTAATGGCCAAACTGAGGATACAGTAAATGTCTATCAGTATGCAATGCACTATAGTGTGAAGCAGAATGGAATTTTGCAGACCGCTGCTAAGTGCTAAACCAAACCTGTTTTCCAGCTCATTTATGCAATACATTTTTCTTTTGCATTGCAATAGATGAGGAATGTGTATATGTTTATTTGCCTGGTGGAGAACAGCATAAAAATGCTTACAAGAAGCAGCCAGGGTAGTGAATACAATAGAAAAACATTTCCTGGTGTTTCCTGTCATGATTACTATTATCATAGGTCTTTCAAGAATATTTTGACAAAGAAACGAGTTCAAATCAAGAGATGAAGACTGAGTTTGCAGAATTATGCATTAAAAATTGAATGTAACCTTCAAAAGCCAAAACCCAACTACCAGTATGCAGATGTTTGTATTTCACAATATCCTTTGAGTGCTGTCATCACTCTTAACTGCAGTAAGGAGGGAGGGCATATATAAAATTTATGTCTTGTCATGTAATGCCAAAAGCACTTTCAGTAGTTTTGAGGAAGTACAATGTGTAACTGAATAACTTTAGACTGCAAGGTTTTTTTATAGTCTATTTATTTATATTACTTCCTAAAATAATGGGTTAAAGTCCTTGAAGTAAAACATAGTCTATGAGAACATAGTCTTAGGCCAGTAAAAAGATGTAGAATTTCATGCTTAAGGATGAAGCTGTCTATTTTTAACTCATCTTTATAACTGTCTTATGCAACAAAGCCTGGACCTCATAGTGCCACAGTAAGTTTGTGACATAAGTATCCTCTTCAAAGATACTTTGAGACATGCTAGAATTATTACATTGAATTTAGTAGTTGGTTAAAAATAGAAGATCAAGCTGAAAAAAACAAACATTGTCTCTAGCATCTCAGTCACAGCAGTCCTCCTTCAACTGCGCTTCACAGATTGGAGGTAAAAAAAATACCAGGTTTTGCCATCTATGTATCATGGGAAAAAAACCTCAAAACCCTTCACCCTTCATGGGTCGTGAAAGTGATTGGCTAGAAGTTTTAAGTTAGAATCTGCATTATAGTCATTTTTGGGAGAGAAATGAAACACTACCTTAAGTCCTAGCAATCTTGTATTTTTTTTTTTTAATTCTTTTTTTTTGCACATAGAAGAATACGGATGTATCAAGTGGAAAATATAGGACATTGCCTGGAGTTTCTCAGATCTATTATTTATTTCTTCTAGTTTGAAAACTAGAAGAAATGGCTGATTACATCTCAGCTGAGTACCCTAGACCTTGTGTATAACTTGTTTATGCTGCTAAATCTTTCCAAAAAGCCCAGGATGTGGGAAGAGCTTTGCTCAATCACTGCACCCAGATCTGCATAAACCCTTGTGCTGGCCTGGATATAGTAGGTTGTACATCATGTATACATTTCCATGTATATGGCAGAGAAGAAGAAACAAGATTTTACTGGTGAGATTTTGAGTAACTGAGGAGTTTATATTTTGTGTTAGAGAATGTTGCTAAGCAGACATGAGGCTGATCTTCAGAAAGGTAAAATCTGAAGTGTTGAACACTGATTTTTCTACAAGGTAGGATTGTCCAATGAATAGGACACTTTTCTTAGATTTGGTAAAACTTGATTCAGGTTTCTTCTTCCTATGGACCTTGAGATAATGTTAAATTACTCACAGTGCAATCATCAGCAAATAAATAAACTAGTTTTTATTAATTGTTTTGTTAAGTAGCAGCAGAGATGTTTTGGTTTTTCATTTCTCAAATAGTTTGAAGTAGGATATTTGGTGGGAATTGCGAAGTATTTGTGTATCCTTGCTTAAATAATCAGTTGAGTACATACCAGCTTCAGCCCCAGATTACAGTACTTTGCTAAATTTAAGCATGTGATTATTTATATTCTTAAATTAAGTTAGAAGTACTTAGTTGAAATGAACAGGATGAAATCATCCTCTCAGTAAATTCACAGAGGTTTTAATCTCCTCTCCAGTGCATCACAATTCTATGAAAGGTGTAGAAATGGAATTTAGAATAGACAATGCAACAGGTAATTGAGAGATGGGCAACTCAAATGAACTCTGACATAATCATCTGCACCAAAATCTTTATTTAAACTCCAGAAAAACTTCATGAAAGGCTTGTGTTTGAAAAAGTCAGTAGATAAAACACTAAGTGAAAAAAAGGGTGCCAATAAAATGTCTTTGTCTTCTGCAATAAAGGAAATGAATGATAGTAGCACAAAAGTTACAATAGAAGACACCATCCATCAAGACAGCTCTTAAAAAATACATTGTAGGGAACAATTGTGCAGTGGCAGGGGTATGAATTAGATGACAAGAAGAAAATTCATTTGAAATATCTGAAATGAGCTTTTGTTCTTATTTGCTACAACTGGATCAGAGGAAACTGTACATTAATGTGAGAAAGACACAAGCATCACATGAACAGAATTAATGCAAATGTACTATAGCTAGTGACTATATTTCAAAGGTCATTGAATGATCATTAAAAAATATACAAAAGTAATACATATGAACAAGGGAGAAAAAACTCTCTGTATTTTCTTGCCACATTAGTGGTTTTACACGTACTTGAGAGGAAGAGATGTTTAAAGCACTCTATGTGAACACTGTGGAATCTTTCATAAGCAACAGCACCTTGTAGATAGGTATTTGATCTTAGAAAGCAAATTAAAGATGGGCTAGAGAATACTGAAGAGACAAAATGTCCGACTAATGCTTCACTCTACACTTACCTTCAACAGAACTCTAAGTGGCTCCAACACTGGTGGTGCTTACACTGACAGAGCAACATCTCCTGGGCAGAGCGACATCTCCAGGGTGCCGATAGCAGGGGCCACCAATAGTCATGTACTAGGCAAAGTGGTCATTCAGGTTCAAGGTCTATCCAGGGAATCCAGTCAGGAAATGGGAGCACAGACAGAGCTGGAAGAAAGGCTGCAACCTAGAGCCCTCTAGAGACAGGACTGGGAACTGGCACTTGTGCAGCACCACTTGAGCAGGGACTGATGACCTCAGTCTGAGCTGAAGTGGGAAACCTGGTCCATTGACAGTGTGCATGGGTAGGGGTCCACCCTATGGCTAGGCAGGACCAGTGAGGCTCTTTGGTGCCCTCAAGGCTCTTGACACCTCAAATTCTTAGCAAATTCTGAGGATAGTGAAGACAGCATTTAGATGTCTACAGTGTAAACACCTAGAACTAAAATAACCTCAGCTGATCACTCTCATGCACAGAGAAACAAATAGAATTATTCTAACCCTAAATCTGACTTCTAACAAAGGGAAGAAGCAGATCAGTATAGGCTGGTAGCTAGCTTACATAAAGACCTCTATATTGCAGTGATCCAAAATTAGGTGAGGTGACTAGATTGTCAAATTGCGTACTAAGTTTCAGCACAGTGATGAGCAATAAATCCTACTCAGTACCTTGAATTTAAAATTAGAAATGCCTTGCCACCTTTTTCACAGTGTGAAAAACTTTATTATTTTTCTAAGTGTCAGGAATGACACTATGGAAGTCTTTTGTAGTTGACTGGGAATTTTAGAATCGTGTCATTTAATTAGTGTCATTTTTCTTCTAAATCAGCAGAAGTTCAAATAAGGGCTTGTCTGCAAATACGCAATAAATAAGACAGACAGATTAGACTGTGTAGTAAAATACAAAGAGTGAATTGGTTTTGTAGTACAGAGTGGCATCAGTGCATCAGTGCATCCTTGCATCAGTGTCAGGAAAGAACTGACAAGAACGTTGAAAAAGGAATGGATGAGATACAGAGCCTGATTTGAGTTATGCTGGCATAAAGATCTTTAAAGTCTAATTTTAAAAGTGCCACTTACTTTGCTTGTTCAATTTTCCTTTTAACACAAGACTAAAACAGTCATTTACCTTGAGTGTTAGCTATCAGATCTTTGAGAATCTTGTTATTCTTTCTTACAGGTAGTGGTGTGGATTGGGGCAGCTCTTAATGTGGAGGCATAGATATCCTTCCCCAAAATTACTTTTTAAACTTCATTTAAGTCTGATTAAACTTAATTCTTTTCACCAGCCTGTGTCTTAATAGGAATACACAGTGGCCAAGTAATCTATCAGAGTAATTGTATAGTAAGAGTAAGTAACAAGTTTTCATAGATACATAGACATATCTTTTACTAATACTTACACATTTGCATGTTATAGTCTATAGAAAAATTTTGTTTTGAGACTTCCTCAACAGTACAAGTAAAGTGTGATGCAGATCTCTTTTCTGGTTTTGAGGGCCATGGAAAATACTGAAGTGTCAACTTGGTGTGACTTTATGTCTGTTCTCCAATGGTTCAGTACACGAAACCATGAAAGATCTTAACAGCATCAAGTATATAATTCACAATATCTAGGTTGGGGAGAAAATTAACTTTTCCTTCAGTAATAACTCGTGAGTCTTCAGTTTATTTATACCACATTTTTGTTGGACAAAGGGTGGCCCCTTTCTCCCCTCTGAACCGTCCCCTTTTATCCTGTTTTTATCTTTTTCCCATCTGTTTATTCCCCTTTCACTTCTCATTTCTGAACTTCTGTTCTCATTTATAGTGAATCCCCTTTTGATCATCTTAATTGATCAAATGCTTGTATGACTTTTTCCCTTCTGCAACTGCAGAAGCTGTAATAAAATCTGACCCTCATGAGTTTTCAGTTTCACATGTTCTTTCCCTTCCACTATTCTCTCTAGGGAAGTCTCTTGATTTACATATGGGCTTTGTGTGTTTCTTTGTTTTTTTAACATCTTTTTGGCTTCTAGTTTTCTTCTTTGATGATATCACGAAGATGTACCTTTTTGCACTGCATGAAACATCTGAGTCACTTATTACAGTTTTTTGCTGAAGTCCATTACAATCTTTTCATATATTTTATTGAAGATATTTTTGTTTCCTCTGATTCCTAACTTGCTTTTCAAGAATCATCTTCACTTTTTCTTTCCCCATCTTTTTTATTTGTTTGGGGTTTTTTTTCTTTCTCTCCACCTGATCTTCCCCATCTCATAGTGGCATCACAATCAAGAAAAGCCTCAAAAATTCCAAATCATCTCCCAAATCCCCTGTTTGTGTTCAGTGTTTCAGCCGCAACAGCTGGAAGAATCCTCAAGTGTCATTTACATAAACTATCTCATTAAATATTTTAATTGATCCTCATATCAGAGCAGCTGCAGCTGAATTTGAGTAGCACAATATGGACATATTATTTGGTAAGTGTGAAATAAAATAACTGCCCAAGAGGAGAACATTTGTCTTGCACTCACAACACAAAACTGCTTGTAAGAAGCTTAAGAAAATTGACCTTATTGACTGATATGTATTTTTGCTAAAAATATTTTAGTTAGGAAAGTGTTTCTCTCTGACAAGCATGACAAATACTGTCACAGTAGTTTCTTGCCCCTGCTCTGCCCTATGTCAGTGGCAGCAGTTATCGTTGGGCTCAAGACTTGCAGTGGTCCACTGCCTACCAGCATTCTCCTACTTACTCTAGGAGTAAGAGACAAATAAATGGAAGGGAAAAAGAATTACATTATATCCTTTTAAAAAATATTTACCCTACTTCTAATATAGTAAGAACATAAACCCAACTTCCTAGCCCATTTGGTTAAGCTAAAATGAAATAAAGACCTTATCTTCTTTTTCCTTTCTGTTTTATTCTTGTGTTATTTACATTTCACTGTTTCCTGATATAGATTGCAAACTAAGGGTCAGGAATAGCTTCAGTGTAGAAGTCACAAACCAAACCTCCAGTACACTAATGAAATGAACCGTTCCTTATTAAAACAACCAGACCAAACCAAACTAAACAAACAAAAAAAGCCCCCAAACTTGATTATTTGTAGATAAAATTATTTTATATTAATTGAGTGACAGACCTGAAGTATCCTTTCAACAAAACAATGCTGATCTCTCCATTTAAGTCCTGTATAAGGAACAGTTAAAGTGTATTAATCTTCAGCCCAAGGAGACCCTTCTTTGCTCTTTTTAGTAGGAAGAAGATTTTAGCAGGTTACAGAACTTCAAAGAAGTGAAAATGTTTGACTACGCTGCATGCATGCATTCCTTAAAGTGGAAATTAGGAAGAGAGAGTCAAGGTTCTTTCCCTTTTCCATCACTTACTGTCACTTGGAAAATAGTTGAAGATCTCTGCATCCATCTTACATACAACTTAGGCAAGAAAATATTACCATTGCTTTCCTAAAACTGTTATCTTCAAAGTCAAGAATTCATGCTGACTAGAAAACTGTGACATAAAATTTGTTTTTTGCATAGTCTTCCAAACCGGCAGATTGTTGAATTTCTCTGAAATACCTTAACCTTGAAGAAGTCCATGTGAAAATAGAAAAGGGGCTTCAAGAATTTTATGAATAAATTTATGTAGGAGTCCCTGATGATCACCTTTAAGAGGACATTCTGCAGTATGGTCTTTTGGTGTTTAGGTTTAACTCAGGATTTTGGCTGATTTTTGCTACATTTGAACATACACATTAATCACATTCTTCTGACTCAAAGTCTTTCAGTAAACTTTTGCTTTCAATTTCCTTAAATGTATTAGTTCCAAATGATAGGTTCATAAGAGCTCTAATGGAATAAGTTTAAACTTTTCTATGTACCACTTCTGGCTACTAGTACAACCCCAAGCTATCAGGTAATGTGAGTTTTGTCATTCTAATTGGCTTAATACCTGTACATTTTTTTTCAATTTTATTTTTATTTCTAATAAAAATAAGGGATGCAAACTCCTGTTTACTTTCAGCTATTTACTCCAAAGTTTGCCATCATTTTGCTAGTTTCAGATTTGCCCAAAGGCACATATTTTCTACCAGTGAGACAAAAACTATTGTCATATATTCCAGATGCTAAACTACACATATTAAAATATTTACAATAAAAACAGAATTCAATCATTCAGAATTTTTTAGGTTAGCATTTAGGAATGACTGATATTCAGATTTTTGTACTATATCACTTAATTTTTTTTTTCTTTCATTAGTTTCATTGCTCTGAGGAACTCCTTTTCATGTTGTCATTAACATTTAGCTGATTTATTTATTTTAATTTTTAAAGTAAAGCAAAAATACGTTTTTCAGAAGGTTTCCTAACTATCCCAGTAGCTTTTTAAAAGTTTATAAAAACTAAAATAAAATTTAACTATCTGAGACACCTGTAAGGAAGCATAATTCACTTGTATCTTCAACTTTTTAAAATGCAACAAATGAATATTCAGTATTTGACAATGCGATAGTAGTCCAAACTGCTGCATTTACAAAATTTCTACTTTTCACTTTTCAGTTATTTCTCGGCTTTTAGATGCACTCTTTGCTACTTAAAGGTTAAACACACTGTCAATTTTTTTGGATTAATGATATGAAATACTTTATTAGCATTCTGTATGTCAAGGGATATTTTGACATCCAGATTTTGAAAAATGTCTGGAGAAAATAATTTATGAACAAATGACTGGAGACTATTTTGGTTTTGGTTTGTTCTGAAAGTATTTGTAGAAGTGGTTTAGGACTTCCTTTGCATCTGTCTTATACATTTGGCTGTTAACAGGAATACTGCAATCTGAATCTTGCAGATTTGTTTATCTCAGAACAGTAGCATCCACTTTATGTAAGAGAGTAATGATTGTCCTCTATTTATTTTCTGTTATTAAGATACCTTTTTGAAGGACGGAAAGAACAAAAGACAAAACAGAATTCTGAATAGATTTTTTGATTTGTTTCTTTTTTCCATCTTTAGTGAAGTGGCTATGCTTGTTACATTCCTAAGTGTGTTGATCTCTCAGTTCCGAACTCTCTTACTCCAATGCAAAACTAGTACATTCAAATCAGTACTTTTTGTCTCACAACCAATAAAAAAAGGCTCTTCTAGTTTCAAAGACATTTGAAGATAGCTTGGAAATGACCAGTGATTATTTTTGTTAAAAAAAAAAGTAAATAGATAGCAAGTAAATAGATCAGTGAGTAGATAGCAAGTAGTAAATAGATTAACAAGTGAATAGATTAGCAAGTAAATATATATTTTCAAACAGATCTTTAGTAAAAGTTTAGATTATGTGTATCAAGTTACTACAGATGGAATTTTTTTCCAGGGCAACATTTATTCTTCCACGTTGCTATTAACTAAGACTTTGAGATATAAAGCATAATACTACATCAGAGCACTTCCTATTCTAGCACTATAGTTTCTATACGTACATATTCTTCCCATTTGGGACTTTCAAGACAAGGAAACATTTCAATTTTCAATAAATTCTTTTTGAACATGATGATGAAGAAATTGGAAAAATAATTGTTTGTCAGCTGCTAACATTCAGTAGATAACCTTGACTTTTGACCTGAATTCAGTGGGAGATTCTTTTACCACAGCACTTACTCTAGATAATGAGCTCAGTCATGAGATTTCTGTCTTGACTGCAGCAGCCTGAGCACTGCTTCACTGTGTCTTGTATTTTTCACCCAGCAATTTTTCAGTATGGTTATTAAACATTCACCAATGTGTTATCCTTCTAGGTTTACAGGATATTTAATACTGTGATTTCCATCTTTAAGATCACTGATACTGCTGGGTTTTTTTAGTGGTTTTATCTCAAATACTGTGTGCTCTCCACCGTTCTTTAGCAAGCCTCTTCTAGCCACAGCTGATTCTCATAAACTAACATTATGTCTTTGAATCCTCATCAGAAAGCTCAGGCATCGTGGCTTGGATGAGTGGACAGTAATTTGAATCAAGAACTGGCTGAATAACAGAGCCCAGGGGGTGGTGATCAATCAGAATCGAATTGGACACCTGTGGCCAGTGGAGTTCCACAGGGGTCAGTTCTGGGGCCAATCTTGTTCAACATCTTCCTCAACGACCTGGATGCGGAGACTGAGGGTACTCTCAGCAAGCTCCCTGATGACACAAAACTGGGAGGACTGGCTGATTCCCCAGAAGGCTGTGCTGCCATTCAGTGAGACCTCAACCGGCTTGAGAGCTGGGCAGAGAGGAACCTCATGAGGTTCAACAAGCACAAGTGCAGAGTCCTGCACCTGGGAAGGAACAACCCCATTCACCAGTACAGGCTGGGGAACAACCTGCTGGAGAGCAGCTCTGCAGAGAGAGACCCAGGAGTCCTGATTGATAATAAACTAACCATCAGCCAGCAATGTGCCCTTATGGCCAAGAAGGCCAATGGCATCCTGGAATGCATCAAGTGTGGCCAGCAGGTCAAAGGAGGTTCTTCTCCCTCGCTCCTCTGCCCTGGTGAGGCCTCATCTGGAGTCCTGTGTCCAATTCTGGGCTCCTCAGCTCAAGAGGGACAGAGAACGTCTGGAGAGAGTCTAGTACAGGGCCACCAAGATGATCAGGGGACTGACACATCTTTCATATGAGGAAAGGCTGCAGGAACTGAGGCTGTTTAGTCTAGAGAAGAGGAGACTGAGAGGGGATCTTGTTAATATTCACAAATATCTAAAGGGTGGGTGTCAGAAGGTTGGGGCATCCCTTTTTTCTACAGTAGCTAGCAACAGGACAAGGGGTAATGGGATGAAGCTGCAGCACAAAAAGTTCCACTTAGATATAAGAAAAAAGTATATTATTGTGAGGGTGATAGAGCAGTAGTACAGGCTGCCCAGAGGGGAATTTCCTTCCTTGGAGGTCTTCAAGACCCGCCTTGACATGTTCCTATGCAACCTGATCTAGGTAGACCTGCTTCTGCAGGGAGAATGGACTAGATGATCTCTAAAAGTCTATTCCAACCCCTACCATTCTATGATTCTATGTCTAAAAGAGTGTGTTTACATAAGAGATTGAAGGATTTGTGGGCTTTTTGAGAGGTTATGAATTTGACTTGTATACACTCACACACAGACACACATTTATATATATATGGAGACTTACTGTATAAGCTTCTGCAGGGGGGCTGGACTAGATGATCTCTAAAGGTCCCTTCCAACCCCTACCATTCTATGGTTCTTTGATTCTATGAATATCACTCTTATTTTCCACCTGTACTGAGGCAGAATAGTCTTTTGACAGTCATGAAATACTGAAGTACTTAAAGTAAATATCTAAATAAATAAAATTTTTCACTGAAAAAAACAGTAAAGTTTCAGATTTCTAAACTCAAATAACAGATTTTTATTATCTGTTTAAGAAATGTACACAATCATAAAAAATAATATGTATATTTTCTTTTTAGCAACAAAAATATTTACTATGTGCTGTATATAGTTCTATGAGAATGTAACAACTGAAACCTTTTCTAAATTTTTAAATTATTGAAAAACTGAATATATACACATATGTGATATTTACTTTATATAAGATTAGCAAAGAACCTAACAGTTCTAAATAAGTCTAAGATTACAAGAAGGAGGAAGAAAGCATTCACTCTCATAACAAGAGTTATCTGAAGAATGTCATTTTCAAGTGAGTTGCAGCTTTCATCTGTTACTTTGTGGAAATGCTGAAGAGCCGAGAGTTAGAGAGTGGGAGCCTACAATAGCTACAGGAAGAGTCTGTGGACAATTTACGTCAGCATGCTACACCCAAAGGGATCTGAAGTCAAGGAGAGACCAGCTTCTCAATTTACAGTGAAAGCCAGAGTTGTTTAACTTTTCTTCTACAGAAAGAACAAACAAAATAATGTGAACAAAGGAGATTGCAGTAGCAGTAAACCTATAAAGCTCCTGCCATAGATTAAATTCAGTAAAAATGAGGCCCAGGCAATAATGCAGCAATAGCTTCTGTTCACTTCAAGAATTGCTTATCAGAAAACACCATTTAGCTATCAGTGATTAAGAACAGTGCTATTATAACAGAAATGACATCCTTATCCAATGTGTCACTTCATCTTGAAAATATCACTATCTCTTACTGAAAGACTTTTATTTAATCTCATGGCTGCTCCCTGGCTGCTGGAGCCTCAGCTGCCTGTATGAAAACATAAATATGGTTAAGGGATAATAAAGCAGGAGTTTGTTAGGGAGATTGAACTATGAACAGTTATGTTCCTAATGATTTTTTTAAATTAATCGCAATCTATTTTAATTTGAGACTATATGCTCAGCTTCTGTAGTTTTTGTTTTAATTAATGTGTGAAGAAAAGGAGCATTCCGAGAGCTGGATAGGTGAAATTTCAGGGCAATTTGGAGAGCTGGAGATTTGCTTGAAGAATGGATGCTAAATAAAGTAGCTGTGAAGTGTTGGAACAGGATCTTGACAGGTGCTGCAGGCTTAGAGCTTGCCTGCTGTTTTAGAAGGGACCTGATACACTTGACTGCAGTGGACCCCTGACAATTTTGCTACTAGCTTCATATCTTTTCGTATAAAGAGAGCTTACTGTCCAGATGCTTTGCAGAACAAAGGTATTGTTAATTACTGAGAGATTAATTTGATCCTTGCAGTTAACCCTCTGACAAAATGAGATTTTATATCAGCTGAGAGAGGCTGGGAGAAAGCTCTCTCTTTTTAATATCGAGCCTTATACTGTTCATCAGCTTTACAGATTAGAAGTCTGACAGCTCTTTATGTCTCCTAGTGTATTACAGTGGCTGCTTCACAGCCACAGACACTGACAGATATGCTTTAGTTTTTATAATGCTTTGGAAATCGGTGGGTAAAGTCTGTGCTGCTGTTCCTCCAGCACCACATGAAGTTACAGATCCTCGCTGAAACATTGCTGAAATACAACAGATGAACGTTGCACGGTAACACTTTCCCAGTGTTTTGCATAGCATGATGATCAGGACATTATATAGCTCCATAGCTGACAAATTAGCTTCAGCTTTTTAAAACACTAGCAATGTGATTCAGGCATGATATGATGTCACGCATGTCCTATTTTTTTCTGTAAACCTTTGAACTGCTACTGTGCCCAATACCAAAAAAAAAGTTTGATGACAATTTTTTTTTTCCAATGTCACTCAGAACAAGTCTACCATCAAAGATAGATGTGTGGTAAGACAGCTTGACAACAAAGTTCTCATGTACATACCTTATTGGAATTTCTTTTAGTTGACATTTTAATAGCTATAAATATATATGTCTATATATATATATTTACTGCTCTTTTATCAAGGTGTTGTAGTGCTCTGAATAAAATTCTCAGGTGGGGCAAAAGTTGCATGGTCTACAAAGGCACACAGTGCACTGATTAACTAAGCCCTTTGTTTTTTCTGTTCTTTGCAGTCTATCCTGACAACTAAACACCTTTAAAAAGCCTGAAGGAATACTTAGTATAGAATCACATACTTTTCCTAAAATATAAATTCTAAATCTCAGTAAATTAGAGTCATATTTCTGCTCTCGGAAATGTTCCATGTACAAAGTTCAAAGAAATTGAAGGGGAAATGTTAGATTATGTTTATTTTAATTATGAGAAAACAGCAAAAAATTCCATTATCAAACCAACTATTAAAAATGTTATTAGAAAGGTAAATGAGGGAATGCTGTCTTGCCTTGCCTTGTCTTGCCTTGCCTTGCCTTGCCTAGTCTTGCCTTGCCTTTCCATTCCTTCCCTTTCCTTTTCCCCAGTAAGGCTATGCCACTGCTGCTGTCACAGCCAGAGACTTTTAAAGCCTGCCACATCCTATTGTCTGTGGCAGCAAGTCACTCTCAGCCTTTAAAGCTCCTTCCCCTTTGCTGACTTCCAAGCAGCATTCAGAGGGTTCTCCTTGTCTAATGTGTATAATAATCATCACCTCTCTGACCCTGATTTAAGTGCAGACTAAGTGAACTGAAAGTATCCAGGCTCTGACATTGAATTAGTTCCTAAAGGTAAAATCTCTTATAATGTGAAAAATGCTGTGGGACAGAAGGAGCGGTAAAGAATCTTAAGGTCACCTACTGTCCTTTTAAATTCATGCAATAGACTACAACTGCAGCTTGTGACTCTTTAGTCCACTGAAACATTTCTTCCTTTAAGTTTGTTTTTATCCTTAAATATTGAGTGTAATGTAGCTACAGCATGGCATGTACCAATTCACCTTTGCTCTTCACACTTTTCCAGTGCTTTCCATTCTGTTGAATTGATGAATTCATTAATGAATATTAACCATGGTAGCACACATAAATCTGTGACAATCTGTTGCTAGATTAACAAGCTTTCTGTGAACTTCAAAAAATTCAACATTTTAAAAAATGAAATTGTACAAAAATATATATTTTTTGCATATGTGTCCTGCGAAATGTAAATTATTGATGAATATGTATTTCTGGTGTCTGTATATGCTCTAGTCTGCAGGCAGTCTAACATCATAGCCCTCAGCTGTTTAGTATCCTACTTTTATTTAGAATAAAAGGCCTCATCTGGAGTCCTGTGTCCAGTTCTGGTCTCCCCAGCTCAAGAAGGACAGGCAACTTCTGGAGAGAGTCCAGCGCAGGGCCACTAAGATGATCAGGGGACTGGCACATCTTTCCTGTGAGGAAAGGCTGTAGGAATTGGGACTGTTCAGCCTGGAGAAGACTAAAAGGAGATCTCATTAACACTTACAAATATTTAAAAGATGTATGTCAAGAGGATGAGGCGACACTCTAGTGTCCAGTGACAAGACTAGAGGTAATGGACGAAAGCTGGAACACTAAAAGTTCCACTTAAACACAAGGAAAAGCTTCTTTCCTGTGGAGGTGAGGGAACCCTGGTGGAGGCTGCCCAGGGAGGGTGTGGAATTTCCTTCTCTATAGATTTTCAAAACCCATCCAGATGCATTCCTATGTGACTAGGTGAACCTGCTTCTGCAGAGGGGTTGGACTAGATGATCTTTAGAGATCTCTTCCAACCCCTACTATTCCCTGATCCTGTGATTCTATGATTAAGACAGGTTTTTTACTCTAATTAGTTATTCTCTGGTCTGTATCTGAAGAAATGTATGCTTCTCTGGCTGTGGGAGGATGATGTGCTTCCCTGGAAGTATCTATCTGTTCCTGCCTCCCCTGTCTGTTCTGATAGTTGAGGAAAATAGTAGTAATTTTTTGTTTATTCCTTTGTTAAGTATTCTCAGATTCTCAGTGTACCTTCTGTTCAATAGTGCTTCTTAAAGAAACAAAATGATACCTGCTTATCCTTAATCCAGGAAATCAGAAGTATTTTTAAACAGTGAAAATACTGACTAAAGTTTCACTAGTGCAGACAGTTTGGTTTCTGTATACCACAAATTAAACTGAGAGAGAATCACCAATCCATAAATGAAGGCCTTTGGTTCCCATTTTAGAAAGCTGAATGTCACCTAAAAATTGCACTACCGTGACACTTATTTATTTTTATTAAAAAATATCTAGAGCTTAAGACAGTGCTTTGGCATCCATTATACCTTTTCATGTCATCACATTCAGTGAAACAAGAAAATGCCTTCAGCTGTTTAAAATGGCAGCATGTGGCAGAAGGCTATGGGTTAATACAAGAAAAAGAGGAAGAGAGAAAAAGGTAGGAATTAAATCATTTTAATTAGCAAAATGAGAAGCAGACATGGCCCAACAATGTTTGTATAAGGTCAAGAGGCAAAGGTAATTTTTTAAATGATCGTAATTATTTTGTAAATATGTATAACATGAGAATTACTGTGTTTTGCTTTTTTTGTCTGCTCAATTTTTTTTTTATTCTTTCAAGGTACTTAAATTCCCATACAGATTGAGGTTGTAACAAAAGACTGATTTCCTGTGGTGTATATTACAGTTTCATAAGGAAGGGAATTTTTACTTGGTCATTTAATCATCAGCTGTTTTCTGTCTGTGAACTGCAGGTGAATCTGTCTGGAAAGTCTTCTTCTTCACTCCAAACTTCAGTCCTGAAGGCTCCAATGGTTGCTACAATTCTCATGTTTGCTTCTGCCATGGAGGATTTGTCACGTGGCACGATCCTCCACTGCTCTTTGATCTCTCCAGAGACCCTGAAGAGAAGGTTCCACTGACTCCAAAAACAGAGAGCCATTTCTATGAAATCCTGAGGATCATACATCTAGCAGTAGACAACCACATCAAATCCCTGCATGCTGTCCCTGACCAGCTGTCATGGGATAACCTTCTCTGGAAGCCGTGGCTCCAGCTGTGCTGCTCATCTCTACTTCAGTCGTGCTACTGTGACTATGACTCAGAAGGGAGCCTGCTGGAAGTACGTTCAGGATAAATAAATTGCAATTCCCTTTCAAAAACTGGAACAAGAGACTATGTGCAGCTAACTTGAACCACTGCAGTAAAAGCCTTCAGAAAGTTTTGTAATGTAGGAGCACGTATCTTTTGATGCATCATTGTGATAGAGGAGAATTTCAGTCAAGAAAATGTGCCAAGACTCACCTTTTCTGTCGTTTTAATACTAGTGTCAGGATGAAGTCCATATTGTCATCATCCACAAATAGGTAGGCCGTAGGCATTTTCTAGATGAGATAATTTTCCAGATCTTCAGTGTTTTTTCTTATGAAGCAAGGAATTTACCTATAGTTTCTGTCAATTACTGCCACTAAAAGCACTAAATGGAAAAGAGACTTAATAGCTGAGGGGGTCACCTGTGACCATAATTCAGTAACAGATAGCCAAAGTGCAGATCTGCAGCAACATCTCTATTAAGAAGCATCAGGGATAGGAAATAATAGTGCACCAGTCATGTGTGAGTTTATACAGTAAGTCTCCATATATATACATATGTATATATATATATATAGGGAGGGGGGGTGTATGCAAGCCAAATTCATAATTCCTCAAAAAAACCCACCAATTTTTCAATCCCTGGTATAAACACAACCTTATAGTCATAGTACAATTGCTACAATTAAAGATTTGGTCCATAGAATCATAGAATGTTAGAGGTTGGAAAAGAACATCTAGCCCAGCCCTCCTGCAGAAGCAGGTCAACCTAGATCAGATTGCATAGGAACATGTCCAGGAGGGTTTTGAAGACCTCCAGAAAGGGAGACTCCACAACTCCTCTGGGCAGCCTATTCCAGTGCTGCCTCACCCTCACAGAAAAATAGTTTTTTCTTATGTTTAAATAGAATTTTTGTGTTCCAGCTTCATCTCATTAGCCCTTGTCCTGTTGCTAGCTACTATAGAAAAAAAGGATGTCCCAACCTCCTGACACCCACCAGATCTCCCCTCAATCTTCTCTTCTCTAGACTAAACAGCCTCAGTTCCTGCAGCCTTTCCTCATAAGGAAGATCCAGTCCCCTGATCATCTTTGTGTCCCTGCGCTGGACACTACCCAGAAGTTTTCTGTCCCTCTTGAGCTGAGGAGCCCAGAACCGGACACAGGACTCCAGATGAGGCCTCACCAGGGCAGAGGAGAGAGGGAGAAGAACCTCCCTTAACCTGCTGGCCGCACTCTTCTTGATGCATCTCAGGATGCCATTGGCCTTCTTGGCCACGAGGGCACATTGCTGGCTCATGATTAGTTTATTAGCAATCAGGACTTCAGGTCTATCTCTGTAGAGCTCTTCTGCAGCAGGTTGTTCCCCAGCCTGTACTGGTGAATGAGGTTGTTCCTTCCCAGGTGCAGGGCTCTGCACTTGTCCTTGTTGAACCTCATGAGGTTCCTCTCTGCCCAACTCTGAAGCCAGTTGAGGTCTCACTGAACGGCAGCACAGCCTTCTGGGGAATCAGCAGTGCTCCCAGTTTAGTGTCATCAGGGAGCTTGCTGAGGGTAAGTAGCCTCAGTCCCCTCATCCAGGTGGTTGATGAAGATGTTGAACAAGTCTGGCCCCAGAACCGATCCCTATGGAACTTGACTGGCCACAGACCTCCAACTTGATTCTGTACCATTGATCACCACTCTCTGGGCTCTGTCATTCAGCCAGCTCTCGATCCACCTCACTGTCCATCATCCAGGCCACACTATCTGAACTTTAAAATCTGAGTTCGCAATTCACATGATCCTACAGTGACATCTTTCCCTATGTGTAGGGAAAGACATCTTTCCCTTCTACTTATAAATTTAGTGTGCATCCCATAGAAAGAAATTCTAGTCTTCCTTTGAATATCTCTTCCATTGCTTAAGTTGCCTGAACAGGATCTATAATTTTCTGAGAAGAAACTTGGGCCTGAGCCCTTTATCCTAGATATAACCATCTCTGAGTTCTTAGCAAGGCCCTGGGAAATCTACAGTATTTCTGGACTGATTTTAATATCTATTTTTATCGCATCTTATTCAGGCACATTTTCTTTCCTTTTTCTAGAGGAAGGCAACTATTTTCTTTGACAGATTATACCTTCGGATAACATATCAGCAAAATACTAAAGTGATTTGATGCCTGATATTAGAAGGTGACTTACTCCTTATCAGATAACACTAGTTAATTCCAACATTATAATATATTAAAAGCCACTTGCTACAGAAGTGATCTGCAATGATAATAATGCAATAGCTTCAGTCAGCCAGCATTAACCTTTTGACCTGGTTCTTAGGCGCTTTTCAATCCTGTTTTGTAAAAATGTATTTTGATATATGGGATGTTTCTCTGTCTGTAAAACCTAGGTTGCTTTTGATCTTTCTGCTGCAGTTTTATTCAAAATTTCATTCTCCACAATATCCAGAAGCCTGTCTTGGGAAATTCTGTACTCCTTACTTGAGGTCCTATTTTTAATGTTTTACCTTGTGTTCATGATTGTATATTTTAAGTATGTGCTCTGCAAGCTCTCTGTAGGCAGCAAAGTCCTCTGTGTACTGATAAGTTAGTCTGCTCAGGTATTTCCCTGATAACCACTCAAGACTGTTTATATTGCACCTGGAAAGCTGTCAGATGGCCATTCATGTGGCATAATTCCCTCTTTGCTTTATTTAATTGTTGAATGTACTACATAAACTTAGGAAGAAAGATGCCTGCAGTTTGAATGCAAGTTTTCTTCTGCAGTGCTAGTGGCTGCCTCTCAACATCATGTCAGGATTCATACATGCCAAAATTTTGGTCCTCACCATGTGGCCCAATAACTCCCTGGAACGCAATGCTGGAGCCTGTATTCCTCTCCCTGCAAGCTTGAGCTCTGGTGCTCTAATTTATTCTTGACTGAATACAGCGTTTGTTTCATATCTTTCTTGTCTTTTGGTGCCATCTCTCTTATCTCCTTTCTTAAAACATCCACACCATTCAAATACTTTCCTACGTAATTTCTTTGCCACTCAGTCCTCCCATTTCCTTTGGCATATATCACATTTCCATTGTGATATTGATCACAATGGCTTTTTTTCCCTAATCAATCAAAATGAAAAAGTGGTCTTTGTGAAAAGATTTGATTTTTAGAGCTCCTTGACCCTACTAAATTCCTACTTATTTGAGATTTAGACAATCTTAACTTTGCATTACAAAATCTAAGAAATTAAAATGTTTGAGACATCCTGAGTACTAAAAGTTATTTTTTATTTGTGGCAAAATCTTCATCTTTTCCAAAGTATAATTTAATACAACATTTAATGTTTTGACTTAAACAGTAAAACCTTTAATACATTTTTACAATTCTTCCTTCAGGAAAGAGTGTATTAAGAATAAGGCAGTAGTTTTCATACTCTATGTAAATGCCATTTTGTTTAATGCCTAAGATAAACTTTCCTTCTACTGCAAATGTATTATACCTTTTGGACTGTATCTTCTGTTCTGGAGATGACATGTCATATCATGATAGTCTCATCTGCAAAGTAAAGCAAGAAGCACAATATACCATTTTGGTAATGATAGTGCCTGATCTAACAAGAAAAAGTTTCATTTTTCACAATGGGTTATGGATACATGCTATTCATGGTTTGTTAACAAGGAAGAGTCAAGGAGAATATGTTGAGCTGTGCTTTGAGGCTGACTTTCACACTATCATTTAATGAGCTTCAGTATTGCAACATGGTGCCTGTTTGTAGAAGATGTCAGTTTAAACTGGGAGTTAAGATTCAGAGGGAATTGCATTCCTTTGTACTATTATTTAACTATCACATCCTAGTTTGTCATAGAATCCCTGTGTGGCCAAGAGCAACTCATTTAACTCTATTTCTCAGTTTCTTCTCTGTACCCAAAGGAGGATAACAGTATTTCTCTAACTGCTTGTAATATTGACAGCACAAAACAATGGTGCACTTTCTAGTCAGTAAGGCATCTTCTTTCCAGAAGGTACAGTTTAAGAGCTGGAAAATCAGGACATAAAAGTTTCCCCTGTAATAGGAGATATAAGATAACCTTAACTTCAGGTTTGCATACAGATTCTGTGTTTACTGTTTAGCACATGTGGATTGGGGCCTGGAGAAGAAAGAACAGATGGCTAAAGAAGATGCATGGTGGGGATTCAGAGAAGGATATTAGTCAAATTTTTCTAATTATATTTATTCTGTATTTTAACATGCGTGGGAGACTACATGGAGTTATTTTAATAATATTTCCCCCTCAGGGACTGGATGCCACAGGTTCCTGGCTCTTAAAAATAGAGATGTCCTATTTGCCTCAAATTACTATGTCAGACAAACAAACCTAAAAAAAAGCCAAAACCAAAAACAAAAGGAGAAGAAAAGAAAGAATAAATACAGGAAAGAAAAAGAAAAGAAAGAGAAACAGAAATAGAAAGAAGAAGAGGGGAGAGATGAGGCAACGCAAGGCAAGAAGAAGAGTAAACACATCAAAATGCCTCTAAATGAACACACCAAGCAGACTACTTCCACGACATCATTCAGGATGTGATAGATCTCAGTCTGAAGCTCTGGGTCTACACAGTCATGCATTTTGTTCTCTGGTAGATGAGATACATTTAGGAACTCCCAGTTTTACAGGTTGCTAAAACTCTGAATCTTTCAGGGAGTCCTAGAAGCACTCTAGTAGATCATATGGCTTTCCAAAACATTTTGGCATCCTTGAACAATTCCAGTTTAGGCAGACTTAACCAAGAGGGAAAAAAAAAAGGCAGCTCAGCTGTTAGAGATATGGAGGATGTTGTACAGTTATGGAACCAGGAAAATGGAGAACCCCAGATTTCATGGCAATTTCTAAAGATCGTAAGGCAAACTTTTAGCCATCAGTGTCATTGTTTCCTAGCACTTTCTGTTTGTGAGCAATTACCAGACATTTCCATCATAGAAGGGCTCAGACAAGTATGAAAAATGCAAGGGCTGGACTGGGAGTGATACAGAGGTGTGGACTGTTAAGGAACCAGGAAAGCGGAGATCCCCAGGTTTCCAAGCCATTTCTAAAGGTCATTTCTAAACCAATAAGAACCTGCCTAAAACCTCACCTCTACAGCAAAGCATGTTGCAAATCTTTCTTAAGGCTACAATGAGCTTGCACCAACAAACGACTGAGCAGCTAAATGTTTCTTATGCATGTAAGATGCTGAATTCCAGACTCCCACTGAAGCTTGCACTATGCTGGCTAGAGAGATAAAAAGTGGCTTAGTTATCCTCACACCTCTTATTGCTAGATTCCCTAGACTAGATTCCCTATGTAATGTTAATCTTATCTATAAAAGATGCCACAGGATTTTTTCTTGAAAATGAAAATTGTATTTGAAAAGATTCAGCATATATGGTCAGTTCAGTTACGTAACTTCCTCCAACATTACGTGTTCTACAGTTATCAAATAACAAAGCCTTTTAATATAGATATTTTATTGTACCTGATTTATGTGAAAAATACCTGTGAAGTATTTGAAGCTGTATGGAGCTCTTCATTGTGACACTTATTTGAAGATAATTTGATATGAAGTTGCTTTGGGTAGCAATATTTATCACAAAAGATGAGATACAAAGCACCTCAAAGGCTTATGAACTGTAAAACCCTAACTTTAAAAATGGTTTGCCTGTGCTGATAATAATAAAAAGAACTGTATGAGAACTTCTTTAATTTTTTTCTGATTTTTGTCTTTTATGTTAGACCTCCTGCCAAACAGACAAAATATCCAGATTTAGGAAAATATATTGATTAGCTTTTAATTGTCAAATTTACATTGTCATAGGTGATGTAACTAATTAATGCCACAGTCTTGATAACTGTTTAAGCTCCAAGGATACTGTTAGAATAGGAATTTTGAATTCTATCACATCCTTGTCTGATGCACATTAAAAACAGTCATCTGGTGATAAATCATCATTCACCCAACTTTTAAAAAGAAAATTTTCTCCAAAAGAGGCTGCTTCATACCACATCCTTCACTCCTATGATACTAGAAGGGAATTCCTCTCTAATATTAGGATTTCTACAACTGAATGACAACTCTCTTTGATTTTCTTTTAACAAAATTCAGTCATGAGAAGCCATCCTTAGCAGCTAGATGGCATTCTGCCCTTTCTGATAATTAATGACAATGATAAAAGTCTTTCACTGGAGATCAGGCAGCTGTATTAATGCACACTAAATGAATGCTGCTGAGACTTCATTTTGCCCATCAGTTTTTAAGTAGTCAGTACAAATCTATGTAGAGAGATGCCAGTTTCACATTTTAAACCTACGCTCAGTTTCAAATATCTCTTGCATTTCTCCTTTTTGGCCTTGAGAGCTACATTGGCAAACAGTTTCACTTTAAAAAGTTGACTTGGCAAATTTACCTAAGACCATTTTAAGAAAAAGTAAACTGTTTCTTTGCATGAAAGGCTGTAATAGTGTAAGATGAATAAGAAATCCAGACTGTGGCCTTCACAGATTAAAGCCAGGTTCTGAACCTTAAGGAATGATCACCTTGATCTAATGATACAATAACCTCTTTTCATGCAAAAACAAAGTTTGCATACATAAAACTGTCTCAGGTAAATCTGTAGAAACACAGCAATGCCACAAGACCCTCTTCAGGAATTTGTTTGACCCAAAATTTCTCTTATGTCTTGAAAGTAATGCAAACTGGAACAGAATTTTAGCACTCATTAAAATGTTTGTACAAGTAAATGTCTGCTAATCAGAGACTCATAGGACACCAACCCCATAACATAAACTGTGGCTTAAACATTTATCTAATTCATTCTCAGGGTATTGAAGCTTCAGTTTTCCTGAAAAGAGCCTATGTATCTACAGCAGACTGAAAAAAACAAGGGAATACATAGTCAGCAAAGAGATAGAGTAAGCAAGCCTTTTAGAGAACGCAGAGTTATGTTTACAGATGGGGGCTTTGGGTATGCTTTCCATCTTCTGATACCAGATCTAGGCCTCACCAGCTACAGGTCCAAGCCATGATCTTATTCCATGCTGTTTGTTCTTGCTCTGCTAGGGGAGAATTTACGGACTCCATGGACCAAATGAACACAAGAAACCTCACATCATGCCTCACGTGATTTTAATTTTTATTTTTTTATTTTTTTAAACAAGTCTGTAAAGTTCATCAGAGCATGCATCTGCAAGCCGATTTGGAGGAGATAAGAGTGTTGCTAGGAGGTTCAGAGATGAAATAAAGATCTAGGAAAGCATGCAGATGGGGAATGGAAAAAAAAATCACTATCTGCTGCATGAAACTTAGTCACTGAGTAGTTAACAATTTCAAATCCAGGGAATCATGAAGAGGGTAATATTCCCTAGCGGTAAGGGCACTCACCTGGGTTGTGATGATGACAGCTTTGCTATGAAACTTCAAGACTGATTAAGTATTTTTAAGCAGGAGGTACAAAGATTGCCTTTGAGGCAGAGTGGAACACGCCTTATGGCTACAAAGTCACTTTTTGTTGCTGTTACTTGCTCTCTGAGCTAGTGAGCCTACAAGTCTCTCCTGCAGAGCAACAAAGCTTTTATAAGAAGGGCAAAAAGTACACTGTGCATCTCCTTAGCCACTCTCTTATACCCAGACAGCTGTTTACGAATGCTTTGTTTCAATTGTGTGGCCCATCTAGAAAAATGGCAAGGATGGAAGGCTCAAAAGAGTTATCTGTCTTTTATAATCCTGGGTTAGAAAGAAAACTGTGCCTCTGCAGGAAGATCTTCATTCTTGCATTGCCAGGAGTGCTCTGAAAGTAGAATAAGTGTCCTTAGATGTTGTAAGGAGGACGTACTCTTTATCCCAGGAAGGATTTAGAAATAATTGTAGGTAGAGGTGTATTTGTAACTCTGAAATTTATCTTAGGTTTGTACACGTACAATGAAGGTATCTAGAGCTGAGCTCGTCTCCATTTCTACCTAGGGAAGAGAAGAACAGGATGAGTCTAGCCTAGCTTATGTGTCTATATGAAGATTGTATCAGTCATGCCTAAGAATATTATTCTTTTGCATTTTTGTAGATTAAAAAAGAGGCATAAGATAACCAGTAGAAACTGCATAAATCTCAAGACATCTGTGTAAAGAGTTGAATCCCACTTCTGTCTCTGGAAATCTTCAAAATCTTTTCCTAAAAAGTGAGGCATATATGAAATTGAAATGCTTTAAACAGTACTCAAATTGAGATAGTTATAATAAGAATTTTTCATCTAAATGGCTAACTTTCTCTTAAAGCACTACGTTAAAGGCTAAGCTTTGTTGCTTGCTTGTTTATTTGAGTGCTTTTTATCTCTAAACTTCAGTTTCTTTTTGTCTCTACCATACTCTGCAAATCAGTAAAGAAATAACCCATTGAAAATATTTTTTAAAATTGTCATCATTTTACAGGTCAAACAATTTGGTTTTAAGGTCGTGTTAATCATTTTGTATGCCAATATTTTAATTATTTTACTAGCATGAGATGTTTCAATTAGAATAGAATTTTGCTATCAGTAAATGAAAATCTTTTCCAATTTACATTTTCTGTTAACAACAAGTAAGATTGTGCTAAAAGAACTTAACTAGAAGAATACTGCTCAAGTTACAGAAAAGAGTCAGGACATTTAATATACAACTGTCATTCTATACTACAGTGAATGTTTACCTACTGTGTTTAAAAGTTTACATTGTTACATGCACATAGTACATTTTCCATCTTATATCTTCAGAAATACTTCTTAGCTAAGCAAACAAATAAACTGCTCTGAATTATGCATGAAAATTTATTTTAGGGCTCCATCTGCTAAGCATTTTTAGAATGTTTCTCAAGTTAAAAATGTTTACCCTACATTATACTGAGTATAAAAGCAGTTGCAGCACCTTAACGGATTTTATTTCTTAATATTCTGTATTAACATGTGACTAAGTGCATATCTAGTAATAATATGAGCAAAAAGATCCTAGCTCAGCAAGGTATTTGAGCACAGGCTTGCAATTTAGCTGTCTTCCTACCATGTTCAGGAACTTTTCTGAGACTCTTCACCAATAGAAGATACAAAGACTGAGTCATGTATACTATTTATTCTTACTATCAATATCTTTAATTTACTCGGGACTAAAAATCTTGAATGTGTTTTAAATGTCAAGTGTTTCCAACCTTTCCCATTCCAGACTGTGTCCTTCAGATATTTGTAAGCTTGCCTCCAGCCTTGCTATTTTTTGGAAATAGAATGCAAGGTTTTGTTTTTTGGTTTGAGCTTTTGTTATTCAATAGCCAATGTCTTCTGCTGCTAAGATATTGTTTACCATAAAGATCATGATGTAATGATGTAGAATGTACTGCCTAAAAAAAGAAAAATAAATCTAACAAAACAACGAAAATCTTTCAAAGGGCACTGAGGGTCAGCTACCATCCAGCTATAAAAAGTACGTTTTTACGTGGGTCACAAGAAGCAACACTGACTCTGTTGGATTCCACTGTTAAAAACAGAGGACAATACAAATACTTAAATGGGAGATGAAAGAAGTAGTTTTTACACAGAGTTAGGAATGAGCTAAGCCTAACATTAACTACCATCACATTGGCTTATGGCTCCATAGAAATAAAATGCTTTTGGCAGATCAGGATATAAACTGAAAGAGAGAAAATCTGGATGCAAGCATGAATTAGTCAAGTAACCAGAGGAAGATATAGAAAAAAATTAAAAATGTATGCCAGCTTATTTGACCTTCATAAGGAAAAGTAGTAAGGACAACATGAAGTTAAAGGTTCTGGACCAGAGTAACATAAAAGAAATGTTTACGATAATTGCTGTGGCTGGTACATTATTCTCATTAAAATGAGTGGGCCAAGGCAGATCCCTGGCTCATCCTATAATCTTATACTTGAATGGAAAAAGATATATTTGATTTAGACACATATGAAGTAATATTATTGCATCTACAGTGGAGAAATCCCTCTATATGCCAACTTTTTATGCACATATATAGCACAGAAATGTTTATTCCTTTGAAGATTTCTGGAGGAAGTTGTTATCTGTGTTAATTGTAAGCAACATAATTGAACACATAGGTTTGCTCACGAGGTGTGTTAAAGCATGACTTCTCCAGGCTAATTTTAGCAAAAGAAACAATCCTTAAGTTTAAAATCTGTGACAGACTATATCCTCCAGTGTCATCAACAGCATTTATAGGAAACCTTTTCTTATTCCCTCAATAAAATGAGACAATGTTATAATAGGCCAAATAATGAGAAAGACAAACTAAATACTGGGGCAGGTAAAGCACATTTAAGAAACATGATGAACGACTGTAGAGATGAAGATATTATTTGAAGAATTTTTATTATACCTCTGTTTTTCCTAATGAAACACTTTAACAGGAACTGACTCAGATTTGATGAACTCAATGCTCTGATCCCAGACTGAAAAGGTAATACAAACATGTGTTCCTAATTGTGTTGAAAACACTTTTATGCTTAGGGACAGTTAAGTTTGGTTTGGTATAATCACTAAGTCGGTAATTCTGCATTCTTATTTCTCTCCTCCAACTCTGCCCTTTATCTACTTGCATTACAATGTAACATTGGGATCCTAAGTACAATCAAATAACATGTCAAATATGATGCTAAATAAAACACTAATACTAGTAGTTACTACTGCTACAACAACAACTACTAAAGCCTCTTAAAATTTAACCTCCAAAAGGAAAAGTGAGTAACATCACTTATCAGCATAAATTAATCCTTGTTCAGGTCTGTACTGACAAGGTAAAGCAGCAAACCAGCTGCTGCATAAACTCAGAAAAAAGCTTGTTCAATCTACATTAGCTGCACTGAAATCTGAATAACAGCTACATCCAAAACAGAATAAATTCAAAATATCTCACTCAGACTTACAGCACACACTCTTCTTTTTGTATGAATACTATACGCGTACATTTCTTCACATATCTTTATGAATTATTGGCACTGTCTTTACTATACAGAACAGACAACATAGCAAGATACAACATATCCAGGAAATAATACATCCAAAGGATGATGCAGTTTTCCTTTGATGGAAAGGACAGATAACTGTCTAAATGGGCTGTGATCCAGATTGTTTCTGTTTCTATTCTTAATTCATAGAAGAACACCATACAGAAATTCGCAAGGGAGCCTCTAGAAAAAAAGAGAAGGTATTTCTAGAGACTTTAGTGTGTGACTCTTTCTTGAACACAAAATAGTGAAAAAGAGCTGAGATTTGAATCCTCAGACTATCTAGTCTTATCTGTTAATAATTGCCTTAAAGAAAAGTAACATATGCATGTCAACATTCATTAAAAAATTCAAAGCATAGCATATTAATCTATTTAAGGACTATCATATTATGAAGCCTACTCAATCCTATGAGATTGTTTAGGAGAGGTAATTCCCAGTTTTTAATGGATTGTTGTAGTGGTTTAGCCAGGTGTCCACAAAGTCATAAAATCATTCCCCCTCCTAAACTGAATGGGAGAGAGAGAAATATAATGAGCAGTTTGTGTGTTGAAATAAACACCTGTCACAGGCAAAACAGAATAAACTTAGGGAGAAAAAGGTTTGATTTATTAAAGGAACAACAAGAACAGTGACATGAGAAATTGAATCTTAAAAAACACTTCCCTCCACCCCTACTTCTTCATGGGACTCTTCGTCCCTACCCCTCAGCAGTACAAGGGATGGGGATTCTGGTTAATTCATTACAGATGGACTTTGCCACTGCTTCTTCTCAGGGAGAGGCCTCCTCACACTTCCCACTGCTACATTGTGGGGTCCTTCCCCATGGGAAACAATCCTTCACAAACCTCTCCAGCATGAGTCCTTCCCATGGGCTGCAGCTCCTCACGAACTGTTCCAGCATGAGGTCTCCCATGGAGACAGCTCCTCACATCCTGTCCCAGCGTGGGTTACCCACTAGGAGAACAGTCCTTTTGGTACCGACTGCTCCAGCCTGACTCCCTCACGGGATCACAGGTCCTGACAGCAAACCTGCTCTCTAGCTTGGGCTCCTCTCTCCCTGGATTCTCAGGTCCTGCCAGGAACTTGCTCCAGTGTGGGCTTCCCAAGGAGTCACGGCCTCCTTCAGGCATCCATCTGCTCCAGCATGGGATCCTCCATGGGCTGCGAGTGGCTCTCTGCTTCACAGTGGCCTCCATGGACTGCAGGGGGACAACCCACTTCACCATGGTCTTCACCACAGGTCACAGGGGAATCTTTCTTCCAGGGTCTAAGCACCCTACATCCTCTCCTTCTCCACTGACCTTGGTGTTTGCAGAGATGTTTTCACATTCTCCGTCCCTGTTGCTGCTCTAGTTCAGCAACTGCGCAGCAACTTCTTCCCCTTCTCAAATACGTTATTCACAGAGGTGTAACCTCTATCACTAATTGGCCAGGCCTGGGGCAGTTGCAGGGTCCATCTTAAAATTGACTGGCTTTAGCCTTATCAGCTACAGGGGAAGCTTCTGGTAGATCTTTGTTTTAAAAAACCACCCCTGTAGCTCCCTCAACTACCAAAAACTTGGCCCAGACAAAACCACAACTGTCTACAAGTTCCACTAATCACCTTAGATGGCAGTCATGCCTAGTTATCACAGACAAGAAAAATCCTATCCATGCTTCAGTATTAGTTTACATTTGTATAATCAAAATTATTGGAATAAAAGTGTGTCAAATAGTTAAGAAGTCAGTAACCTGATTTCAGCAGAAAGATTATTTTCAGTTTCACAGAAGTGTCTATATTTTTCTTCTATTTTTGTCTGTGATCTCATTTTCCAGTAAGTGATAATCATCATCTGTCATAAACCTAGAATACAGCAAACAGAAGATTTATTCAAATTTTGTGTTAAAATAAGAAAAGTAATTAGCACAATACTTATTAAGATGTAAATTATTCATAGCTGAATGATACATAGACAAATATAATTGCTCATAGTGAGTATATTATGTGACATGAAGATGCTGTCATTTGAAAGGTGGTCTTGGTGCTTACAGAAAGCACTTTTTCAGTTCACCACTCACAACATGACCCATAGGATTTCTGAGTGTCTGTCTTTCTTTTTGATTGCTATTTAACACATAAAAAGAACATTTCATCTGAATATCCCAAAACCCCAACAACTTGTTTTCATTTGAGACCATAATGCAGTATCTAGTGCCAACTATTTATGCAATGAATAATATCAATGGTGAAGCCATTGATATAAGCCAACACAAAGGATGGCACTGTACAGGGATTATGGTTTTGTCTCTTTCTAAGGTAAGTAGTACTCTAAAATGTTAATGTAGCAGCTGGCAGAAACATCCAAAACCCAGTGTGGTAATTAAAGTGGTGTTTTCAATGTACTTGGTCAGTTCTGCAAACTGGGTTATTCAAATTCAGCAATTACTTTGCTTGATGTTGGGTTTATTCAGAATCATAAAGTTCTACTAAGGGCTATCGCTAATCCAGAAGCAGTTTTCAAGTTCATATCTTCCATGTTCAGATCCTTACCCAGCCATGAACAATGCAGATGATTGATGTATCTTGAAGTTAAGAGCTTTTTTGTCATTGTCACATTGATTGGCCAGAAATGATTCCTAAGTGCAGTATATGAAAGGACTCTCAGCCTTCAAAGGAAAATGTAAGAGGGAATGAGAATGGTGTGATAGAATTTTTTTTCCATGTAAAAAATATCCATCGAGTATTTGTCCTCTTTATGCCATTACAATTTTGTTCATTTTCGTCATCAAGAAGAAGCAGCATTTTCTAAAGAAGAGATGAACACTGTTACCAACTTTAGGAAGTGGTTAACAGGAGATTCTCAGAGTGAAAATTCAGGGAATGGGGTTCAGGAATAAGGTTTACTCATGGCTTCAAAAGATGCACCCATACCATTAAGTGTATCTGCAACTAAGCCCTCTTATGGGCGGACATCTCTATTAAAACATCCTTAATTTTAATTCTCTTCTCTTCTCTTCTCTTCTCTTCTCTTCTCTTCTCTTCTCTTCTCTTCTCTTCTCTTCTCTTCTCTTCTCTTCTCTTCTCTTCTCTCTTTGCTTCCCCTTCCTCTTCCACTTCCCATTCCCCTTCTCCTTCCCCTTCCCTTCCCCTTAACCTCCCCCCTCCTTTTTTTTTTTGTTATGTCAGCTTTAATCAGGGAAAATACTGCTAAACTTACAGCTTTGTAGTGATAATGATTGATTTTAAATCTTTCACTACGCTGACATTCATCTAAAAGTGTCTCCCAGACACTATATTGCGTGCTATAGAGGTAGCACACAATCTAAGTGAAGATATATCTTCAGCTTAAGTTTTGAAAATGAGGGAAGGAAAAGGTATGATCAAAGGACCAGAACATAATAAAAAAAATACCATAGAAACAAAGCTAGTCTTTTCACCAAACTAGAAAACAGAGTAATATCTTAGCTCTAAAAAGCTAAGCAAACATTTCCATCAGTCCTTTGAATGACACTTCTTATAAATAGACTTGGACTACATGGTTTCCCTGGCTACATAAGCTTCTTATCATTCAAGGGTGTATGATGAAAATATATAGTCATGATGAATGCCTTCAATGAGAACCACTAAATACCAAACTGCAAAAATGTTAGAGGAGAGGCTCTAGAGTTTTCCATACAATAAGGATTGCCCAATTGATTTTAGTTAATTTATTATTAGGAGTCTTTTGAAAGCAGGTACTTAAGCCATTGTGTGATGCTGCCTGTTCTAATACATTGTCTGTTCTCATCTTTTTCTCAGTGTCCTTGTATCAGCATGATTAAATAATACTGACAGTTAAAAAGACTTGCTTTAACTTGCATAGATATATCTGGAGATCCGTGCCAGACTTGAGTTAATTTCAGATGCTGCTTGACAACCTAATCCTTTGAACTCAATCTGTGCTTGATCTTGTACCTCTATGTTGCCATGGCTCCCAGATAAAATAATGTAAGTATTTTTTCCTAAATGCAGACCAACAACAAACATATTGCAAAGAGGTCTCCTTGGTTGTGCTTGCAGTTTTGCAATACTGATGCATAAGTTCTGTTCATGCACAAATATGAACATCATTAAGTTTCCCTGAAAAACCTTCAGAATATCCTTTGGGGGAAAAAAAAAAAGGAAAAAGGATATAACTTGAATCTCCAAAACTCCATTAAAATTATTGTTATGATCTCTACCCTGTTAACCTTTATGATCTCATTTTCCATAGTTGCTGTTAAATTGCTTCCTGTGAAGTACAAGAACAGGTGACATTGACAGTATGTTCTTCATTTTACCCATGGTATCAATGGGTAAAAATGATTCTAATAAATCTTCATCAATAATTACAATGCCCTAAGAAAATAGTGCACCTATCTTTCTCTAAGATATAACAATGCTAAAGTACATACCACTGTCACAGAGAATGGAATGTTCTTTAGAATATCTTAAACAAAACATAACATAATGTAAAAATACATGTTATGTGTTAGAACTCTAGGAAAATAAACGGATTCTTAATGTAAGCTGTTTCCCTACACAGAAAAAAAAAAAACAAAACAAAACCAGAAGAAATGTAAAGTGTAGCAGAAAACCATTTTTCTATGAAAGGTTGGAGCTGCAGGAGGTGACTGAAAGCCTTGCAATGTCCTGTAATATTTGTAAGGTAGCTACTTACAGTATATTTATTTGAAAATATTTTTCAAATGTTTAACACAATAATTTAAAATCACACTGTGAGATAGGTAATCATGGTGGCAAACATTTCACAGCAATCATAATATTTTCAAAGGACTTTCTGTAGTGCAACATGATATTCATCTGAATGTGGGCAAGATCCAAATATGGTACTGGGAGTCATATTGACTTGTTGAATTTTGATTTTCTAATGAAACATTTGGTTCTGCATTTATAGAGGTAAACAGGAAACAAAACTGTTTGGATTTCCTTTAAATAATTTTTTTTTTTCTTGAGCTGTTATTTTGCTTTTCTTTATTCCTTTTACTTTCTCCTCCCTCCTTTTTTAAAAAAAAATAATACCCTGAAAATTTGAAAACCTTTTCCCCTCTCCTTTTTTATAACAAATATGAACTGATTTAATACTTTATAAATAAAAACTTCAATTTTTGACAATAAAAAAGATCTCTTCTGTTTGTGAAAACATAAGAAAAGTTTTGCTGGTAAGTCAATGTTGTCATTCCCCTGTTTTCTGTAAGGCACTGTTCTTGCTTATGCTCTGAAAGCATTATTGCAATTTAAAATGAAGGATGTATGTGTGATGCCTGAAATTAGGGATATAAATCCATATATCAACTCATTAGTAGAAAGGAATAATTTTTCAAATTGTAAGTACTCTCAGCTATCTGTGATTTAAGTCTGAGAGCTTTTGCTACCAGATAAAACATTTTGTTGTGATGCACATTACTTAAAAAGACATTTCTCAGACAGTTTAGATTTTTCTTCTCCAAGGAACACAAAAATGTGTCTCATCTAAAGCATTAGCATTTATTTTCTGATATTTATTAGTGTTCTGTGAGTATTTCTTGCCCTCTGCACCTCAGTTTTAGAAGCATATTAGGGAAGCTGCCCTTTTTGTAAAAGTCTTTGAAGCATACATGATTTCAGTATTCAAGAAACATTGTTGTTTCAGTCACCATTTTACTAGGGCACTCTGTTACTGCCAGAGCACAAATAGGTCCCATTCAGCTCAATGCTAGATAACAGATACTTGAGCAAGATTACAGAAGCAGAGCAAAACCATATAGCTAAGAAATTAGTGTCTATCACATGTAGCACTTTTACCATATCCGTATCTTTGAATTTATAGGGTGTGCAATGGCCTGTCACATAAAAGGTATAAGATAACAAAGAAACTGTATTCTTCATCCTAGAGAAGTTCATCAGATATAGTACTAATTTCTAACAATGAGAAAGAAGAGACTGTGGGGGAAAGCTTTTTCTTAGTTTTCTGATGGATTTTGCCTGTGTTGGAATGGAAAAATTTCGTCTATAGTATTGAAACAATATAATAAAGTTCCACATTGAACTATAACTATTCTGTTACTATGATTTTTCTAATCTCATAAAGAAATTCTGAAATTCAATTCTTTATATGTCTATATGAATTCCTTACGTACATGTAATTATAATTTTGTCATTTTAGCTGTTGATACTGTAATCTAATGCCCACATCAATACTAATACACTTATCATTAGTCTTGCATGTTGTGTTGCAAGAGCTCTGACTCTCCTGCCTCCTCACCACAAGCTTGTTTACCATCAATCAAATCATCATGACATGCCACGTTTATTTTTCCATTAATTAAGATTTGGTACGCTAGGATCCACTTCTTATAAATGAAACAGTAGGAACTTGAAGTGCTAGGATTTCCCCAAGAGGAGAAATCCTTTTCCAACCCAACTCATTCATAAAGGCTTAAAAAACAAACAGCTCAAAGTTATGTATTTAGAGATTTTTCCCTTTCTCTTCTTTTTTTTATTTAAAAAAAACCCAAACCAATCAAACAACAAAAAAACTCCAGTAACTCTGATGGCCTGGTTCTATCTGGGACAACTGGATTTGCCAGCTTTGTCTACTTGTGTAACTAATAATGTGAGGTCATTTCTTTAGCATCACAGTTAATCTTGTCTCTTTTAGTCCTCTCAACTATCACCCACCTCTTCTGCCCTTCATCTTATTTTCTTTTTTCCTAGGAGTAGGTCAATTTTGGATACATTCCCCAATTTAGCTGAATTTCTGGGAGTGAGTTTGCTGTCTCCCTGATGCCTCAATACTGGAGTAGCTAGTTCCAGGGATCTCTTGTCCATTCCCATTCCAAAGCTTTTAGCTTTATCTGTGCGACATTTCATGTGTTTCAAGTGAGACTCCACATGTGAGAGCAGAGAAATTGGAAGGAGGGGAGGGAAGGAGAGGAGAACTCTGAAGGTAATGGGATTTTTTCTCTTTAGCCCCACCATGTGCTTGAAAAAAAAAGTATCAGCTGATGCTTCTGAACCTCTCTCATACCTGTGCTTGTTTGCCACCTTTTCAGTGGTGATGAAGTACTTTGCAAAAGATCTTCTACTGGAAGTGTATCACTTAGAGATTGGAGAGAGGCTAAAATATTTCTCACTGTTAGGGTCTTAAAGTAATGAAGATTGGAGCTTTCCTATCACAAAGAGCAGGCTGCAGAAGGTAGACAAATTGCATTATTCTTTGTAATCACACCCCATGAAATGGTGACTCTGAAATGCCATGTTATACCAAGCAGACCTGCTACATATTCTAGGGGTTATTTTTGTTACTTTGTAAAACTTTGATCCTATGTTTGAAGGGAGATCAACCAACTTAACTGAAGTTTGCAACCTGAAGTATGAAAATCAAGTATGAAAGAAACCTAAAAGTGAGGACAGAAAAGGAAGGAAGCAGCTTAGATGTAACCAAGAGGGAATAAAGAAAAAGTACTTGCTAAGGAAGATAGCAGAATGCTCCTTGAAACATAAGAGCTTAAAATGCCAAATGTCATTTCTTCTTAAAGGAACATAATGAATTCCGACAGTGCAAGAGTCAACCCTGGGCCTGTGATGTGTTACAGGCCCCATATAACGATGAAGGGTTGTATTTAACTCCCCTTTCCTCAAAAGGACAGTGTGGAATGAAATCTGTGACTATGGGAACTTTAATTACTAATTGTTTGTTATTTCAGTGTGATGCATTCAGCCCATTACAGTGGGATAACTGTGTAGTGACAGCTATGATCACACTCGTGATAAGCTTAATATGGGGGGAAACGGAATTTTCTGATAAAAGAGAGAGAAGAATCATTTTCCAGCCATCTAAGGGTAGACCATTAGACAATGCAAATGGGAGAGTATGCTGAAACAGAATGCTTGGCTGTTGCTAGTGTTTCCAATACTTTTGTCCTATTTAAAGACCTGTGTTATCTGTTTACTGAACAGTAGATGTCTGTGATGTTGCAGGTCAGATTTCCAGGGGATACAAAAACTCCTGAGATGTAAGATGAGCCAAAGTGAGCTAGAGCTTGATTATATTCAGAAAATAATGAACTATATTTACTCACATACATACTTCTAATATGATGGTGCTAGTCAGCAAGCCTGGCCTACCAGAACCTGCTGCCTCTGGAGCTGCAGGTAACCAGAGGTCACTGCAGAGATATGACTTTTCTGCATTGCCTCTGTTCCTTCTCACTGCAAAAACAGTTGTTTTTTTTAACAAATAACAATAATAAAAAAGCTCACAAGAATCTCCAAATGAGAAAACAGATATTTCTAATAGTGAAGTCTTACTTGAATGATAAAAATAGAGAATTAGTGTTGTGTGTTGTTGCCTGCCACAGTTCTAGCTAGGAAAGGGATGGTCTGATTTCAAGAATCGGAAAATGAGAGTGTTTGCATTAGTGCCATGTTTGCTTCATGTCTGTCCATCACTCTGTTGCTTTAAAATGTGACTGGTATATTTAGTATTGATCAAAACAAAACAGCTTATTTTTATTTCCCTTCAGCAGATATTGTAATCTTCACGCAAAATGTGGATTTAGGAGGGTGGACTGAATGGGATATGTGTGTGTTTGGTTGTTGTTGCTGTTTTTTCAGTCAAGAGAGCACTCATCTGCATCGAATATGATTTTTGACTGTGTGCTTGGATTGCAAATCAGAAATCTCAGATTCTGAGACATCTGACAGCTTTTCCATACCACCTAAAACACTGTCTCCTTTCTTATCTCACATGGCAAATTAATGATGAGTCCTTTAATAGATGTGTTACTTAACTTTATGTGAGAATCTTCCTTTAATTATATCAGATACATCCAGTATTCCAAAATTTTTAGTAGGAGGCAGTATGCTAACTTACAGTAAAACCTGAAATTTAGCTTCTAATGTATTTATATTGACTGCAAATTTGTGGAAAGTAATTTTAAACCACTAATTGAATATTTAATATGAAATTTAAAATAGATATTAATCATGGTCTTCATGGATGTACTCATCTAATCATGGTGATACAATAACATGTACAGTATAATCTCCGCAAGACAGAAAAAGTGTCCCAGAATCTTGTAGCCTTTTGGAGCCAGATACAGTAAAATCTCCATAAAGTTTGTTGTATTACAGTTTTAACTCCCACTTTTCACTGGTCCTTATTGTATTGTGTATTTATCTAATATTTTTTCCATTTATTTTTTGTCTTTACAGAATTCAAAGTCAGTTATAAGGAAGTCGACTTATTTGAAAGAAAATAGTAATATAAATCTATACGTGCATTGACTGTACTATTTCAAATTTGAGTTATTCTTCTGGTAACATTTGTATACATTTCAGAGGGTAGTAAAAAAATAAAATTTCATTTAAAAATCAGTTTTAATTTTGGTAATTTTACAGAACACAAAGTCAGTCATACAGCTCAAGAAACAAGAACAAGGCAACTACGTAGTTATGGACTTTTTCTGTTTGACATGTTTCCCTGTTGAAGAGAGAAGAGCAAGTACCTCAGAGAGATTTAGGCACTGAAAAGTCAGTTAATTTCAATTTAATAATAATTTCATCTGTTTCAGTCCAGGGAACTTTAGCATCTAAATGCCTTTGGGGATTTGGGTCAAAAAGACTCCACATATTTAATACCTACATTCAGCCACACAGATTAACACCTATAAAAGTCTCTGGGATAAACTTACTCAACTGCAAAGAGGTCATAATTTTGCTTTATGGCATCACCATGGAAGTTGCTTATCTTAATTAAACAAAGAACTTCATTAAATCATAGATTTTATTTTGATCATGTGTGATTTAATAATTCTACCACAGAATGATTGAGGTGGGAAGGGACCTTCAGAGGTCATCTGGTTGTACTCTCTGCTCAAGCAGGGCCACCTCCAGATGCTCAGGACCACATCCAGATGGTATTTGAATATCTCCAAGGAGTGAGATTCCACAGTCTCCATGGGGAACCTCTTCCAGTGCTCAGACGCTCTCATAGTAAAGAAGTGTTTCCTGATGTTCAGATGGAACTTCCTGTGTTTTGTTTTGGTCCTATTGCCTCTGCTCCTGTCACCACTAAAAAATGAGCCTGGCTCCAATCTGTCTGTACACAAATATATTCTAACACAAATAAATGCACGTTTAGAGATATACATATATCTACAATTATTATTGTTGGATTTACTTTACTTGTTACCTATCTTCTTTGGCCTATTGCTGTAGTTGTTACTACAATTGTCCTAACTGGATATTTTAGATATTTTGTTATGGCAAGTATAATGAAAAGAAGTTCTGATTTTATTATTATATGCTTTATGTTCACATTTTCTCTAAGTAGTATTTGCTAGTGTAATAGTAATTCTGGTTCTGCAGATGTGCCCTGAAATTTGAGTTGTTTTCCTCCAAATGCAAAATATATAAACTTACTGTTCTAGAGCTTAGTTTACCTAAACAGATGCCAGCTGAAGTAATGCATCACCTCTACTCTAGCACCTCTGTTTGTTTCCTGGATAATAAAGAACAATTCAAGCTGGGTTGTTTAATGCAACTTCTATATCCCCTGCATAGATAGTGGAATGAGAGTCAGGTGCCTCTAAAGGACAGACATAAATTCTGTAAATTTTGTCTTTACTGGTAGAACCGATCTCTATATTTTTTCTCTTCTTGTTTATGTAACTATAACAATTTAATTCCTACTAGGCAATAACCATAACTATTTTTTCTGCATCATGCCATGCCCTGATGTATGCAGGCATTTGTACCTCTATTTATTGTAATGATTCCTATGTGCACTATTTTTTGTCCATGCTGGATTTTATGGAATAAGCTGTTGGTTGAAATATGCACAACTGGATTTGCGTATGGTATCAATTTATAATTACATCTTTTTCATAAGCATCACTCATCTAAGGGATTAATTTTTACATTGCACTTTTTAACTTTAAGATGTTAATTCTAACTTTGCCCTTCAGCTTTTTCTTGTACTTTTCATTGGTACATTTAGAAGAAAGAACTGTAACACACCATAAATAGCAACAGCTGCAGTGGCAACAGCAGCAAAAACAGCAATGCAATTTTACTAGCGATACCTACAATAATATATAAGATTGACATAGATGTGTTACTTGTGAAGTGCCAGCTGCTTGCACTTCTTGTTGACTATAAGCAAACAAAAAAGAAATAAAACAGATATTGTGACACATCACTTCATATTTATTTCAGCAAACGCAAGGGCACATTCCATAGCTGAATGTATTTTACACTTGGATACCTCCAATTTGTATTCACTTTTAGAATTTATTCTGTTAATTAGAATAGGTTATAAGATAAATAAGTAGTCATTGTTAATGTATGCAGTGGACTACAAACTTCATCTGATGTTTTTTTCCCAAAGAGGTATAAGAGATTAGTTCATACAAATCATAGTGAGCAGTATATCCTGTCTTTCAAAGCTGGTCTTTATCTCTGTTTTCCTTTATAATCTCTGAATCATTTTGAAAATCCCTGCCAGAAAAGCCAACAAAAGCCAGCAAACCCTACCCTACCAACATAAAATGATACATTGCAATTTCAAACACTTTTATAGAATAAATTGATTTTCAAGGAATCCTTTGTAAATGTAAAATGTGATAGCTTAGAAACACAGAATACTACAGCTTGTGAAAAGAGTAAAGAAGTGTTTCCTGATGTAGTATTAACTACTTTGTATTAGTGAGCAGCTTTTTTTTTTTTATTTCCAGGGTGTTATACCGACTCTTAGTGTGTACTCTAACTCCAGTCTACATCATTTTTGGGATTTATTATGATGAGCCAGAAGGTCCTCTCTGCAGTTGAAAAAGACCATGGCACCCAAATTCCAAGTGACAAGAAAGGTCAGCCAGTGTCCCCTTCTTTGTGGTGAACCCCAGAGCAGGGTTAACTGCAGTGCAGTGTCAGGGTGGTCTCTACGTAGTTCTTTAGTGAAGAGATTTTTCCTCTCTTGGACAGATTTCCTGATCAGATCACTCAGATATGAAAGATGTGGTCTAGTGGAAGATGTACCTGCCCATGGCAGGGTGACTGGAACTAGATGACATTTAAGGTCCCCTCTGACCCAAACCATGCTATGATTCTGTGATTCTTTGAAAGGAAACTACTAAGGTAGTTTCTTGATGCTTTCTGTAATTGTCATAAATAACATGAATTCCAACTCACAGGTCAGCTGCTTCAGAAAAGAAAATGTATAAAGATATCATTTATTTTTACTGTTTTTTTAAGTTTTGGTAAATTTGTCACTGTTAAGAGAATGTCTAAGGGGCATCTCAAGAACTATGAGTACTATGTGATTCAGAATTAAAGATCAGAATAATATTTCAATTTAAAAAATTTGCAGCAATTTTTGTGTAGTTGCAATACATGTCTTGCACAAGGATTTTAGGATATTTTAAAGGATTTTTTTAGGATTATTTTTAGGATTTTTAGGATTTTAGCTTCATATAAGTCATGAGCTTTTTATTTAAAAAATATTATTTGACGAACAAATGTCTATAGGAGTCGTAAGAAAATATATTCAGCCAAAAAATTATTTTCTATGTAGCTCATATTCACCTTTGATTCTTTAAATTCTTTGTTACTCTGGAGTTAACTCGGTTAATGAAATTAACATTAGTGACAACTAAGTAAAATTAAAAAAAAAGTAGTAAATATCATTATATATATAATTTAGTTCCTATTATTGGTATAGGGTATATATGGTATTAGTACATAGCACGAATATTGAAGGCAAGGGAAAAATTCTAAGGCAATTTAAAGATTCTGTAGTGCAATACTTGAATTAAACTCAAAAACAATTGTAGTTGAGCATTCACTCATCATTTAGTCTGTTTCTTGTATTTTTCATTGATAATAAAAACTGTGTCAAGTCCTATACTTAATGAAATAGAATCTCAGAAATGCATGAAAATGTTTTCAGAAATCCATCGACATAGAAGTTCCCTTTAAAGAAAACACAGTCTATCTTGTGAAGGCATGAAAATCTACGTGCATTGATTCCTTTAGTGTACCTGCAAATTCATGTGTAAAAATAGTCTATTACAAACATGTCAGAGTTGTTTATTATACTTTAACATCTTACTGTTTTATATAAATACTGATTATAAAACTGTTATATTAGAAATTAAATATTAATGGACAATGCACTTTCAAAACCCAAGCCTCCAAATGCAATTAATATTTCACTTTTAGTGCTCAGCTGAAAATCTCCATGACTTTTCCAAATAAATCTGAATAGCTACTAGACATTTTTATTTATAGCTAAGGCTATCTGCATTAGTCCGTGCTGACATAACAGTTAAACAGGTTCTGCAATATAGTTTTGAAGAATCCAAAACTATTGTGATATGGTTTATCCCTCTGCAGTGTTGTGTCATTGGGAATGTTTAATGAGTGAAGGAACTTTTAAACTGTGGTCTAAACTACTACAGACTTCAGCAGGAGCTTACAACAATATCAGTCAGAACAGTTTTCATGCAGTGTTAAAAGGTTTATTTGTACATTTGATTACAATGCAGTTACATGCTCCTTTGAATATAAATATTCCAATTTGTGTTGCAACACATCTTAAATCATCTAGCTAGAATATTAGCTAGTTGACCTAGCAGTTGAGACATATGAAGTTATTAAATCTGGTTTTCAGTTACGAGTGATAGTCAAATTATGCCCTCTAATTTGATTGCTTTTAAGAATTTTTATTTACAGTAGCACCATCATACCGTTGTGTTAACTTTGTTTCATTTCCTTTTCTTCTTGTGCCACCTTGATTGTTTATATCTGATTGTTTAAATCTGAATCTGAATCAGATATATTATATATATATCTGTATTTATCAAATGTCTGTTTCCTGTTGGATTACTTTCCCTACAACAGGCATATACCCACTTCCTTCCTCTTACCCGTGGCCAAGTCTTTGAAAGACCTACAAATTGGCACCAGAGTAAATCCCAAACTTATCACAACAGCAAAGTTTCTAGAAATAAGTGTATATTAATTGAGCTGAAAATGTCAAGAATAAAACCCACCAAACAATAACAAAAACAACAAAAAAACATTAAAAACCCCCCAATGTCTCAGGTATAAAGAACTTTGGTTTTAAGGCAGAACTTCAATTGAATCTCACTTTCCAGGAGTACTAGCACTTCTGGCTGGGAGTGTGGATTGGGGAGCCCCAGGCAGTTTCTCAAGTGGCATTTAATGTCTTGTCAAGTCTACAAGTGGAAATAGTGGAAACAGCATGAGTTTTAGAGGACAGCTCTAGGGGTATCGAGAAAGCTTCTGAGTTTTTAAAAATTTGTGAATGTTTCTAAAATGTGGAACTGTTTGGAATTTTTTTTTTTTTGTCATCTATCTCGTATCATGTGGATAACTCTACCTCAGTCATTTTCATTTCAGACTTTCCATTTTCTTCCCAACATCTTGCCTGAAAATATACTTTTAAATTGTTAGCTATTTTCTATTGCAATATTTCCCATGGCCTCATTAATGGTCTAACATAGGTGAAACCTAATCCAGATGACTTGATCTGTATATTTAATACTGAGCTGGCATATCCAGATGTTTTTCCATGTTATTCTAAAATTATGTTTGGAAAAGAGGACACATTATTTAACCTCTTGTCCTGGTTTCATCTGAGATAGAGGTAATTTTCTTCCTAATATCTGTTACAGGGCTGTGTTTTGTACTTATGCTGAAAGCAGCACTGATAACATAGGGATATTTTGCTTATTGCTGAGCAGTGCTGACACAGTGTCAAGGCATTTTCTGCTTCTCATCTTGTCCTGACAGTAAGAAGGCTGGGGGTGTCCAGAAAGCTGGGAGGGAGCATGACCCAGAGAGCTGATCCAAAGTAGCCAAAGGGCTATTCCATGCCATAGAATGTCATACACAGTAAATAAACCGAAATAGGGAGGGGCTGATAGCAGAGCAGGTGTCAGTCAGCAGGGAGCAACTGCACTGTTCATCATTTGTGGGATATTTTTAATTTGTTTTTTTCTCCCTTTTTCTCTCCTTTTTTTCCCAAATATCCCTTTATATACTATATTATTATTTATTTTTTATTTTTATTGTTATTATTATTATTATATTTTATTTTCACTGTTAAACTGTTCTTATCCCAACCCACAAGTTTTACTCCTTTTTCCCATTCTGTACACCTTGCCACTTTGTGAGTGTGTGAGCAAGTGGCTGCATGGTGCTTAGTTTCTGACTGGGAATAACCACGACACATCTCATGCAGGTTTTAGGATGAGCCTAGAGGCTTGACATCTACTTAATCATCACCTTTAATCAGTGTTAGAGTCTGGTCAGGTGAACACTATTTTCACTGCAATGGTTGACCCATTTTGTCTTTCACAAACAGGTTATGAAGAACAGCATTATCAACTGTCCATTTTTTTCCAGAAGTTAATAATCAGTGTTACCAGAAGCCATGCAGTTGTAGAAGATTAAACTCTCATCTCAGATCATGTATACATGTAATATCAGCTGAAGAAGGCACTTCTCTCTAGTTTGACAAGTTTTTTTGGTTTTGTTTTTTTTAAACCACACCTCTGGGGAAGAACAACCAACCTCGGACATCATGAACAGTAAAATTAACTCCCTTCAGAAATTGACAGGAAAAAGAGAAAAAAATAATCAAAAATCAGGACTACACCACTCATTCGTCCATCATATGCCTGAGAGTAACTACTTAGGCCCCTAATAAATGTTCATGTACAGATACTCTGCTAAAGCAGGGAGTGGACTGAGGCACAGGCCAGCATAGCAGTCTTAAAAATTATGTTAAAGAGTCCCAGACTCTATATGAGAAACAGGCTTAAAGAAGGAACGGAATTACTGCATTCACCCTGGAAAGAACAATATTGATTCTGAGATTTAAGGCAGAATTAACTGTTGGACAAGAGATAAACAGATGTAGGTTCTTTAAAAATTTCTGTCTCTCTTTTGCTCACACACACATATGCACATTTTCAATTTAAATACCAATTATTTCTATTTCATATTGCTGTTTGTTTTGCTCCTGCCACAGTAGATATATAAGATTATGAACCATGGGAATTTATCTTCTTTTTAGATGATCTCACTGAATCTTAATGTCTCATATTTTCATGTAATTACAGAAGAGTTCTGATTGAAGAGAATTAATCTCTGGGAAAGATACAAAAAAGCAACAAAAAGCCACATTACCTGTCTTTCTATAACAGAAACCCACTGTGTATATATTTACATGTATAAAACGTTTCTGCCAGAGGCATTTAAAATTATCATTTGTGTATTTAATTTAATAAAAATCTTCACATATCAATACATTATAGGCTTGTTAGTAGAAACTGACAATGAAGACTTGGCTTGTTCCACCATGAGGTAGCATGCTCTTGTCAGTGTACTTGTTCTTCTGAATCTATAAATGTCAAGACTGTTAACTAGTTCACTGTTCATCAAAGCATGCCAGAAAAGAGAGAATTTTTTTTCTCTGACAAGGTGCTCAATCAACTGTGAGTGACAGCTTCTTTTTGTGACATGAATTTATGGGTTTGGGAAGTGTATTTTATTTATTTTCTCCCTTTTTTTTTTTTTTTTTTCCCACAATGCAGGTGCCTAGCATCACCCTGTAAGGCATCTGGCAGGATTTATCTGTCTTGTAAAAAAGGCAGGTTTCAGACACCCTCAGTCAAGCTATTGCCCACTTGAACACGTGTACTGTCCTTCATGAGATACATCTGGAGTTGGACCCCTGTTCATCTATGGTATCCCACAGCTGGCTGGGGTGTTCAGGCCTACTCTTGCAGTTTTGGACACAAGCATATGTCTTTCAAGGGAAGTCCTGGCAGGTAGGAAACTTAATGAGGCAACACAGTTTTCTGTTGTCATAGTATTTCAATTTTGGACAAGGCTGAAGAGCTGAGACAGGGCATATAGACATGTTTCAGATATGGCTGCAGTCCTCATCCAAATATTTCTGGTAAGAGCAGTCTGTGAACAGTAATTTCCCTTGCCCTAATTTAATAACTGGGCAAAATCGAAGTGCTAAGATCTGAAAAATACAATTGCTGAGTAGCTTCAAAATGTGACTCTTATAGTTGGAGAGCAATCTAGTGAGTAAATTTTTCTAGTTTGTCTAAGGACTAGCAAAGCTCTGCACAAGACTCCTATGATGCTTTATAGATGAAAATGTTCAAGTGTGTCATTAAAAGATAAATTATGTATATTGAATAGAGTGCTACTAATAACTGCTGCTTATGCACATGGTGTACAAATAGCATAAATGACTAACTAGAAAATGTATGTTGGAAGATGACAACCAATGGGAAATGAATCATGTGAAAAAAAAATGTAGTTATGAGCTGTAGCTGCAGATGAGCTCATGTACTGACCCTCTAGAACAGAAGGAGTAAAGTCATTCTTCCTCCACCCATACTCCTACGAGCTCCCTTTTCCTCCTTCCAGCAGTGTTTCGGGAAACTGCATCATTCAGTTTTAAACAAACAAAATGCTCACACTTCTTTTTGGAGGGTTCTGCACAACTTTCTATGAGCTCTACCTGCGACCTTTCACTGTGGCTAGCGTTCCATCTTTTCTATACCAGCCCACACAATGATTCCTGTGACACATCTTTTGCATAGCACCATGCAGGCAAAACAACCATCTTATGCAATTGGAAGTACTGATTCATCTTCAATTTCTTTCTTTGCCAGGAGCTATGAGAGGATATTAGGAAAAGGTGATGGTAGCCAAAGTCTTAGATTTTGCTTTATTATTTGTGTGCATTTACAGCCTTCCTATGTGACAGTCTCATTTAGTCAGTGCTACAGGCAATCTCTGTCTGTATCTAAAAATATCTTTAACGGCTCCACATAGGGAACAATCACAGGGCAAGGAAAAGCAGCATACAAAAGCAAAAGGCAACTTAGAAAGGAATTGGAGCCAGAGGAATTCAAGGCTGGGGTTCTTTTATTACCTAAAAGGACACTTATTTTGAGGAGCATGCAGAGTTTACTTTTACTGATTCTATTTTTGTTGATATTTTTTCCATTGCTATTGTTTGCTTAAAATAATTTCTCAGGAGATACCTGGTGTCTTTAGGCAGCAAATTTTAGCAAAGTAGCTCTGGAAGTGAAAAATTGAATTATTTTCTACAGAAGACAACTACTTTATACAAGCACAAAGAAATATCTGTGAATCTTGGCATTATATATTGGAATGTGTGACAAGTTCTTATAAACTGAGACACAACCAAGAAGTAGTGTGAAGAAAATATTTTTCTCTCTTCAAACCTTCAGTTGGAAAGACTGAGGAGAGTAATATCTTTCATCTTTTTTTTTTTTTTTTTCTGGTAGCCATTGGAACATTCACATTTAAAAGTTCTTTTCTATTCTTTTTTTCTCAAAGTCCTTGTAGCACTTATTATCTCACAAACTCTAACTCATCCCCTTCCTGAAACCCTGTCATCACTTCAAAAAATTTTAAGTTAGAGTTGAGAAAAATCATTCTCTCCTTGTAATCCCAAAGTGAAGACCTTAAACTGGAAAACATAAATCAATTTATAACCCCTTTATGAACTATCCCTCCCCTTATTTTCTCTCTTTTCCTTAGTTCTCCAACTTCCTTATCACTGTTTTGACTGAGTGATTAGAAATAACACACAGTATAGACCAGTTTGTCATTGGACACCGCACAGGGTTGGCTGATACCTCAGATCAGCCTGTCTGTTTCAGATATTTGTCTAAATCCTGATTAATTTCCTCTGTCCCGACACACATTGCAGCTCTGAGATCATGAAAAAAGCAGGTTTCAGAATGTCCTAGTTTCCTAAGGGATAAAATTAAATATCTTCCTCTTCTCAGAACAGTGTAGGAGGGTGAGCAGGTTATAAGATTCATGTTGTCTTCACTCACAAGGTGTTTTCACTTGTTCAACATAAAGGCTTCTTGAAGAACACTAATTGGAAGTATATTAGAACAAAAGATCTACTATCTTATATAAAAAATGCTATGATTTTCCATATATCCAGTATAAGAAAAAATATGTCATAGTATCCAACGTGCAAACAAATGACCACTGGTTCTGCAGTCTTTTTACTCTCATGTGGGAAGAGAAGAATAGCAGAAATCTGTACACTGTGTCCCTGATACCAGTGCAAGAATACTTATACATGTTTACACACTTTTCTCAGCTTTTCCACGTGCATCTTTTATGAATTATAAGTCTTTAGTTTTCTCTGTCCCTCAGATTATTCTGGATAATTTTTTTTTTATCCTATCATAAAATTCTCCAGTAATTGGGATTCTAGAACATGCTTGTGTACTCTTTTCTTGTGCTTCACTAAATATTCTTAATATAAACAATTTCCCTCTAGTTACAAACAGAATGAAAAAATAAACTGTGCACAGAGACTCCATTTCTTCTAAGTCATATTTACTTAACTCACCTCTCGAAACATTCCTTTAACTTATAGCCATGATATAAACATCTAAAGTTGAGCTGATTCTCATTGGCTCCTTCTATAATCAATAGAGAAAAGGAGGCACTTCTATTTATCTGATCGATTTTAGCTAATTTAGTAAGATTAATAATGACTTGGAAGTTCCTGATTCACTCTATTAGCCAGACAGGGACCTTAAGTGAATTAACACATCTGCCTTTTACATTTTACATTTACATTTTACTTTTACTTCAGTAAGTTCAACGTAAAGGAAAACACAAGACCAATGCTCAGCTAAAGCTTTATGAATAATTTCTATGATTCTATGATTTTTAAATGAAAACTAACCTTACCTCATAACCAGAATTGGCCAATAGCACCATAATAACTGCAGAAACACCTCAGAGGAATCTGGTATCTCATAGTTAGTTAAACTATGAAAAAAGAAGGAAGAAAAAGTGAAGAGGAGAAAAAAACGAATGAGCATAAATTAAAGCTGCCCACGAGTTCTTTACCATTACATTTTTAAAAAAGGTATTATGAAACCAGTGATGTAAAAAGATGAATGAAAATATTTGTGATTCATATAAACACAATAATGAACTTCTTTTAAAGAAAATAGGTTTTAATTAAAAGCTGAGCTGAACTACACTAAAAGGCTTCTATCTGTTGTAATAACTGTGGAGGAAATGTTCTAAACATGAATGATTTCTGAGTCATAGATGTGATATGAATGCCTCTCAACTGAATGCCTGCCCCTTTTGATTTAACCTTGGCCTCTACTCATCTCACTGTGAAGGAGTACCACAAGGACAGTAATAGAAAGACTTCAAGCCAATGACTGAAAGAACTAAGGAAAAAGACCTGCTTGTAAATTTCCATTTCATGCTAAGTTGAATTTGCTCATATTTTTGCAAGAACACGGGGCAAAGCTAAAAGAAAGTTATAATCATCAGTCGTAAATCATTCAAAGTTTTTCCTTTTTAATCTGAGAATTTATTTGGTTTATACCTATTTTTTCCAGGTCCCTCTGGATTACATCCTGTGTCTTAGATGTGTCAACTGCATCACTGAGCTTACTATCATTCACAAACTTGCTGAGTTTGCACTCAAACTCATTGTCTGTAACTTGATGAAGACATTATACAGACCCCCGAAGGGCATCAGTCTTCACTAATCTCTTTCCAGATATTGTGCCATTAACCATTTCTCTCTGGACATGATCATCCAAACAATTCCTCATCCACCAAACAATCCATCTGTCAAATCTATGCCTCTCCAATTTAGATATTAGGGGAGAAGCTGTAAAAGGCCTTACAGAAATCTAGGTATACAATGTTCATAGCTCTTCCCTTGTCCACTGATGAAATTACTTCATCATAGAAGGCCACTAGATTGGTCAGGCCGGATTTTCTCTTGGTGTAGCAATGCTAGCTCTACCAGATCTCCTTCCTGTCCTCCATGTGCCTTAGTATAGCTACTAGGAAGATCTGTTCCATGATCTTCCTAAACACAGAGACAAGGCTGACAGGTCAATAGTTCCCAGGGTATTCCTTTCTGTCCTTTTTAAAAATGGAAAGAGTGATTCCTTTTCCCAGTCATCAGTGACTTACCTGTCATCAATTTTCAAATATCATGGAGCATTACTTTGCAACTACATCAAACAGTTCCCATGGGCATCTCATCAGGTCTCATACACTTATGCATATTCAGATTCCTCAAGTAGTCACAAACCTGATCTTCTCTTACAGTCGGAGGGATTTTGCTTTCCTAATAGCTGTCTTGCGGTCCATTCACTTGAGAGGTGTGGGAAGAGAAGTTTCCAGTGAAGACTGAGACAAAAAGTTATTGAGCACTACAGCCTTCTCATTGGTTGTTACCAGTTTGACAGTTGCATTCACTGGGGAAAGTATCCTTTCTTTGACCTTCTTTTTCTGGCTGACATACCTATAGAAGCCCTCATTATTGTTCTTTGCATCAATTGGTAAGTTTGGCTACAGCCCTGCCTTGGCCTTCTTGACCCTCAGGCAAAGCCTTGTATAACCCGATTATGCTTCAAACAAGAGGTTCAACTACACGATTTCTAGAGAAATGTTCAAGGCAATATTTCTATGATTACTTTCACTATACATCTTGTAGCACCTACCAATATTTGATAATAAGTGGAAAACTCATGCAATTTAGAAAAGCTTAGGACAATTAAGTTTTTCACAGGATAAACAAAAAAAATTAAAAGCACTAATCAGGACAAAGAGGTGTTTACAAAAAGAGATATATATATATATATATATATACATATGAGTATATCAGCATAGTATAACTACCAGTACTTTACCTATTTTGTGAGCCCTGGATTCATGTAAATCTCTCAATTGCAAGATTTCATTCAATCAGCTGATACTAGGTTTGAGTCAAAAAGGTCTAAGGAGTACTGGTAAGGTTAATTTTTATATCCTACAGCTGAAATAGAAGTATGTGAACATAAAAGAGGAGAAATCGCAAATACTACATACCATTTAGCAGAGTTGGCTTCATGTGACACCTTGCAGTTACTGGACACCTTTTAAAGTGAAAACCTAGCTGCATATTTCTGAGCTTTCAGTGCTGAGAATCACTGAGGCATTTTTGAGGATGACTACTGGGAGTTCTGGAGTATAAAAATAACAAGGAAGTGCACATTTGACTAACAGAAACACCTCAGTAACTTCTGAATCAACAAATGAACATTACTTAACTGTAACAGATTGACCTCTAAATGAAAAATATTTGCATTGGAGTTTCTGATCACCTAGGAGAAGCTTGCATTGCAGAGAAGTGACATTTTGAAAGGGTTGCATCACTTGTTGCATGTGTTTCAACACTGCTGAAACTTACTTTATGTACTGTTTTGTAGAAAGGGAAATAGAATGAATTTTTAATTATTCCAAAAGCAAATTGAAGGTAATCCACTTTCTACACAATGCAGGAAGAGAATTAAGAGGTAAGAAGAACAAATTACACAACCATGCCCTTATAACGTTTTCTTGGAAATGTGGTATTTATATTTTAAAAAGTATACATTCATTTTTTTTATTCACTCTTAGGATACAAACCATTTTTAAAATGGTTAACAAGGTTGCATATACTAAATTAACTCTGCTTCATTTATATTCACGTGTACTTCTTTGCTTTCAAATAAGTAGGTTGATGATGTACCATACAAAGGCAAGTAAGCCCTGCTTGTGGAGTTATTTTCTCTTTTTTTTTCTAGTTCCTTGATTAAAGAAAGCAGAAAGTTAGTCACATACTTTCATAAAGTTCTTCAATCTCAGATCATGCAATGAAGTACACCATTAATGAGACTTTCAAGCCTTCTTTCAGTAAAAGCTACCACTTAGGATGACAAGTCAAAGGACCAAACGGTCTGATAAGCTGGTTTTGGCTAATATTTGCATTGGTATATTTTCAATCTTAAAGGTTTCTGTTTACAAGGTAGATAGCAATACCTTTCTATCTCTCCTTCTCTTTCTTCCTGTTCACTAAGCACACGATCCAGAACTTTAAGTCACCAAAAATCTTCATAATTTCCATATGGATTTAAACCACCACAACACATTTTTACCTACGAGAACTTCATCACTGAAACTAAGTTTCAGTATTCTCACTTCTCCCCACATGCACCTTTTCAAGTCTTCTATGTCTCCTTTTTTTTCATCATGATTGACACTAAAAACACATTTTATGTGTTTTCATTAATGTAGGTAAAATGATTTAAAAAATTAATTTTTTTAGATTAAATTCATTACAAAATAAAATAAGTTTTGATTAATAGACAGAGTTCATCTAAACTCGGATTAGTTTGAGTTTTAGAGCAAATCTGGATATCTTACAATGAAAGAGTTTTTTGGGGCAATTGAGAGCTGTTCTGTTTTTGGTTCTGAAATACTGCAACAAACCCTGTTGATGTTTCATTTACAGTTCCATCTGGGACCCAAAAGGAAAATTTGCATGTGTAAAAATAAAAAGTTACCTGAATATTTCAGTCTTTCATTAGAAGTTTGGTCTAATTTCAGATCTAATCACAGATGAAACTCAAGTGGTGTTGGGAGACACTTAGATTTGGACTGCTTTATATCTCATTTTCATCATCAGGATTACTGCCTTCTCTTGGGAAAAAGTAATAATTAATAACTCTATTGCGTTTTGTAAGATTATCTTTGTGGGAAAGGGATACAAAAAGTAAATGGATTGGATTCAAACACCTGTGATGATTTTTAACAGGCTTTGAAGTGATACCAGGAATGAAAGGTAAGAATTCAAAGTCAAAATGTTTGCATGGACCTACTATCAATAATTTATATGATTTGGTACAGAAATTTCCCAAGTAAAACATAAAAATGGTTATGGACTTGCAAACTGAGTCTCTACATGGCACTGATAATAACTATGCTTGAGTCATAAAGGAAATGAAACTTATTCTTACTACTGTGTTAAAAACCTCAAAATAGATTGGTTTCTTTGTTATTTTAGAACATTACTTTATTGTGTTTCACAGCAGAAAAAAATCACGAGGGGACCTTTTAAAGACTCCTGATGTCTGGAGAGCTTGGGCACAATTTAGAGGGTGTGCAATTGAGCAGTCTTATTCCACAGAAGGAAACATACTACTTCCTTTATTTTGAATTAGTAGTGTTTGGTTCCTTTATTTTTCTAATACATACACAATGTGTGATGCGGTTGGTTTCTTTTCTCAAACTAAATTTAACTGTAAATGATAGCAATTTCACCAGAAATGTCCCATATACCACAGAGACTATGGCCATGCCTGCTATCAATAACATAAAGTAATAACTGAGACACTGCAGGGGCTACTAAAAGAGAAAAAAATCTACAGTATTGAGCTCTTAAACCAGAAAAATCTAAAACAGCAACATCATAAAATCTACCTCTATGAGTAATAACAGACATGGATACAAGTCTCAGGCCCAGCCTTAAATGTAATGTATTACTTCTGTTCCTGTCACTCCCTGGTGACTGCTACTGCTCTCTGCAGAATGGAGCATGCAAGCTACCAAAAATTTGTGTTTGCTACTGATGGCAGGTTGTCTGTGAGAGCATCAAATAAAAAAGAGAGAATGGGCATGTATCATTGATTCATGTGGAAGTTTTCCAGTAGGAATTTCAACCTGCAAAGAGGGATTCCCTGCTCTGAGGGAAAAGTGTAGGAGGACATTTGCCTGTTCAGGAAAGAGTGCTGGAGGTTAGGCCTAGTGAAGTTCTTTGGGGATAAAGAAAAAAGATAACAATCATTTTCTTCTAAAGTTCAATAAATACAATAGCAGATAAGTGTAGTGAGGAGAAATTAAAGAGAACATTTATGCACATTAGTGAAAAATAACCTTTTCATCAAAATATATACTTTTTATCATCTTCAGTTGCTTCAGGCAAAACCATAGAATGTGAAGGTTAATGTGTTTATGATCACTTCTGGCCATTTTTATCATTTCCTGCAACATCACAAGTAAAAAAGATAACAATAAAAGACAGAAAATAAAACCAAAGCAAAGCAAAACAAAAAATCCAGAAGTATGAACACAGACATAAAAGCTTCTCAGGGGAGTATAAAAACTCATCAATCTTTATGGTGAGTTTTGAGAAAAAAATTAAATTGCTCTAGGAAAAAATGTTTTATAATGCTATTTTTAGCACTCCTAAATTGGAATATCTTCTGGAATAGTATTGCAGCTGTATCATACTTCTGTCAGTTGAAGCCCTACCGTTACTAAATGTGGAAAGTGTTTATCTTGTAGGTGTACAGAGACTGGAAATATAACAATGACACTAATACAATCAGTATGGATTATGAAAATCAGTAGCATCAGCCATTCAAGTGTGGCTAACCACACAGAGGCGAAAACTGTATTTTACCATATTTCAGGAGCAAAAAATATTTATAAAGTTGGGAGACAGCCGTGAGTTGTATTGCCACAATCCACAGGTTTTGAACTAAAAACGCTGCTGAATAACAAGCAAGTTCTCTTAAGTCCTCACTTGAAACTCCTGAGCCTCTATAATATAAAAAAAAGAAAAATCGAAAAGGATAGACATTTAGAAATTATTCCAAAAAAGTGTTCAGACAATACAATATAGGTGCTGAATACCATTCCCAGAGAGGAGCCTTACCTGGCTTGCAAACATGAGGCTAGTCTATAAATGAAGAAGTAGCCAGTGAGAATCAGACACATATAGTCAAGATTAAAAAGGCTTTCTGGAGATCAATAGCATTGTGGACATATATTTTCACCCAATTCCAATTTCTTTTTCTGGTAAAAAATAGCCCTTTCCAAGTGAAACCCAGGACAGCTCTGGTGTTTCCCAGGGAGCAATTTTTTGGTTATGTTTTCAGGAGTAAGTCTTCCTTTCATAGTAAATTTTTATAAGAAAAAGGCCTTTTGACATGGCTATTCCATACCCGTTAGATATATTTGGTTTACTGGGTGATGTGTACTGAAGACTCAGGCCAGTTATAAACAGAAATCATCCATCCTGGCCCTGAGAATTTCTCCAGTGAAAGCCAGTAGTATTCCATTGACAGGTGCAGTTGCGACAAATCAGTATCATCTCCATTCGTCTTTGGTGTTACATCACTGTCATGTGGAGTACAATTTTTCTCTTTTTCAGCAGACTGATGAGTTTTCTTTGCCTTTATCTAGTCTCGAGCTAGTTGTTACTTTAACAACTTACTGAGAATTTTTTACTGACCTTAAGAACAGTGATGTAAATTAATCACGGGGAACATAAATTAAATTATAGATTAAACTCTTGTGCCAGTTAGATCAACAGATTTGTTATCAACTGTAGTAGGGTTGAGATGTTATGCTTTAGAAAAAAAAGAGCTTATGGAAAGAAAGAAAGTAACGTAAAAGATGTGTCTTGATCTTCTTTCTGGCATCACTGAAATATCAACCAAAGGCACCAGAGAGTCTTATGACATATGATTGACAAAGTTTTTGTCCTTTTATCTGTACTCTGAGTGTGTTAAGTCTGTTACCTTTTGGCAAAATTTACATCATGAACATGGAAAAGCATTTATAAAACAATCATGAGGATTTGCTGACCGAGGTTTTAATTCCTCCCTGGATTCTTTTCCAATTCTGACCAGGTCAGAGAAACAGAAATGAGGATCAAGAGTCCATCATACCAAAGATGTTTTCAATGTGTTGCAATTACAAATTCAAAGTGTGATGCTATTACAAGAATTCAGTAGATTATGTTCAACCAGTTGAATACAGTGGTATAAACAGAGGACAAGTTTAAAAATCTGCTAACTGAAAACTTAACAGATCTAGTAAATCTACAGAATAAGAGAAATATAGACAGAATATCTATCAACTTGATGTACTCAAAACTTCATCAACAAAACTCCACAGAAAATTGACTTACACCAGAAACATGATAAAGCACACTGAAATGTGGGATTACATTGACTAAAAGGCCTTAGAAACCACCTTTCTCTTTCTCTACCACATTGGGGTGAATTTATTAATTTGGGAACCACTTGGTACCACACCTGCAAGACGAGCAACCATGTCTTGAACCTTTTGCAGCATTTTATGTCTGGAACTACTACAGAAAGAGAGAGAATACAGGAAGTGTCACTCCTTGCAGCTGAGAAGGCAGGCAGGCATTCACCTTGGAGTGAATGTACAGTCTCCAAAACCTACCATCTCTGCAGCTACTATCCATGCAACAGACTAATCCACTCTTCTGCTTTTCCAGTAGTGTGCTCAGTGGATCCTATTAACATTCCCACATTGAGTTGGCAACGTTATGTGTTCACTGAAGGAACTGCATGAAAAACTATATGATGATGCAATATATTTAATGAAGAAATTCTCGAAAAAGTTTCTTAAAATCAAGAAGCAACATACTTTCATTGTTTTAACATAATATGACAATTAAATTCAGCATTAAGCTAAGATATTAAAAGAAATCTGGTTCTTGACAGCCAGCTGTGATTAAATATATCTTAGGGAGCAAAATCTTTGACAAATATATCTGACAGCAAATTATTATTTTCCTTAAAAGTTTCCTTTTTCAAAGCAAGGTCAGTGGAGGAAGATATTTGAAAACTAATAAAAAGAGTGAGCTGTCATCTGACAAAGTCTTTGATATAAAGTTAACAATATGCATTCACAACAAAATTCTAACAACACAAATGTAACACATTATGAATGCATCTTGGTTCATTTAATGTTAAACTTTACAGCATAAGAGTCCATCTCCACATCTTAAACTATAGTCAGCAACCATGAGTAGCATTTATCAGAGAATCATAGTATGGTAGGGTTGGAAGGGACCTTTACAAATCCTCTAGTCCAACCCCCCTGCAGAAGCAGGTCAACCTAGATCAGATCTCATAGGAATTTGTCCAGACAAGTCTTGAAGATATCCAAGGAAGGAGACTCTTACAACCTCCCTGGGCAGCCTATTCCAGGGCTCCCTCATCCTCATAGTAAAATATTCTTTTCTTATGTTTAAATTGAACTTTTTGTGATTCAGCTTTATCTCATTACCCCTTGTGCTGTTACTAGATACAATAGAAAAAAGGGATGCCCCAACCTTCTGACAGTCACAATTTATATACTTATAAATATTCATAATATCCCCCCTCAGTCTTCTCTAGACTAAACAGCTCCAGTTCCCGCCATCTTTCCTTGTGAGGAAGATTTATATAATTTAGAATGTGGAATTAATAGGACTAATATAGTAACACATAGCCTAATAGGAGAGAAATATGTATGCCATTTGTTATTTATGTTGCTGAATTACACTTATTGTCAGCCCAATGCAGAGTCAGATTTTAAGTGATACAAAGAAAAGAAATATTTTATTTTTCCATGTGTCTTTAAAATTATATATGGGCACGTACACAGACGAGTGTATTTCCTTCCACTTTTATTTCTTTATTCAAAAAACTATTAACTATTTTTTGTTTATATGGACTAGATGATCTCTTAAAGTCCCTTCCAGCCCCTACCATTCCATGACCATTCTATGATTCTCTGTGTATGTATAAATGAAGAAATCAGTTCAGCTTTAGCCATAGCTTGTATACAATCTTCATCACCACCCTGAAGAAAAGAAAAATGCTATTTGTAAGATGCAGAATAGGAATGACATATTTTTGTGCTACTGTAAATGTAAATGTAAAACTATTAGTCATCTTAATATAAAATATTTTGTGATAATGCTAGCAAACAAGAATTGGCAAGAAATCTTCTCATGGATTGAAACCATATCTGCTCTTTTTCCACCACCTAGGCCCAGCTCCCTGCTTCCCATATCTCTGCCTCCTGCTGTCTCAGTGGTGCAGGGGTAAGGGAATGAAGGATGTGGTCAGTCCCTCACAGATGGTCTCTGCCGCCTCTCTTTTCAGAGGAGAAGGACTCCTCACATTCTTCCCTTGCCCCAATGAGGAGTCTCTCCCACTGGATATAGCCAAGATCTTTGCACAAGATCTTCCCAAGGGCTGCAGCTTCTTCTCACAAGTTCCTCAAATGTGAGACTCCTCCACGGCCAGCAGAATTCCAGGTACCTTCTGCTGCAATGCTGCACTCCCACAAATTCATAACCTCCTCTGGGCACAGTCATCACCTCTGGTGTGGAATCTTCCACAAGATGCCAGCAAGTCTGACAGTCACCATTCCTCTCCCCATGATGTCAGGGGGACAGCTGCTGTCTTACTACAGGATGCAGGGGCTTCTCTGTGCCACCACACCTCCTTTCTTCTCTCACTGAATTTGGAGTCCACATGATCTCTCCTCTCTCCTTCCACCATCTCCCATTAAAAAAAAAAGATTCTCCTCTTCTGGCTTCTTCTAAAAAGTGATTGTGGAACCACACATTTAACTCAGCAACAGAAGTGGATCTGACTTTGAGCCAGGGAAGTTTCAAGCAACTTCTTACAGAAGCCACCATTGTAGCCTCTTCCCAGTTACCAAAAATGGCTCCACACCAACCTATGAAGCTAACAAAAAGCATAATTTCAGCCCATCAATTAAAATCAGTTTTCTACCTTCAAAATACTTTTTAAAAAATGTGGCAAAGTAAAAATTAAGCTCTTTAAATCCTTTAAAATTGCATGCTTGAAATATACTCCTTAATCTGGTGCGAAACAAAATGATACAATTTTATTTCAAACTAAATATGATAAAAATATATTACTTTCACTAAATATTATGGTGTAATACTATACAGAAATGTCAGAAAAATAGTTAAATTCATACTACTTATGAATATTAGCTGCTGAACCATTGAACTAGAAAACTATCTACAAAGAGCTGAAACCTTTTGGCTTTGAAATTTTGTCTGTCATATTCAGAACATCATTATTTCACTTACCTTGAGGTGTCTGAACCATAGGTGTAACATTTAAGCTACAATATTTAGATATTAATTTTATTCTGTTGTGACATACTCAATGACGTCTGTAGCCTCCAGAAGTTTATTCATTCCACTGTGATGCAAAAATATAGATTTGATCAGATAAGTGCATCCTAACCTCATTTGACTAGCAAATCTGCTCTAATGGAGACCTAGATGGGTTACTGACATGTGAAGGTCTATTCTGTAAATGCTTAAAGCTGATGGACCTGTCACCTTTAATGTAGATATAACAAAATCCTCCAAGAAGGGGGAAGTGAAATGCAGAGAATACCAGTTTTTTTCCTTTGTGGTAGTAGCCAAGCATCATTACATACTACTAATCATCATGAAAGTGACAATTGAAAAAAGGGAAAATACAGATGTCACTTTGGTTTATCACTAGTATACATCATCTTATTAAAGTAGGTCAACAGCTTCATTCACTATTTAGACTGATGAATACAAGGAAGAGAATAAAATAAACTCTGGATCTTGACAGACAAAAAGTTGTTTCAACACAGAGAGCACAAGGAGAAGTTTCAATGTGAGGCTATATAAAATAATTATTACCTAAAACTCTCTTCAGGTAGTTTTTCTTGGAGAGCTTTGAAAGGTCAATTTTCTTCTCTTTTAAGTTGTGATAATGCTCCATTTAGGATAACACTTCACATCTGTGCAAGTGATCTTGTCAACTAAAAAAATATGAGGCTGAAAGTATAAAAATCTATTTCAGGAATAGCAAGTAATTGGCTTTTGTATTTACTGCTTTGTGCTTAAAATAAAGGATAGCACTAGATTATGATGTTGCATTTGGTAAAAAATGCAAATTTGATCCAATTTAAAAGGAAAGCAAATATAATGGATGAGGATTGTAACAAATGAATGGTTGTCCTGCAGGAAGCACTAAACTGAAACATGTATAGCATTTTTCTTTCTAAATGTCTTTGTTCTCAGAAAAACTATAGCTTTAAATACAAAGAAATCAGTAACAAAGACAGGAGAATACAAAAGAAAACAAACCATATCAAAAAACATTACTAAAATATTTAAGAAACAAGCTATTTAGTACTGGACCACAATCACATATTGTACATAATTTATGTGGAATTAAATATATGTGTATTTATTTGTGTGCATATTTATTCTCTTTTGGGATTAATCCAAAAAAAATCACACCCTTTTGTTTTAAACTGTATTAAAGACACATAATGGAAGCAAGAAAGGAAATATGTACGTTCACAGAAGTACATTAAGCAATGACTAGAACATAATTAGGCACTATGTCATACATCTTTTTTGCTGAGACAATAGTTTTCATAGTGGAGAAAAAGCATCTGGCACTTCAGTATCAGGGTTCTGGATGTTAGCATACTTTTTCAGACATCTCTAAATGACAGAAAATGAGCAGAAGTAACAGACTGTTCAGAATCAATACTGTGTGCAGTGAAAACTGACACTAATGAAAGAGAAGCATCTCTGCTACAGAGAAACCAAAGAAAACTCGATTCAAGAATGGTAGGATTTAATATTTGCATTTGCATTTTGTCCACTCATACAAAATATCCTCCTGGCATCTTATTCAGTCTCTGGCTGGAAAAGTATTGATGATTTTAGTGTGGAAGGTGGGTTATGTAGTTTGAAAGAATAATTTGTGTCCTTGCAAATATAACTACATAGGACAGACCTAGAATCGTGTTTCTTTGGTGCTCACCTCTGGGGTGAGCAGAACATCAAAGAGAGCAACAAACAGGTTTTTTAGTCATGAAAGTTGTCACCTATTATCATTATTAAAATCTATTTCTAAAGTCTCATTTGTGACCTGTATGATTACAATGATATTGTACTATTGCTCTATTCTGTTCTGTTCCATCCTATTCTTGGAATAGTATCAAAATAGGGAGGATTTTGGATATGAGATGATTAGGAAAGGAGAAAAATCCCAGTATAGTGAAGTGATGGATGTCCTTCACAACTGTAGGCTACAGCTGCTCTAGTAAACTGTAAGTCTCTCAGACTGCTGATTGAAAGAGGGGCCAATGATTCATGGAATAGAGAAGAACTATGCTAGTTAACTCCTGCAACTCCCAAAACAGGGTAGTCATAACCAAATTGACTCTATGAGGAGACCCAGGTCCATGCCAGCTATGAACAAACAAACAAACAAAGAAAATAACTCCTTTCTGTGTCACATATTTTTTAACAGAAGATAGATCTCTAAGTCAGTTAAATTGATTGATGAGCACGCCATGGAGTACAGTTGTAGCTACTATCTGAAACTTCACATAGTTTAAACAGCTGATAATTTCTTAAGATTGTCTGTGAGGTCTCTAAATTCCACCTAGATGGACCTTCGTAATCCTTATTTTGTCACTGAATACAGTCATATTGCTGTGGTGAATCTTATTGTCCTATATCATAATGAAGTAATGTTCCCAATCAGCAGCAAAGCACAAGGTAAAATGTCTAGATTTAGAATTCAGCTCTTTTCTCAGCCCTAGATCTTATTTGTGGACTTATCCAGAGGCCTGATTCATCAGGATCTATTTTTTCTTTTTTTTTTTTTATTTAAATAGATTTTTTCTGTGCTTAAACTGTTAGATCTGGTCTTATATGAGTTAGAAATGGCAGCAGAGAAAAACAAAAGCCAGATCTTCAAAAGAACTCCACCATATTGTACCAGCTAACTTAAACTATACTGAGGATACTGTTGAAACAGACTTTCATCTTTACTGTGCTTTCAATAAAAATGAAGGCTTACAATGAAAATGTGTTCTTCAAATAACATTCAGCGTAATTTACATGCAACAATATGTTTTGCTTTTTTTTATACACACGAGCCCATCTGTGCCATAAAGAATATGATAGAAATAGAAACTGGAAGGCAAGCGGGGAAAGATATCTACCTAGTATATAATTTTTCATACATTAGGCCAACTAAAGTAACACATGAGCAACATAAGATCCTGCCTGCTAGTCACCCGGAAGGGACTAATTGATTTCCATGAGTAACCAAAATCTTATTGTTCTTTTCAACACCAAGGTCAGGGTGTCTGTGTCATATATTCTATGCCTTGACAGGTCCATTTCTGTACTGCTTTTGAAATAGTGTTGCAGTTGTGTGCTGGTCTTGTTTAAGCTCTGTTGTAAAGTGGGCCCACATTTCCTTTAACACAGTTTATTTCACAACTTGTCAATATGGACATAGGAGAACAAAGTTAGAGGGACTCCTCAGAGCAGCTTTCTTCAACTAATTGCAATTACTATCTAAATAGAAATAAGAAATCTGCCTAGTGAGTTTCTTGTAGCTGAGACTGACGCAAAACTATAGTGTTTGTAGTTAGTCAGGTGCATGTATTTAGAGAAACCTGAAGAATTCTACTTTGTCAAGACACAAAGGTTTGTGTTATCATTTTGTACCCAGCAAACTCTGTAAATCCAATGCATCTCTTTCCTTTAATATTTGCCTTTCAAATCCATTATGGAAGCAGTCTCTGAGTTTCACTCATTTGAAGATTAGCACATGGATCCTTTTGTTTGTCATCTACAAATAGCTGGAAATGAGACAAGGCAGACTGAATGATAAATTTACATAAAAAGCTTTTGGCTTTAATCGTCCATTTGGTTGTGCAGGTCAAAATAATTTTTTTTTTTTTTCCTGTGTATTACAAAATGTTCTCTGACCACTAGGGTACATGTAATTGAATTCTCAGAAGTAATACTACATCATAGTAACCTCTGACCGATTCATAACAAAAAGCATACAACTTTTGGAACTTGGTGTCATTGTAAAAGAACTGCTGGTTTTGTTCAGTTTTTTCCTCACATATACAGTATATGTGGTTGCATCTTAACTGTTTAGAAACTCAGACAAAGGAGTGCTGAAGTTACAGGATCCTCCACTGTTCCTACTCTAGCAACAGCTTATACTTTGATTTTTACTTGAAACAAGCATTTATTTTTTAGTTTAAAAAATAAATAAAAAGCTATGCTTTTTTTTTTTCCTGCTGTGAGTAGTTACCATGCCAAATATCTATTCACAATCCCCTATACTTTTCTCTGACATCAAATGGAGACCTTACATCTAAACTACTTGATTTCCCAGGAAACTTGTTTTATCTCATAATTAGAGCACTTTCAAATCCCCATGCAAGATCTACAGTTTATACAATTTAGATTTTTTAAAAGTCTTGTGACTTTGAGATAGATTTGCATTGTTATGTGTTGTATTGTGTTGTGGTTTTGCCCAGCCATCAATGAAGCACCATGACAGTCTCTTGCTCGCTGCCCCTCATCGACCCCCACACTCATTAGGATGGCAGAGGGCCCAGTGAAATAGGAGGACAAAGACAACCAAGGATGTTGTGGATCGAGACAAAGGCAGGGAGGGCTCACTGACAATTATAGTTCCCAGGAAAACAGACTCCAGTACTTGACTTAGAAAGTTTATTCTACTACCTATAAGAAAAATAACAGAATAAAAAGCAAAAAGAGAGCAGGATGACGAGAAAAATGCAACCAACACTTTGAGATCTCTCTCCCCATCCCTCCTTTCCTACTGGGCCCAGCTCACTGCTCCTGATATCTCTACCTCCTCCCTTCTCAATGGCTTGGGGAGGCAGGAAATGGGGGATGTGGTCAGTCTATCACAGATGGGCCGTACTGCATGTCTCTGCTCAGATGAGGATGATCCTTGCATTCTTCCCCTGCTCCAATATGGAATCCCTCCCCTGGGACATGGCCTCCTCTGGGCATAATAACTGCCCCTGGCGGGGTGGTCTTTTACAAAGTACAAACAAATCTCTACTTCATCAGTCCTCTTCACAGGATGCAAAGGAGTCTCTGCTCCAGCATACCTCCTCTCTTCCCTCACTTACCTTAAGGTCTACATGGTCACTTGTCTCTCCTCCAACTCCTTGTACCACCTCCAGCTGGAAAAGAAGAATGAACAGAACAGGGAAAAGTCTCCTATTCCAGCTTCTTCTTCTTAAAAAGTGATTGTGGAGACACCTAATTGGCTCAGCCCCAGCAGCGAGTCTGGCTCAGAGCTGGGAAGATTTCAAGCAACTTCTCACAGGACTCATCTTTGGAACCCCTTCCATATTACCAGAAACAGCTCCACACAAAATCATGACAAATTACAATTGCAGGTAACTTTTAAATGTCTTAAATGCCAAGAAAAAGAAAAGATATTACATTTTAATAATTCTATGGCAATTTATAGATATAGTTAAATATAATGCAAGGAGATTTAGGGTTTTTTCCCACATAACTGAAAGTTTCTTTAGCTTAACTGTCATTCTCTTGAACTGTTAACAAAACAAATGTAACCTGATAACTGAACAAAGCAATGTAGAGTTTGTTGAGTTTTGTGTAACAAGTTGCATTCCTCAGAATCACAGCAATAAATTTTCTAAAAAACAGAAATACATCTTTTTTGTTAAAAACTCATTGAATGTGGAAACTTGATATCAAATGTTAAATAATAAGCTATAAGTTTTGCTTGTAGCTACACTTTTTTCCCTCCTTTTTTGCAAGTAATAGAAGATGAGATTACATTGAATAATACCTTGAGCTTCAGATCATCATCTATGTTTATTTATGGATAGATATATCTACCTATCTATCAGTTATTTCCTTATCAACAGATTTGTGATAAGACATCCTATTTATTTAGTTTTAAAGTAAGAAAAAGCTTTAATAAAATAATATCATTCTCAAAAAATAGAGAAATGTAGTTTTATATGGTTACGTAAAGATTTTAGGAAATATAGGGATCATGATTACTTTGATATAATTGTGCATATAGGAGTTTAGAATCTGAACAAAGTTGTCCCAAAACTAGAGATTCACATATATCTTCTCTTGTTCCACTTTATCGTTCTGAACACTGGCTTAGGACCAATTATTACAGGTTACAAAAATCAACTTTATATGGATACAAGAAACAAACACACAGTTCCCTGGGTATATATTTAAATGCTAAGAGTTCCTTTTTAATAACAGCATATTCATGGAGTTAATCATTCATAATCAACCTGAGACAGCTATTTAGTTAATTACAAGAGTATATAAGACTTGAGAAGTGGATTCTATTTCAAAGTTTTCCAAAAATCTTCTGCTCTGTCTATTATTTCATAGTCTGTCTTGAAAACAATTTTTGTTTAATTCAAAGCAGGAACATTGCTTTAGGTCATCACACTCCATCATGATCATGGACAAGTTTTGATCAGTAATATTCGTTATAGTTATAGGTAAAAAAATTACCATCAAAAGAGCTACCCTTAAAAGCTATGTAAAAAAATTATTCTTGGACTGAAACCAAAGCAAGAAAAAAAATCTCAACTGAAAGCTTTCAGTAGCGTTCTAGAATTTATATTTCAAAAAATTCTTTGGAAAATAAAGTCCTTTTTGTTTTACCTCTGTTAACAGCTAAACAGTACACGTAGCTATTGTTTTAATCAGTTTCCATTTTGTGTAAACTTTTGAGCTCTTGAGACGTCAGATCTTATGATGCATTATCTAATCTCATACTAAAAAATTAATACCTTAATAAAAACTAATGTGAAATTCCCAAAGGAAGACAGGTACAACCTGTTCCTCTTGGGCTTTAGGAAATTAACATATATTGCCTTAATGTCAAAATTCTCATTGAATCATCAGCTGCTCACAATCTACATTATCCAAAACATCTAGGGTTTCAGAAAACATATTATGCTTACTCATTTAGCAGGACAAGGTGAACCCAGCAAAAGACTCTAGATAAAGTTAAGCCTCTCTGGAGAGATAGCACTTTAAATCATATTATTTTTGTAATATGTTCTTAATGGTAAGAGCTACACATTTTGCAAGTCCTCTACTGTTTTCATGCCAGTACTGACAGATATGACATAAGCAAACATGTCTGCTTGTTTCACTAAGGAAAATAAAAGTTTACTTTTTTTTTCAGGTATTCTTGCCATGGCAAGAATTTTGCTTGCCTGAGTGTTTTTTGTTTCTGTGATTGGTTGGTTTTCTTTTACTATTTCTTATTTCATTATGGATGCAAAAATGAAATAGTAGATAACCCTTTTTAGCTAAGAGATAGAGAAACCGCAGGATAGGTATCATGATGTTCTTTAATTTAATAAGAATTTTCCACACAAAATTTTTGGTACTTATCATACAGTTCAGTGCATTCTTTAAATTAAAATCTAGAACATAAGAACTTCAGCTCCTTAACACTGTCAGTCTTCGACTACAGTTTAAAACAGTCTTAACTTCCTAGAGCATTGAAAATCTTCATTCAGAGTTTCTTTCTGTGTTGATCTTCATCAAATTTTGTTGACTGACTTGTGGAAGACATATTTGTTTTCTAGAATTCCGGGCCTTACTTATGGAAGTTTTAGTTCCCTCCAAATGTTAATCTCACCTTGTCTCCTGGATAGTATTTCACATCAACCATTTACACATATAGACAGAAACAAAACCATACATTTATGACCTTTAAGCTTCTCAGGTTTCTTTCACTACCCATAATTGTTCAATGCATGAAGGTACCTTAAACATTTCCCATTTTTACGTCAGTGAACTCAAATGAAAACAGTAGCCCTTCTTTTTAATAAAAAAATATTTCTTTTTGTCATTTAGGTATTTTTTCTAATTTCTGATGAATATTTATAGAAGATATATTATTTTTGAGCCTCATTGCTACTGTTATATATATTTCTACCCGTTGATTACCACTAATAGCAGATGGTAGGCTGACAAGATCTCTTTAATTTCCTAGTATCTTGAAAGGACTAAAAGCAGTAAAAGAAAGTGTTTTGAAGTGTGGTGAGTATAAACCATAACTTCATCAGCATAATTGCAAAACCAGGCTTTGATTCTGGAAGATAAGCTTCTCACACAGGCATCTGTATTTGATATCATAATATGTAGTGGTACTTCATCCAAAAATCTTCAGTGCAGATCCTTCGACAAAAACTCAAAATACCTTACTTCTTTCTGAAACTAAAGAACAAGGGTGTGCTGGGTTAGAAAATTAGTTCCTTCAGCCAGACAGTCTCTCCTTGACAGTGGTCAAAAGCTGATGTAGAAGGAAAAGTGTAAGAACAGGTAAATAACTTTTGATTTTTCCCAATACTTCAACAATCACAACATTTTCATTTTTGCCACTTACAGTTTATGTATGTCTTCATATTGGGGGATTTTTCTTCCGTGGGCCTGATAGGAAGCATTGCAATCTGTTGTGGTAATTGTACACTCTTGGCAGACAAGCTCTATTGCTTCTTTTTAGATCTGTTGTATACAGTGAACATCAAATGTACAGGATTTAAAATTCTCTGTAAAGGTGCCCAGTCATCACTTTTGACTACAAAGAGAAAGCAGCTTTACCTGATTTTCCAATGTAGGTACTTCAGTTAGTTATCTAAAGATATGTATTTTGAATCTGACACCTGCTCTTAGAACATAGACTACTGTCAAGTGTTGAGTGGGCCACTGGGAGCAATCTATAAAAGATATAAGAATAATATTATTTGCTGTTCTCGTGGTTTGGCCCAGCTAGCACAGAAGCACCACAACAATCTCTCACTCAGTGCCCTCCATTCATCCTCACCCTCGTTAGGATGGCGGAGGCCCCAGCAAAATGGGAGTAAAAAGTTAACCAAGGATGTTGTGGGTGATGATCAAGACAAGGACAGGGAGGGCTCACTGATAAATACAGTTCTTGGCAAAACAGACTCCAGTACTTGACTTAGAGAGGAAAGTAGGAAAGTTTATTCTACTGCCTACAAGAAACAGAACAGAACAAAAAGCACAAAGTGCATGAAGGCCACTAGGGAGCACAGATCCACTTGCAACCCATGGAGAACCCCATGCCGGAGCAGGTGGATGCCTGAAGGAGACTGTGACTCTGTGGGAAGTCCACAATGGAGCAAGTTCCTGGCAGGACCTGGGAGCCCATGGAGATTTGAACACACAAAAACCAGAAATGCTTCTCTCTTTTGCCCAGACTTTAAATTTCCCTTCCATGGATAGCACCAAAAATCACAAGCTGTGACCCATTCAGTCTGAAAGGATGTTATTAATTCTTTGTCCTTCCTTTGAAGCCATTCCACTCTGCAGAAGAGCACCAAACATTGAACATGTCAGAGATCAAGAGCATGAGCAAGACTGACTAGACCAACAATTAAGGCATTTATGTAACAGGGAAATTCAAAGATTTTGGTTTACAGTCTCACACTTTTATCATTAATCTGTACAGTCTTTCTGAATTAGGGGTTACAGGCCAGGACTTGCACAACCCAGGAGAAATTATAGCAATTTTACAAGCTCTAGCAAGTTAACATTAGTGAATTGTGAGCATAGCAAATGTTTATGAGATTAAATACATTGTTCAGTTAATGATCTTTGTTGTCAGCAGACCCCAAATGGAGACTGCTTAGTGGGTGTAACTACTGCTGACCCACTCCTTGAAAGATATGTTTTGACAATGGCTCTCAATGGAAAATAGACCTATGCATAATTATAAAGACTTAAAATACCTTATGGAGAACCACACCAAAGAAGATAATTCTCATAATTCTAATCCTTTTATATGAACTTTCCTAAGCAAACCTGAGAGACATAAAAGAATTTATTAGGAAGAGTCTGTAGATAAATATTAGCAATATCTATGATTAAATGAGTATTTTTTCCCTCTTTTTCTGACAGGAGAATCTGATGATGTATTTTTAGCACATTTTAATAAGACATTTCACAGTATAATTGCTAGTTTATATTTCAACATCAAAATAATTGGCACCACTCTTAAACTTAGTGTCCTTTATTGTGTCCTAGATGTGCTACTATTGAAAATGTCACACTATGTATATTTTATAAAATCAGAGACATATAATGGTTTATATTGGAAGGGACCTTTAAGGATCCTATAACCCTACTCCCCTGATATGGACAGGGACATCTTTCACTATATCAGATTGTTCAAGGGTATCATCCAACTTGACCTTGTCACTTCAAGGAGTAGCGGTATCTACAACTTCTCTGGGAAACTGTTTCAGTGTCTCACCACATTCATTTAAATTTTTTTTTTCTTTATGTCTGATGTAAACTTACCCTTTAAAAACTTTAAAACCATTGCCCTTTGTCCTGTCACTACAGGCCTTGATAAAAAGTCCCTCTCTGGCTTTCTCGTAGGCTTCCTTTGGTGAGGTGTCATGAGAGTACAAAAGAGGGGAAAGTCACCTTTCTCAACCTGCTGGTCACTCTTCTTTATATGCAGTCCAGGATACTATTTGCTTTCCAGCCTACAAGCACGTATTATTACTCCATATTCAGCTTTTTATCCACCAGTATCACCAAGTCCGTCTTTCAATCACTTGATCCCCCACCTTGTATTGATATTGGGAATTGCCTTGCATAGGTGTAGATTCTTACACTTGATCTCGTTGAACGTCATGAGTTCCACGTGTATCCATGCATCAAGCTCGTCAAGGTATCTCTGAATGGCATCCCATCCTTCAAACGTATTAACTGTAGTGCCCAGATCAGTACTATCTGCAGACTTACCAAGGATGCACTCAATCCTATTCCCTAAATCAATAATAAAGATACTGAACAGTACCAGCCTCAATACAGCTGTCTGAGGGACACCACTTGTCACTGATCTCCATTTGGACACTGAGCTGTTGACTGAAACTGGTCATCCAGGCAATTACTTATCTTTAACTTCTATTTCTCATTAAGCTTTTGAGTGACTTCAGAACCTCGGTATGAGAGGAGGAAATCTAGGTCAGCAAGATCAAGAAACCTCATTCAGTATAGCGATAAGGTAGTAAAGCCAAATAGTTAACTCAATTAAATTTTTTGATACTTTGAATGCAGAAAAGGCAAAATTATATTTATCTGAATATATATTTTTAAATAGACATATTATATATACATATAGTGTATGTCATTGTAAGAATGGATAGAGAGAGAGACAGAGAGAAGGACACAGAGAAAACATTACATTTAACTGCTTCATTTGTATTATCAGTCTGGTCTATTGAAGAATAGATCAGGTCTGTGAAGACTGGAAATAGATCATTGTCTACTTCAATGCTTTGTGTGAAGGTGAGGGTAACAAAAGTTAGGGATCCTTTTACCTTATTCCATCCAATTCAGGGAAAAATGTATTACTTCTGAGGAAAGAACTTGAATATTTGAGCTCAAGGTGTAATTGGTGCTCAAATATTTGTAGAAAGTTGTTACAAAATTGAGGTGTAAACATAGATGTACCATTTTGAAAACATATATGGAAATGCTTTGTGTCAGCTTAATTCAAGTTAAATTAAAATAATGAAAATATATTTTTAAGAGTTAAGTGATTTTATACTATTTTAATATGCTTGTATGTATGCTTGCATTTTGTGATTTCCAACTTAATGTATGATGGTCAAGATCTGATACAACAGGCTCTTCAAGTTGGTTTGCAAAACGCATGTTTAAACTCTTAAGATTGAGTCTGGTTTTGCAAGGAATATGTATTACATGTAGACCAGCAAGAGATGCTGGCTCTTCAAACCAAATAAGTAGGAATTGAAGTACCATTTTATATGAAGTGTTTGTAAACACTTTCTGTAAAATAAATTTTAGAAAATCATCTCTCTTAGAACTACAAAATGAGTTAAATCAGCTCCTCAGGCTTAGATTCAACCTTTGAAAATTGCTGAGATAAGAAAATCAAAGATAGGTAATGCCTGCATAAGGATGTTTGTACACTGTGAAAATGTTGTAACAATATGATCACATGCTATATTTAGAACAACATGTCTTTATTTTTCACACTCTATAATCAACAGAAGCTTTGATCCCTTATTCTATGATACCTTAATCAAAATTGTCTTCTGGATTTTCCTTCAGCACCTATCAGTACTGGATGTGAGAGTGGAAATTTTTTTAATGTACTGCTCTATCTTTTTGGCTAAGATAGGAGTTCCATTTTGACATTGGAAAACAAGAATAGGAAAGATAAATGTGGATGTGTTCTGCACGATCAGGTCCCTAATTTGACATTGCTAATACCTGTTATTTGCAAAATGCTTAGCACTAAATAGCACCTCTTATGTCCAAGACTTAAGCTCCCACTCATTGTCATTTGTTATTGTGACTAAGTAGAATGTTCATCAGTTAGATATCAGATCATCAAGTTGAGCATGAAAAAAAATAAGAAACACATGAATATGATCGTCTCTAAAGAGACAAATTAACTGACATAGAATTTTTCCATATGTCCTCGTTTGGGTTAGGATAGAGCTAACTCCTATGAGGACCTAGGGAGTGGTACAACTTGGGTATCTGACCCAGGCTGCCCAGCAGGTACTTCATACCATCCTGATGTCATGCCCAGTACACAGAGGTGGGAAGTCAGCTGGAAGGAGCTCTCTTCCAGGGTCACAGTTTTCAGCTGCTGGTCTTCAGTGCTCAGTTGGGTCAGATGCCGGGTAGTGAGCAACTGAGTTCTGCACCAGTCCTTTTTGTATATTCCCTCATTTATTGTTATAACTGTTTCTCTTTAACTTGTTTTGTTTTATTAAACTGTTCTCATTTCAAGCTACATGGGCTCTTTTCCCTTTTCTCCAATGCCCTCCCTGTTCTGCCAGGAATGTGAGGAGTCATGGATTTTTTTTCCTTTTCCTGACTGGGCAAACCCATGACACCATAGAATCATTCTTGTACTTTGATTAATGAAGCCATTTCTCCCTGCTTGCAATCACATTAGTCACTCTGTACACTCTTTCTAAATTCAGTAAAAAAGCAAGAATCCTGCAATCAACAGCTTTCTTCACTGCATACTGCTGACTTCTTAACACAGGAGATCCACTCTGCATATCCAATAAAAGGAATAGGAAAATAGGGGAAAATACTAAGTAATTCTGTAAAGGAAACCTCAATTCCCTCATATTTTAACAGATTGTAGTATTGACAGATTTTAATAGGGTAGTGGTTGCAAATCTCCACTCATATACTTTACATGAGCAAAAAACATTTCTTAGTCTTCCTAAAAAAACACAAATGTGATCAAATTGATAACCATATTTAGGAATGGATCTTGGGAGGTTTCATAGGTTTCTGTAATCTATCTATCTATCTATCTATCTATCTATCTATCTCTTTTTTAGACAGATTGATGAAGCTGACTTCTAATTTGGGTTCCTTGGTTAAGTCCCTGAAGAGAAAAAAACAGAGAACATTTTTTTGATCCTATATTTTGATAATGTCCTTTTCATATAGCTATTATAATTTATGTCTTTTATTTGCTCATTTATACTATTACTTTTGCTATTCACAAGGCAAAATGAAACAGCTTCCTTATACGGATAGTTGATAACCATTTGCATATGTGTTGTTTTTTGTATATACAGTGCACATTGCAAGATAATTCAAAGACCTTTTTTTTACAGTTTTCATTCTTCAAAAGCTAATACATCTATACACACTTCTGGTACAAACCTGATGTGACAGGACGCATCTAAAATTGAAACATCTAAATAATACAGTACGTTCAAGCATATACTTGTCTCCTACAGACCCCTACTAATCTTATTTGCCGAAAGCTTTCACATACTTGTCCAAATAATGAGCACTATCTCAGAGCTCAATCTCATGAGACAAAAATACAATGCAGAGAAGGTAAAAAAGAAAATAGTCTGATATAAAATGTAAGAGAGTGTGAGGAAAGTCAGATAATGAAGCCTTGGCAAACTGTGGCAGATATCTCATGGAAAAAAAAAATCTTGTATTGTGAGGAGATATTCTTTTATCTGAACCTATACAATCCCAGAGAGAAACAGTTCTTACCACAGGTTTCATTACATAATCTCAACCCTGGCTATACTAAGACAATGGTAACTGACTCTGAAAGCAGATGGAGGTAAACAGAGCAGTTAGTCCTTTCTTGCTTGTTTGTAACAACTGTTAGTTCACAGTACAGCACATGGAAATGTAACCCTTAACTTTTTCCATTTATTCTGAGGGATTCTATCCTTTTAATTACTGGTCAGGTGAAAAGCTCAATTTTGTTTCAGAGATACAATGGAGGAATCTCAGAGCAAGGTTTACACCTAGTTGTGCTTGAGATGCATAGGCCTTTGATGAAGCTGTGATGTTCAAAGAGTATCACAGAAGCCTGTAGGTCTAGGGGCCAGCAACAGGAAGGATCAGGCTATGTACTCTTCTCCTGAAGCCCAGTTCTTTGTGTGTGTGGATTTGTGCCATTCACTAGTGAAATTCAGGCTGGACTAACTAGTGAGGCGCAATTCTGGAATGACCAAGGTGAGAGACAGTGACTGGGGGAGCAGACCAAGACCCAGGCTTGGAGATCTGCTGGATGTAGGGCCTGAGCTTATATTTAAGAGCTCTGTGAATCTGTGGGTATTGCAATAACAGAAAGAAAAAGTATGTACATGTCTCAGCAGTAAGCCTCAGCCAAAGAGGAAAAGCAAGACTGATGTCTCTGGTTTTGGTTTTGCTGCGGATTTTTATGCAATATCAATGGAGACACCTTTGATGATCTGTGTGGCTGGCTGTGTTAGTGTCCCTTGTGTGAGTTTTATGTATCTACTTCTTGGAAATCATGAGGTTCAGCTGCTCCTTAACAAAGACAGACAATAAGGATGACAGGGAATGAAGGGGATGCTGGTCTATACGCTAATAATGCCCACAGTCCACAGCATAAGAGGAAAGTTGCTTAGTCTCTGTGGTTTCAAGAAAATGTTTATTGTGTTTACAAAAAAGTGACACTCTGAGCAATGAGAGATTTGAAGAGGACAGAAATGAAGAATATTGAAGAAGTTGCTCAAAATTTACCCTGGCTGTAAATCAGACCCCCCCCTGGGGCTGAGCCAAATGGATGCCTCTGCAACCACTTGTTAGGAAGAAGATAGTGGGAGGTGGATGTGTTGGAAGGAGTGAGACAAGAGAGAAGCGACCATGCAGACCCCAAGATGAGTGAGGGAAGAAAAGAGGAGGAGTTGCCAAAGCAGAGACTCCCTTGCATCCCATAATGAGACAGCAGCTATGTTCTGGTGACATGCAAGGAGGGTAATGGTGAAGTTGAGATCTGCCAGTAGCTTGTGGAGGATCCAACAGCAGAGGGGCTGGCTGTAGGCAGAGGGCTTGTGACTCTGTGTGGAGATAGCATTGGAGCAGAATGTGCCTGGAGTTGTGCTGCTGTGGAGGAGACTTGTGCTAGAGGAGTTTGTGAGGAGCTACAGCCCTTGGGAAGGACTCACAACGGAGAGGTTCATTAGACACTTTGTCCTGTGAGACAGATTCTGTGTTGGAGCAGGGGAATAATGTGAGTAGTCATCCTCTTCTGAAGATGAAGAAGCAGTAGAACCCATCTATGAGGTGAACGTCCATATCCTGCCCTCCTGTGCTACTGGAGGGGAAGGAGATGGAGATATAGGGAGCAGGGAGTTAAGCCTGGGAATAAGGGAGGTGTGGGAGGAAGGAAGTCTTACAGTCCTGGTTATATTTTCTTAGAACACTCTGTTTTGCTTTCTTATTTTTCTGTTTCTAGTTGGTGGTGAATTAAACTGATATTTTCTTTCTTAAGTCAAGTAGTGGAGTCTGTTTTGCCTGGAATTATAATTGGCAGTGAGTCCTCCCTATCCTTATCTCAATCCACAAAGCTCCTGGTTATCTTTTCTCTGTCTCACTATGGAAGAAGGTTGGGGGTGTGGGGTGAGTGAGTAGATGCATGATGCTTCATTACTTGCTGGGCTTTAACCATGGCTCTTGGGCATGATTTTTAAACCTTGACTTATAACTTTGTAAGAATTTTAACATTTATTTAAAATACAAAGTTTAGTCTTCATCAAAAGTTTCCCCAAAGCTGGATTTGAAAAGGACATATGTAGTGTTTTTGGCCTGGGCCAGGTTTTTCTGTAGCAGGAGGGCTAGAGAGGTGGCTTCTTTAAACAAAGAGAGTTGCCAGAAGCTTCCTCTGTAGCTGACAGGGTTAAGTCCAGTAAGTTTTAAGTTGGACCCTGAATCTGACCCAGGCCTGGCCAATTAGTGGTGGAGGTAACGCCTCTGTGAATAACATATTTGTGAAGAAGAAGTTGTTGCGCACTTGCAGAACTGCAGCAGCAACAGGGAGAGAGTACGTGAAAACATCTCCGCAGACACCAAGGTCAGTGGAGAAGGAGATGGAGGAGGGTGCCTAGGCACTGAGAAGGCTCCCCTGTGATATGTGGTGAGGACCATGGTGAAGCAGGTTGTCCCCCTGCAGTCTATGGAGGACCACTGGGAAGCAGAGATCCACTCGCAGCCCGTGGGGTAGGTGCTTACGCCGGAGCGGGTGGATGCCTGAGGGAGGCCGTGACTCCATAAGAAGTTCATCCTTGAGCAAGTTCCTGGCAAGACCTTGGAGTCTGTGGGAGAGGTGCCCACGCCAGAGCAGATTTGCTATCAGGACTTGTGACCCCGTGAGGGGAGCCAGGCTGGAGCAGCCTGTCCGTGAAGGACTGTCTCTCCCGGTGGATGACCCACACTGGGCAGTGTGTGTGGAGCTGCCCTGTGGGAGGTCCCATGCCGGAGCAGTTTGTGAGGAGCTGCAGCCCATGGGAAGGACCCACGCTGGAGAAGTTAATGAGGGACTGTCTCCCATGGGGAGGGACCCCACAGTGTAGCAGTGGGAAGTTTGAGGAGGCCTCCCCCTGCGAAGCAGCAACGGCAAAGTCCATCTGTAATGAACTGACTGCAACCCCCATTCCTCATCCCCTGCGCCGCTCGGGGGGGAAGGAAAAGGAGTCCCGGGAAGTGGAGGGGTGGGGGGAGGTGTTTGAAGATGGTTTTGTTTCTTGTCTCCCTGCTTTTATTGTTTCTTTTCTTTTTCTCCCTAAGTTGAGTCTGTTTTGCCCGTGACGCTAATTGCCAAGTTTGATTTCTCCGTCCTTATCTCAACTCACAAGCAGTTTGTTATATTCCTCTCTCTCTCTCCTGTCCAATTTAGAAGGGGGAGTAATATTATGACTGGGTGGATATTGGGCTAAACCACCACAACATCTCATTAGCAATCTGTGGAAAATATCTTGAATTTTAATTTATGTTTAGCAGCTGTACTGTTGCCAAACTCATTGTCTGAGAGTTACAACACACTTGCTCAAGTGCAATACTCAGGACCAAGGCATACATGTTTTATTTAGTTCTGCCTTTGGTAATTCTCATAGCCTTTGTTTTTTTAGTAGATTCTGAGTCATCCATTTTCTCCTTGATAAATATGCCACTCATTATATTTCTGCAGTAGAAAAATAATTGGACCTGGTAAGACCTGTAGTTTTTTTAGCCCCTTTTTTTCACTGATTTTGGAGTTTACAAGCCACATGAAACAAGCTGAAAAAAGCTCTTGTGGAAAGGCTACATTCAGCTCCTGTGAGCTGCCTCTAGAAGGTCACTATTTATCTTTGTTTATACTTAGGCAGCCTCTGGCAGGTAAAGGGGTAACAGTCATACTTGAATTCTGAGCTCACTGGAAGTGGTGTGGATCCATTACTGCACAGCTGAGCCTTATTAAACATACTATCTTTTCAGCAGCACTATAGTAACTATGTAGTATAAATATTTATCTGCCTGGACTAAACAAGTATTTTGTAAAAAAGCCCAGGGACTCAGTTATTACTAATTTGTATACAAAGTCAGTCCAGATTTATCTCTCATACATTTATTTCTGTTGCTAATTTTTCATCTGTTGGTGGGAATTACATATACCAGTATAATCAGTGGCCTAATGTTCATGGATCTTGATTTCAATGCTTTCCTGTACTGGGGATCTTTTATATGGTCTTGGTCAAGTCATTATCTTTGGTTTCCTCTAGAACATGAGGAAATAATTTGATTCTCCTTCTCAAAGTGGAAAGACAATTTAGATTTTGTGAAGAGGTAATTTTTCTAATTGTTTAATAGAATCACAGAATGGTAGGGTTGGAAGGGGCCTTTAGAGATATCTAGTCCAATCCTTCTGTAGAAGCAGGTTCACCTAGATCAGGTCACATAGGAAACATCCAGGCAAGTCTTGAAGGCTTCCAATGAAAGAGACTTAATACACTTAATACACAAGTAATACACTTTAGTTAGTAACCTGAAGAATGTATATTTTAGACTGCCAGAAGTAATGGAAAGGAAGAGAGGACAAACTAATGTGGAAAAAAAAAAAAACCACTATAGGAGAAATTGAGTGATCATGAGAGTAGAGTGTATAAATATATCTCAGTAGTTGACTCATATACATCCTCATACACAGGGATGAGCAGACACATGGCCAAGGCAGGTCAACGGATACAAATGTGCATGATGCATTGAACAGTGTGGAAGTGGTGGGAGAAGAGAGGCTGAAAGCAGCCACCTATGGGAGGTGGAAACAAGGACTGGCTTCTTGGGAAGAGTATAGGAACATTGCCAGGGCATGTAGGAGTGCAACTAGGAAGACTAGAGCCCTTCTAGGATTAAATTTAGCCAGGGAAGTTAAGGACAGTAATAAAGCTTTTTTTCAAGTACATCAGCAGCAGAAGGATGACGAGGGGGAATGTGGGCCCGCTGCTAAACACAGAGGGTGCCCTGGTGACTGAGGATGCAGAGAAGGCTGAAGTACTGAATGCCTTCTTTGCTTCAGTGTTTACGGCCAAGGCTGGCCCTCAGGAAGCTCAGTCCAGCAAGGATAACAGAAGGGCCAGGACAGCTGATGACTTGTCCTGGGTGGAAGAGGAAAAGGTTAAAGACTTGTTGGCCAAGCTCAAAACTCATAAGTCAATGGGTCCTGATGGGATGCATCCTAGAGTGCTGAGGGAGCTGGCTGAAGTGATTGCTAAGCCTCTCTCCATCATTTTTAACAATCATGAAGGACAGGTGAGGTGTCTGAAGACTGGAGAAAATTCAATGTCACTCTTCAAAAAGGGCAGGAAGGATGACCTAGGAAACTACAGACTTAGCCTCACCTCCATCCCTGGAAAAGTGATGGAACAACTCATTCTGAATATTATCACTGAACATATGAAGGAGAAGATGGTTATCAGGGGGAGTCAACATGGATTCACCAAGGGGAAATCCTGTTTGACCAACGTGATAGCCATCTATGTGTGCATTACTGGCTGGCTAGATGAGGGGAGAGCAGCAGATGTCATCTACCTTGACCTCAGCAATGCTTTTGACACAGTCTCCCATAACATCCTCAACAGAAAGATCAGGCAGTGTGGCTTGGATGAGTGGACAGTGAGGTGGATCGAGAGTTGGTTGAATGACAAAACCCAGAGTGTGGTGATCAATGGCACAGAATCAAGTTGGAAGCCTGTGGCCAGTGGAGTTCCACAGGGATCAGTTCTGGAGCCAGTCTTGTTCAACATTTTTATCAACGATCTGGATGAGGGAACAGAGTGTACCCTCAGAAAGTTTGCTGATGACACCAGTCACACAGAATAATTTTTATGAAGTCATATAGAAGAGTTAGACGTAGTGGCTTCCTAAATTGAATATAATTGGTGCACAATTCTGTCCTTTTAAAACTCTCAAAAGAACAGTGTGCTTGTCAGACGCAATCTGTGATTTGTGAACTGGACTAATTTTTTTTCTCATTAATGGCTTGGCTGCAGTTGTTTATTTAAATTCCCTAATTACTGTCTTCATTTCCACCAGTCCCGCCCTCAAAAAATTAGAACAATCTTGCTAATTACCTGAGACAAATTCTCTCTTCTTTTTTGATTTGTGGCAAATAAAGTGATGCTTTCTTCACCTGCTCTTTTGAACAATGACTTTTTGCCACTTCAGATGTGTTTTCTTTCCTTTGCCTCTTCTTTTACCCTGTGTTTTATTCTCTATCTGTGCACTCCTGCTAAGACTTCTTCATCTTTGTTACTAGGTCATCCATCACAGATGCCAGTTATTCCACATCTTTTAGCAGCTGGCCTCCATCCACTCCTCGCGTTATTGATAGTTTTACCTTTTCCAGCACCAATCGCTCTCCACATCTAACAGCTAACATACTCAACAGAGGAAAACATTGTCAAGATTTAGATTATATTCCGGCAGAACAAAACAAGCATCGTAAACCCCAGAAATTCCCGATGCTGCACAATAGTAGGTTATTTTAAAAAAGAGAAGTAATAATCGGAGTATATTTTTGAGAAAATGAAAAGTATCAAATAATAAGAGCAAGACAAAATAGCTCGTGTACAATATAGTCATCTTTGGACAATTATTTGCCTTCCCATAGGCAGAGTAACTTTACCCTTTATCATCCATTCAAAACTTACCAGTCAATGTTGAATCCAAACCTGAACTCTTCGATACAATCAATAGAAGAAAGTTACTTTAAAATAAATAGGGCAAAAATGAGAATTTTCTTTGGCAGATAGACATTAAAATTGAAGGCTAGAACTGCCACCATTTGAAAATGGAGCACCTTTCAGAAGCTGGCATATCTCAATCTACTTTGCAGTCAGTGGCAAGCTATCACTTATTATATTGCATTACAAGTTAAAACTCCACTTTTAACAATTCTCTCTTCCTTGAAAAAAACCCTCTAACATCAGGAACAATCTATTCATTTTACATCGTTTTGGCTGTCAGCCTCAAGAATCTGATATCTCTTACAAAGCATCCTACCTAGCAAATGAAATATTTGGTTTATCATCTGCCAGCATACCTTCCCTTCCATATACATCGGGGAAAAAAAAAAACAACCAACCAACCTTCTTCAGAGAAAGTAATGTTGGGTAACAATTTTGGTCTGCAAATAAAAAATGGTAAATAAAGTGATATGAGTCTCTGCTTTAAGAAAAGAATCATTGTGAAGCTCTGCTAAGGTATAGACTCCAGTTTATCACTCAGGTGATCTAAGAAAAGGGATGTAAAAGGTCTTTCTTGACATGATTTATATATATTTAAAATTTCCCCTGTAGCTTGCCTTAACTTCCTGCAATTGGTTTTAGTTCAGGTCTGATATTATTCAGAGTCTTGCTTCTTAGACTGTGATGAAAATTCCTATAATATCTCTGCAAGTTCTGATTATTGTCCACTGGTTGAGCATCAGGGAAAATATAATTGCATTGCCAGTATTTAGTGTTCTGTTTCTCATTTACCAGCTACTTAACTGCATTAACTTTATCAATGTTTTTTAAAGAGGAAATAAGGAAAAAAAAAACTGTCAAGAGCATTGACAATATTGCTTACTTTTTAAATCAAAGTTAACTTTGTCTTGAAAATGTTAATTCTCAGTATTCATTTATGAATTTAGGGAGCCCGAGGAATATATCATTCAATCCAACTTCAGGTAGTAAGATTTTTCCTTCTGCATAGCTTGACATAGACTTGCTTATACCATGAAAAAAAAGGTAGTGCTTTTCCTCTCAAATATGGCTGTGTTAATCTTCAACATGAGGAAAGCTCAAATGGGCCATTAGAAATCAGACTGAGATAAATGCATTTCAACTTGAAACCTTCTGAACACAGCCTTCTGAACGTAAAATCTCTTCTGTAATAGTTTAAGCTTAATATTAGGAAGCTGATTTCTAATTTCAGAAATCTGAAGCAGTCATGCAATCTCTGATTTTAAACACAGAAATATTTCCAGACACAAAGATTTATAAGAAGTGACTAACCTTATGTGACACAGACTTTGAATGATGGTGTCAGGTCTCTGACTTGCATTTAGAATACAGTTATATTAATAAATTGTCGCTACTTCTTTAAAAAGATAGCTGTAGAGAGAATGTTTTTTCCCAACTTAAGATCTAATTTTGTACTTCACTAAGAAATTATATAATAATTAAATAACTAACTATCATTAAATACTATCTCACTTTCAGATAGTCTTTTGCCAGTTGCTTAATTCATCCTCCAGATTTTGAGGCAGAGAGCAGCTTTTTCTTCCAGGTCAGGCTGATAAGTGTGTAGGGTTTATTTTCTGGAAGAAATCTGCCTTTCTTTCCAATGGTACATTTCCTAGAATCATCTGAGGACCTGTCTGTGAAGCAAATGGTTTTCAGTCTCTCCTTTGGCTTTTCCTCTTTTATGGTGGAGCATTTGCTTACTACAGGAGAGGAGGAGCTTAGTTTCCCAAGGTATGTGATGAAGTTACCTTACCTGTGGTCAGAGACCTCAGAGGACTAGAATAATTAGTTAAGGATGTCACATCCTAGGATTGTGTTCCTAGTTAAATAAATGATCAGTCTATTGAGATTTAAAACCTTTTTGTATGTGCTGGGGTGTTATGCTTTCAGAGAAACCATTAGGTTGACATCAGTGTTCTGGCCTTCATTGATTTCTATTTTTATGGACTATTTTATCATCTTTTTATTAGAAAGTCATTTCAATGTGGCTCTTTCATATCTGCTACCCTAAGGACAGCATGATCAAAAAAATTCAATGTTATCTTTTCTCTTTAATAACAGAAACTTTTTTTTTGTAAGACAGAATATTTTTTTTTTTGTAGAAAGCAAATGATGTTACTCCTGGCTTTCATTTTGCTGTACAACAGAAAATATTTTTGGTAAATAGTAGAAAGTACAACTGTTTTTACTATTTTTCCATGAAATGATAAAATATAGGATTTGATAGTTCCGGAGGTTTTTTAGCAGGTGACAACCTTAATTTGGACTTTTGGTTACATAATTCAGATCTCTAGTGTTTAGAAAGACTACAGAAAGAAAATTGTGATGAAATATAAACCATATGTGATCAACTAGAGATTTCTTGTATTCACCTACTGAGATGATTTATAATTCAAGGTTGCTATGATTCATTTTTTTTTCAGCAGAAATGGGTTTTAGTGGCGCATTCTTTTGTAACACCCAAACCAATTGTACTGTGCAGTGCAAAATGAGTTATCAACATTAATTATTTTTTTGTAAGTGGTTTCAGCTCTAAGAAGATATGCAAGACAACTTAATGTATAGATAATACCATAAACAATAGAAGAACTAAAAAATATTATGCAAAAATTTACCAGCAGCATTTTACATTTACATTTAGCAGCATTTAACTCCTGTGCTTCTGTGGTCCTTAAGAGTAGTCATAAGACACTTACTAAACCGTCTCCCAGTGTCTATGGAAAATCTTGTTTTAGCCATCAGTTTTACACTCTGGATATACAAACCTACTGGGATTTATGTACAGCAATTTGCACACTTAAGCACTTGTTTTCTATCCCATTTCATCTGCCAGTGTGTCAAGTTCCTTTTCCAAGATGTCTTAAAGCTGCAGCTTTACCGTCTTCATGGTGACTCACAAAATCAGATCTGTGATATGTGCAAGTAGAAGGATCTGGACATGTAATTTCAGTGCAATAAGCAGCTATGGCTGCATAGAAACCTTTTTACACAAACCAGCTTAAGCTTTTGAACAACACACCATGATTTTCGGTCCAAAGAGTATAAGTCACTGTATTAAGATTACTTAAGAATCAAGTGAAAAATCTGTAATTGATAGCTTACTCTTTCTTTCCTTTAAATATCCACAGTAAATTGAGTGACTGTTTCCAGGCTTTTTTGTTTGTTTGCTTTAAGGTCAAAAAATATAGAGAATTTTAAAGATATTGAGCATTTAGGAAACATTGCAGTCTGCAATAGCTTTAAAGAGCATATCTCTGACTGCTGTAAAATGATTTAAGTTCCCCTTCCAGCCCTAGATGCTTTCACAAGCATCTAGAAGTGGAGGAGAAAGAAAGTAGAAGTACTATTGTATGTAAGCATAAAGATTTTGCATGTGTTAGCAATCTCTGGAGTTGTAAAATGCCCTTTCCTTTATGTCCACTGTGTAGTGGCACAGACAAGCCTTGTAGGCAGCAGCACACCTGAGGAATCAAGGTAGTTAAGAAAGACAAACACAGAAATAAACCAGATTACACTAGTGATATGTCAAATAAGTATATTTTCAAGACCTAGCTCTTAGTTTGTGTCTGGTTTCTACTAGCTGATACAGTACTGAGTTTTGTATTTAGTGTAAGAATAATGTTGATAACACACTGATGTTTTAGTTGCTGCTAATTAATCCTTATCTCGAATTAAAGATTTTCAGTTTCTCAAGCTCTGCCAGCAAGGAGGCGCACAAGAAGCTGAGAGGAAGCATGGCCAGGACAGCTGACCTGAGCTAGACACGAGTCTATTCAGTGCCATAGAATTTCATGCCTGTTATATAAATTGAGTGGAGTTGGTGGGGAGGGGCGAATCACTGCTTGGACATGGATCAGCCGCTGGTGAGCAGTTGCATTGGACATCACTTGGTTTTCGGTTTGGTTTATTTTTTTTCATTGGATTTTATTTTCTTTTTATTTTTTTATATTTTTCTTTTTAATTACAATTATTGTAATATAATTAGAATCATTATATTTTATTTCATTTTAGTTAGTAAAATGTTCTTATCTAAATCAACAAGTTTTAGGTTGTTTTCATGATGCTTCTTCCTGTCCCATGGGGAAGGAGGAGGAGTGATCCAGAAGCTGAGTGGTGTTTAGTTGCTGTCTGGGGTTAAATCATGACAACTGTGTTTTAATAAAGCTATATTTTCCAAAACCTCAACAATATTATTACACAATCTTAGTTCAATTCAAGTTATAGACCAGCTGTAAAACCACACTATCTTTAAATTCTTTTTCCATTCTCAATTGTGCAACTACATTGAATAAAATAATGTTGGCATATTCACAGAGTCTAAATGTATCAGTAGAAAATAAAACACCTCACTGTACTCAAAGAAAAACCTAGGCTGTAGGATCTTTATTGTCTGCTCATTCATAAAGTACTTAAAGCCTGAAATCTTGAGATTTCTTTCTGTTTAACTATATTCACTTTATCTTATTTCATTTATCCACAAAATCTTTTCAAGATTATATGTAATCTCCAAAGACAAAAAGTCTGAAAGCTAAAGCTATACTAAATCCATGGAAGAAATAGAAAAAAAAAAGTATTTCATATTTTAAGGGAAAAAGAATTCCGATCCCAATACACTGAAGTTATAAATTCTCAGGCATGTTAATGCATTCAGGTGATGAAGACAGTTGGTAGCAATGTCTCAGTACAAAAGATAATTTTAATGGTAGATTTGATACCAATGTTGGAGATTTTCTACATTTGCATTGCTGTTTAAATATTTCTTCTACTTAAAAAGTCAATAAAGATAAATCTAACATCTCCCTAATCTCTTGATCTTTCTGTATTAATTTCTTTTTTGTCTAATAAAATGTTATAATCTGACCAGTGTTCCAGTGGTTTAAAGTTACTGAAATTAAAGTACTTTTTACAGTAGTCTCTGATTTTAGTAGTTTATAATATGCTGTTCATTATCACTTTGCAACTGCTGAACTGCATGAAACAGACTTTATTGCTTTTTCTATTGACAAAAATGCACTGCAGATGCCTTCTATTTTAATGGTGTTTTAATTATGGTTATAATAGTTAGCATGCCATGAATTTATGTTCAACAGAGATTGCCTCAACAGTATAATTAATAAGCACACAAACATACTTGGTGAAGAGACTTTCAGACTCTCATGGGAATGGTCACTTACAAACTGCAACGCACTAAATCAGAACTTCCTTGTTTCTGCTTCTCATACACAGGACAGAGTTTTAATAATTATATTAATAAGCACACAAGCATACTTGGTGAAGAGACTTTCAGACTCTCATGGGAATGGTCACTTACAAACTGCAACGCACTAAATCAGAACTTCCTTGTTTCTGCTTCTCATACACAGGACAGAGTTTTCACAATAAACTTCGATTGAGTTTTAATTTCAGTTCAGTTCCTCCTTATCTTACATTTTTCAGGCTTCCTCAGCATGTTCTTCACCATAGAGTCAGTGTTAAATTTACAAAAGCAAACCACTGCCTTCTCCATGACACTTTTTTTACCAGACTGGTGTGTAAGACTCCTGCAACGTCCTATGTATCACATCTCAGTTTCTGTTGCAGGCTACACACAGAGAGCAGCTTTGGCTCTATATTAAGAGATTGAATCATCTGACATCCAGACCATGCACCATTAATTGATGATTAATTTGAATGAATTCAGGGTAGGAGGCAAAACCCATTTCTGTTGCTTAATATTTGATTAACTGCTGTTGCTCGATTCTCCTTTTTTTGTGGTAGTTTTCTATAATAAGAGTACTTAGCTGTCAGGATGACAAGTGGATATATAAACTAGAAAATTAAACAAATAAACCAGCCTCTTGGATGTAACTGAGCATCGATGGGATATCTGGCCTTCTCCAGCACAAAAATCCTGGGAAGATGAAGCAGTCCAGAATAGGCACATTATACACTGATTCTCAGAGCTACTTTTTCATGCTATCTGCAAAATTTGCTTTATCCTTACTCAAAGTTTGAGGATTTTATTTAAAATAGCAAATGGCCAAGCAATTTAAAAATAAAATGAAAATGAAATACAGTATTCATAGCATCATAGAATACTAGAATCATTAAGGTTGGAAAAGACTTTTAATATCAAGTCCAACCACTAACCTAACACTGCCAAACTTATCTCTACATTAAAACATATCCCACATAGTTCAGGCTTTTACTTGTAGTAGTCCTTCATTTTCATTTTCTTTTTTCCAATGTTATCATAGCAGGAGCTTTTTATTATGAATGGAGAGAGAGAACTTCTGTTTCTCAGAGACCTTCATTCTAGTGGAAGGGGAAGAATTATTCTCGTTTCAATATAGCTTCTGAAATTAAAATGTGAACATTGGCTGGGGACTTTGAAGAATGAAAAATCTATGTCAACCATTCCTTAGTGTTTATTGATTTTGAACAGTCTCAGCGAAATGTTTTCAATTTGATAAATGATGAGGACATTGGCTTACAATTGGGTTTCGTACATTCTACTGGGACTGATGTTATTTTTATCAGATGAATATTTTTTATTCCAAATTTTTGGAGGCTGTGAAAACACAATAGTACTAGGTACACTAGGTATAATTTAGCATAACTGCTGGCTAAGTATACTATATTGGAAAAAAAAAATCTCCATCCATATGCTCCTACAGGTATTTGCAGTAACATTTATGTAGATAGGTACTCCATTGTGTTACACAGCACAAGTGAACATATTTAGAAACAGCACATTATAAGACAAGAAGAAATTGTTTATTATAGTACTAATAAAATATTAAAGGAAATTGCTTATTTTGCTTCTGAGAATGTCATCTCAGTAGAAGTGTATCAAAAGGGAGAGATATGAACATGTATACAACCTTTCTGAAATCTGACCAAGTCAAAATATAAATTACCATCTCCCTTGCTGACTAAACTCATTTGTTATACTTCTGCCTCCATAGCATAGTGTCTCTTTTTGGAATGCACTTCATCCTGATTCAGTTCCTTTCCATCTATCATCTTTGCTCAGATTTCCCTGTGAGGAGACTCACTGCATTTTAGTTTTGTAATCTATGACAAAGCCACTATCTGCAAAATGGGCAGGTATACTGTTCTGAATCATACAAGAAAGTCATCCTAGTTTGTTAAGTTTTAAAAAGAAATCTTTTAAACAATTTCCATGGCATTTTCTTTTTCCTAGATGCCATCTATGCTCTGCAGTCTCTCTAGAAACAGATCCTTGAAGGTCTCAAATGTCTACACTGATAAAAGAATACATTTGTTCTTACACATTTTCATGAAAATAATCTCAGAGGAAATTCAGCATTCTGTAGAAAGCAGCTGCCTGTGTCTATGGCTGTTGTTAAGGGTGACTTTGAACATTTTGATTTCCTAATGAATACGGCTAGCATCAAAAGGCACCTGTGCTAGAGGGTGTGTTTGTGAGAGTACAGCAGAATGAAGTGCTAAAAGAAATTCTGGTTCAATGTTGTTCATGTTACTGCCAGTAGCTGTTTGTGACAGATGGTTATTTCTGGATATTTGTGTTTTGATTCTGAGGGGTTTTTTTGGTTGTTGTTAGGGTTTTTTTCTGAACTTTTTTCACTAGCTGTATGAATAAGTTTTATCTGTTTCTAGTCAAACAACTTGCAAGGGGAACATGGAGAATCTGCTCAGACAATCTTACTTACATATTGACTGGACAGAATTAGAGACCTTTAAAACTGATCTGAAACTGCTCCTGGGACATTCAAAACTGAAAACACCATTTGTGATAGACTAATGATGAAAAAACACTGACTGAGGCTTTATCTGCACTACTTTTGGTACATAGGCTCAAACTCAAGCTTAATTTTGGACAGAAGTGTGACTCTAGCAAACTCTGAGGTGTGAACAGCGAATGAGTCTGTCCTCTAACGTGTCCACAATGTTCCCCTGCCTGAGTCTCCTCTTAGCAGCCTGTTCCTTTGCCTCACACTTGGTTCAGGTTTGGAGGTAGACATGCAGTGCAGACGGTCAGTGAATTGAGTAGCAGTAGTGAATAATAGTGTGCCACAGTCAGCTGTAAACTTGTAGAGTAGACGTACGCTTGCATCCTGTGCAGGACATATGAGGGAAATATTGTCTAATGAAATACATTGGTCAAATATTGTGTTTATAATGGATTTTTAAAGTAACTTATGAAGAAAAGGGATGAGTTAATAAAAAATATTGAATGTCTCTGACTTCGGAATCTGAGGACTGTGTGAAAGAGCAAGCAAGATGTGGACAGAACTTTACAGCCATGCTGGAAATTTATTTCATTTCATCTTCTGGTGTCCTGATCACCTTTATTTGTAGTAGTGCTAGAGGACAGGATGTTTATGTTTATCCAGTTTAAATTCTTACTTTTCCTCTTTGGAGCAAGTAGAATCGAATCTTTTGTCAGTTAATTTCAGGCAGAAGGTGATTAACAACAAAAATTCCTCAGATGCTGAGGGAAGAGAAAGACAGTAGGTCAAAGACAAATTTAACAGTAAATAAACACCTAATGTGTTACTATAGCTTTCAGGCAAAGGTGAAGCTTACAGAATACAAAATGGATTTATCCAGTGCCATGTCAAGCTGTAGGTGAACCACAGATAAAATCACATCAGTGTAAACATATGACAGAGAGGATACATTAACTTCAAGGCTTTTAATGATAGGGTTTCTGCACTTGTGCAATCCCCAAATGACAGGCAAAACAAGATTTAGTGAACAGATTTATATGAAATACATTGTCAGAAATATCCTTTCTCCAGTAGAATATATTATTCCATTAGCAAATACTCTTTCATGTTTATTATGTGCAAATTGTTATATCACCGATACGCTCTGCACCAAGCATTAATCTATATCATCTTGTTAATAAAAATTCTTTTCCACAGTTATAGTATTACAGGCTATGAGGAGCATCAGTCAGTAGTGGTGGTTTACAAACCAAACTTAGTGGTGCAAAGCAGTTTAGCAGTGTGCATCTCATTCTATGGCATGTAAAATAATCTGTATGCAACACTTGAGCTGTAAATATTTCAGTTTGCCAAGGGTGGTGAAAAAAATTCAGTTACTTATGCAATACATGCTTACTGAATTACAGTGATACCACCTTCATGTATAACTAGATAGGGCACAATACTGAAGAAATGAGACACCATAACAGAAGCACAAATGGCTGTCACAGTTTTCTGCCTGTGTTCTTGCAGATCTTCCAGTTCTGTAAATAACTTCATTAGTGCATTTAAAGGCAGGGTTACTAAAGTCCTCCTTAATGTATTGTTGAGAAAAACTCAGACTTAGCTTAATTAGATTGTGCATTTATTTTCTATCTGTCATGGGTTTGTGAGGAGCTGCTTTTGCTTATTAACAAGGGGAGGTGGTTGCAGTGCAGGCCCAGTAAAGAGTTCTTGGACTTTCCTCCAGCTCTGGGGTTTGAATCCATCTCTGGCCCAGCTGGGGCAATATGACACCTCTGTGATTACTATTTAAGGATGGAAATTTGAAGTGTGGGGGAAGAGTGGAAGGGAAGGGCAAGATGGAGGTGACCACACAGACCTCACAGTCGGGAAAGGACACAAGGAGCAATGCCAGACCAGAGACACCATTACAGCCCACAGCAAGAAGTAGAGATGCCATGACAGAGGGGGTGAAAGTTAGAGAATCCAGGTCAGAGGGACCAAGCAGTTTAGATCCCAACCCAGAGAAAATGAACTAGGGTTGCAGTGACCTGTTGGAGCTGACATCAAGTTTGCTGACCATAATGGGAATAGCTGACACACCACAAGGCTGTGTTGCTATTCGATGAGACCTGGACAGGCTGGAGAGTTAGTCAGGGAGAAATGTAATGAAGTCCAACAAAGGCAAGTGTAAAGTCTTGCATACGTGAAAGAATAACCCTATGTACCAGTACAGGTTGGGGAATGAACCCTTAGAGAGTAGTGTAGGGGAAAAGGCCTGCGAATCTTGGTGGACAGCAGAATGTGCATGAACCAGCAATGTGTCCTCATGGCAAGGAAGGCCAATGGCATCTTGGGGTGTATTAGAAGGGCTGTGGTTAGTAGGTCAAGAGAGGTTCTCCTCCTCCTCTACTCTGCCCTTGTGAGACGGCATCTGGAATATTGTGTCTGATTCTGGGCCCCTCAGTTCAAGAAGGACAAGGAACCGGAGAGAGTTCGGCACAGGGTCACAAAGGTGATGGAGTGGAGCATCTCCCTTATGATGAAGGAGAACTGAGGGATGATCTCATTAATGTTTAAAAATACATAAAGAGTGGCTGTCAGGAAGATGGAGCCAAGCTCTTCTCAATGATGTCAAATGATAGGACAAGGGGCAATGGATATAAGCTGGAACATCAGAGGTTTCAAAGAAATAAAAGGAAGAATCTTTTCACCATGAGGATGATGGCACACTGGAACAGGCTGCTCAGATGGGTTGTTGAGTGTCCTTCTCTGGAGACATTCAAAACCCACCTGGATGAGTTCGTGTGTGACCTACTCTAGGTGGTCCTGTTGTGGCAGGGAAGTTGGACTACATGACCTTTTGAGGTCCAGTCCTTGAGATTCTGTGACTCTGTGAAGGGAGGACTGGTGAGGAGCACTTCTCAGGAGTGAGATAACTGGCAAAAGACATCAAGAAAGGGCTGACTGCATCCCACATTCCCTTCCTCAGGTGTCACTTTTGGGGGGAAGGAGTTAATGACACTAGGGTCAGGCCTCTGAGCAGGGGAAGAGAAAGGTCATGGGACAAAAGTGATCTTAAAGGGCTGTTTGCACTTCTGTCATTTGCCCTATTCTGTATTGTATTTCTGTTGGATATTTTCTGGTTTTTTATGTTTTGATTGGAGGCGGATTAAATTAAGTTTTGTTTTCTTCCTCAAGCCAAGTAACGTTATCTGCTTTGTTTTTGAATGGTAAGTGGCAATTAAGCCCCTCTCTATCCTTTGGGAGTTTCTGTGGTACTCAAGTCTGATTGTGATTTTTTGTCCCTGGATGAGCCTAAACTATGACATTATTTAAAACTTCTTCTGTTTTAGGATATGAAATAACTGATCTTTTAATAAAGTGCTTCAAACACCCATTGCTGTGTTTTCCATTATGCAAAATAAATCTAAAATAATGATATATTCTAGTTCTACTCACTAATTCAGTAACATTGTAATATTAGGAAGGATTGCACTGCCTATCATTGAAAGAGAAATCCTATCAAATTTTTCTAGACATAAGAAAAAAAAAAAAAGATTGCCAGATCATTTATTTTCCTTCTGCATTTCCATAAACACGCATAAATACTTTCTAAGATGATTGCAGAGAGTTTATAACATGTAGGAGAAATCCCTTCAAATAACAATTGGACATGACTTCACAATAGTGAGGCAATAAAACATATTTGGGATGGTGGTCTTATGACTATTTTCAATTAATGTGCCAGCAGTTTACTACATAACACAATGTTCATTTTATTACTATTCTCTTTTGTTGTAGATGTAGATGGGTAAATGTTGGTGGCTTCTTACAAGCCAAATGTAAAAGAACATCACTCTGCTATTCACAGAGATTTTTCAAATTGGGGTATGATGATGTTGTGGTTTTGCCCAGCCAGCAATGAAGCACCACGACAGTCTCTTTCTCGGTGTCCCCCATCCATCCTCAACCTCGTTAGGATGGCAGAGGCACCAATGAAATGGGAGGAATAAAAGATAACCAAGGATGTTGTGGATCAAGACAAGGGCAGAGAGGGCTCACTGTCAATTACACTTCTGGGCAAAACAGACTCCACTACTTGAATTAGAGATGAAAGTAAAGACAATTTCTTCTACTACCGTCAAGAAACAGAACAGAACAAAAAGCAAAACTACAGCAGAATGATGACGAAAATACAACCAGCACTTTAAAATCTCCCTCCCCCATCCCTCCTTTCTTCCTGGGCTCAGCTGACTGCTCCTGATATCTCTACCTCCTCCCTTCTCAACAGCTCAGAGGGGTAGGGAATGGTCTCTCACAGATGGTCTCTGCTGCTTCTCTCTCCTCAGAGGAGGATGACTTCTTGCATTCTTCCCCTGCTTCAATACAGGATCCAAACTTTTTTGACATAGATTCTTCCCAGGAGTTACAGCTTCTGCAAATACAGGGTCCCTCCCACGGCACAGTCCTTAACAATCTTCTCTGATGTGGGGTCTTCCCAACAGCTATGGCTATGGTCTTTCCATGAGACATGGCCTCCTCTGGGCATAGTTACTGTCCATGGTACAGGGTCTTTAACGAAGTGTAAACAAATCTCTGCTTTACCAGTCCTCTCCACAGGATGCAGGGGAGTCTCTGCTCCAGCACACCTCCTTCACTCTTCCCTCGCAGACCTTCAGGTCTTTGCTTCTCTCTCCTTCAACTCCTTGCACCACCAGCAGCCAGAAAAGAAAGAAGAATAGAACAAGAAGGAACAGGAAGAACCCTCCTCTTCTGTCTTCTTGAAAAATGATCATAGAGGTGTCTAACTGACTCAGCCCCAGAAGGGGGTCTGGCTCAGAGCTGGGGAGAATTTCAAGCAACTTCTCACAGGAGCCATCTTTACAGCCTCTTCCCCGTTACCAGAAACGGCTCCACACAAAACCATCACAGGTGATTCCTTTCGTTCCAGTCTCTTCTGGGATTTCCTAATGTTGTAGAACTGTGTATGTGGGTTTTGTGTCTTCCTATTCCCAGTGATAATTTAGGTTAGTATTTGAGACACTTTCTCTGCTTTGAACCTTTTACCAAATTAGACTGTGGGAGTGGCAAATACGCTTGTCTTCCCCTTAGAATTTGATTCATTACAGGTTTTGACTTAATCCAACAGACTTTTGGGAAGAGATTCAACATAAAGTTTAGGACATTGATATTTAAATATTCACACCATGGAGTGTGAGTCAATTATTTAAGCCTGTATCTATGAGGTGTTTTTTTAAGGTCCTATGTGGTGTCCCACTTCACCTACAGATACCAAAACAGAAAGCGTGCTGCATCTGCCAGACTGTGCACTTTTCAGCTAGCACTAGATCCTTATATACCAGTCTGGGTGCCCATATGTGTGCTAGATGCTCCCATCATACCCAGCATAGATCTGGTGTAAGTACTGTCGTTGGATTATAGAAAGTTATTTAACTCATCCTTCTGTAGATCTTATATTTCAACCACATTACTCGCCTGAGTCCATTGGATTCAGTTGAGCATAAGTGTTAGCAGAAAGTAGCCCTATTTTGCCTCATGTTATACCAGGGCAGCTGATTTGAAACCTCTGTCTTCATATTTTCAAATAGGAAATTTTCATCAAATGTACCTGACCTATTGACTTGGCTCTGCTTTTAATGCCTGTTTGTTGCAAACTGTTAAGAGGTTTTCTGAATCTTCAACAGACATGCTTTTCCAGATTTGATTTGGATCTAATCAGGACACTGTTTTCTTCTATATGTCTCTTGGAAATACTATATCCCTTCTTTATTAGACCAAATAGGTGGATACGCATGTTTTTTCCAGCTTTGTGTTCTTAATTTTCTAGATTAAACTGATACTGGCTGTTTCATCTCATGATCGAAGTTTGCTATTCAGGGACACTGATTTTTAATTTCAAAATGTGTGGTAGTCAGAAATGTATATCTTGCAGATGTTTGTAATTTAAGTTGGAACGTTTCCCCTTAAATTTATAGCAGGTTTAGTTAATGTTTTTTTCTTTTAGTCTAATCATTGTTAAGTTAGTAATTCTAGAGTACTGCTTGAGTTCCTGAGTCATGTTTCAGGGATTACTTAAAAATGAATATTTCCATTTATGGAATGTTTGGTTTATGTTTCACAGTTACTTGTCATTTATGATTTTAGAGGTGATGGCTGCTATTATTTCCAGTTTCTCTGTATCATCCTCAACTTCCTTTCTTTTGAATTTGTGCAACTAGAGTACTGATTAATGTTTCAGGTGTTTTTCTTCTGACCTTGAAGAGACAATAAACATAGCTTTCTAGTTAAGGTATGGAAACATCACTTCAGACTTCTCTTCCAGTATTTTTTTTTTAATTCCAGATTTAAGAGATTACATAGTTGACCATATGTTGCTACTTACTTCTTTTTTTTATTTACTTTTTTATTTGCTTTCTTTTCTGTTGTTAGCATTAGCTACAGATTTAAGGTTATTTATAAGCATTCATAAAGAAAAACGGCCATTAATTCACTTCCCAGCATTCTTCACGCCCTTCTCAATACTTGCAAGCATATCCAGTATAAAAACAAATAAACTGTCCGTTTGAAGTGATACTTGCTTACTTCCTGAGTTGGACTTTGCTTGCACTTGGTATTGAGGTTTACTCAAAAACTCCAAAGCGATGGAACTGTATCTATTTTCATGCTATAGAAACCACTTTACAATTATATCATGGTTTCATATGACAGCCTTTTCTGGTAAGGGGGAAGGGACTGTAAAGATGGCGCCTGTAAGAACTTGTTGCAACTCTCCCCAGCTCTGGGCCAGACCCACTGCTGGGGATGAGCCAATAGATGCCTCCACAATCACTTTTTAAGAAGAAGTAGGAAGAAGAGGTTTCTTCCTCCATCTTTTTCCTGCTTCTGTCCTTTGTTCTTCTGGCTGGTGGTGGTGCAAGGAGTAGGAACAGTGAGAGAAACAACTCCAAGATCAGTGATGAAAGAGAGGAGGAGGTGTACCAGAGCAGAGACTCCCCTGCATTCTGTGGAAAGATCTGGTGAAGCTGAGATTTATTTTCCTGTCTTTAAAGACTCTGCATCAGCAGCAGAGATTCATTTTGATAAAGCTGACCCGGGACCAGGGGCAGTGATTCACTTCACTACAGACCCCGAGCCAGGGGCAGTGATTTTCTTCTTAAAAACTATGGCCAGAGCAGGCAGTGTCCCGAGGAAGGGATCCAATATCCACAGCTGTAACTGTGGGAAGGAATCCATGACAAAGCAGCTCATCANGTAGAATAAACTTTCCTACTTTCCTCTCTAAGTTGAGTACTGGAGTTTGTTTTGCCCGGAACCATAATTGACAGTGAGCCCTCCCTGCCCTTGTCTCAATCCACAACCACCTTGCTTATCTTTTTCCTCCCATTTCGCTGGGGCCTCTGCCATCCAAACGAGCGTGGGGGTGAATGGGGACACCGAGCGAGAGACTGTCATGGTGCTGCTGTGCTAGCTGGGCCAAATCACGACAAATTATAACCTTGGGTTTCCTGGAAACAATTTGTTAACCTCTAAATTTCATATTCAGTTGCCAACAGTAGTAGCATTTAATTTACCAAACTAAAGTACTCTGAGTGAAAAAAGTGAAAAGCAGAAGTGAAAGGTTTTTCTTTTTTTTAAGAGAAAGCAGGGATGATGCAAAACCATCATGGAAAAAACAGCTCTTTCTTGCCCTAGCAATTTTAACAGTTTTATGTAGTAATTCTACTTGTAGAAGTCTAGAGAGAACTTGCCTTATAGGATCATAAGTTCAGGAGTTTATAGTGATTGACTGAATAAAATAGGGATGCTAATTCATGATGTGCAGTGTGGCATAACTCCAGAAGAACAGGCTGAGGGGTGGGATGCAATACAGTGGCTGGGCAATAAGCCAATACACAGCATCATTGTAATTGCAGATGAAATAATAATTATTTGTGATAGCTTGCTAATCAGTGAAAGCATGGAAAAGGCTGCTGACAAGCACCATCAAGGTAATTAAGGTGAAGCATTGGATTTGCATAAATTTACACTTTGATCATTGTTCACAAGATACTTTCTCTCGAAATAGACTTGGCTGGTTTCAAGATGAGCACTAAATCAAAGTAAAGAAGTGCAATAACTGAACAGCATCAATAACACTTAAAAATACATATGCACCTTACATAGCCAATTATCTAAAGAATCTATTGTCTTTAATCAAAGGATGATACTCAAGTCACTTTTCAAATTACAAAATAGTCCTAGTTAGCATATGACTTTCTCTTTTTAGCTTGTTAATGAACACAGACATATCCTTAAGATTAAACCTTTGGAAAATAAAACATTTGATTATGTACCTTGCTCTAAAATAACAACCTGTTAAAGCAGGACTAGTGGAACTGAAGGTGCTATTCTCCATATTATTTTAACATACATGTGCAAGCTGTCTGGGAAGCATGTATTTAATCAATTTCTCCAAGAGCTGCAAATACAATACACTCATCATCTCACGTCATAAATCACCACCCCTGATGGAAGACTAAGATGTAGTCCTTTGGGTCTCTGTTAGTTTCCTTCATATCAGCTGCCAGGACAATAACGACACTCGGCCCTGAAGCCATAGCTCCCTAGTCTGCTTAGCTCCAGTGCTTATTATTTTCCCTCTAGGAAAACAGCAATGGGGTCTCTTGACAGCACAGTCTCCTAAAGGAAAGAGCAGTTTATGTAAATCAAAGAACTTTGGACTCTCAAAACAATCATGTAAACAACAAAAATCTAGACTGCACACATGTATTCATTCTCCCCTAAGGTTTATTGCTTCCTGGAAGAAGCTTACTGAGACTTCTGAGTCCCTATTTGTATCACACTTTCTTTCAAGATAGTTTCCATTAACTCATTCTCCACTCTCGTTCTTCTTATGATTATTTTAAAGCCCTTTACTCTCCTTTTCCAGATTGAGTGTGATCGACTTGCTAGAAGAAACAAATTTCAAACTAATTATATAGTCAATCATAATTTCTGAATATTCTTATTTCTGTTATATTGTTGTTTCTTTTGATTTTGACTAACATCATCCTTCAAGAAATTCCTTTGCCTCCCTTGCTAAACAAGCAATATTAATACTCCTAAGTATTTCAGCATCAATATATTATTACAATGTAAAACCTTACATACATTGTGCATAACTGCATATGTCAATGTAATAATAATTTAGCCACGCATTCTGGGAGTTTTTGTCTTGCTTCATTGTGTTTTCACCTCAACCTCAATCAACAGCAGAACTGCATCAAATTAAGACTCAAGACTACTGTAATTACAATCTGTTATAAGGTTTTTTACACATTTATTAGTATTTATTATCAGCTTTTATTTTTTACCTAATGTGTGGTTTTTCATTAGGGATGCTAAAACATCCTGTCATATTTGAGCTTTTTAAAATTATAACCATACAAATTCTTTTGCCTAGATATGAAAATTCAACATAAAGAAAATGTATTTGATTAGTACAGTATGTGCTTGGCATGTTTTTATATTCTACTTATTCACAAAGATAATATCTTAAAGCTGTCACTCTGACACAGACTTGCAGCATGCAGTTTGCTTTTACAGTGCAGCAGTAAACACATCCACTGAGGTGCCAGAGACTTTCTAAGATAAATCTCTCAGCATGCTGCATTTGTATTCCATGCAATCTTCATGAGTCAGTGTAATTATTTGATGAAGAGTGAGTCTCATTATTGTGAATACAAGCATTCCATGTACAGTTCTCCTGGTGATGCACATAATATATATGATTTAAACTGTCATCTGTTCTGTCATTGTTTTACTCCTGCTCATTAATAAATGAATCAAGCTACACTACAGAAGAGTAGAGAATTAGGACAAGAAATACCTACCAAATACTGGATCTGCCTTCCATATTATAAATCTGATGTTCTTATCACGTAAGTGTAACTCACATATAATTTCTCAATTGAAATGAAAATATTTTGTAGAAATTTGATAGCATTATAAAGCTTTTTGGAGTTCTGGTCTCAGTATGTGAGTAGCAAATGCATACTGATTTCAGCATGACCAGAGTTTCACCCATGGTATTCTGAAGTTTGTCTTAAATATTCATTTGGCTTTTTGAACTCAGAATATCTTAGTCTTGTTTTGCTACTGCAACGATGAGCCACAAGGAAAAGAAGTGACCATAGTACAAAATATACGTAACAAAGGTCTGCACATTTTTCATAGGGATTTGTTTAATGAGGGATTAGTTATATAGGAGCTTTAAGGATTAATTAAGCAATACCTAAATAAATCAGCTTTCTAAAGTGGATTGTCTGGAAATCTGAAAGTAAGTCACACAAAAGGAGAAAAGGCAGATTTTTGTAGCTAACCAATAATGTCAAAAACAATGGGGAAAAAACAGGAAAAGAGACTAGAAAAGTGGGAGAAGGAGGTTCTTGCTGTCTCTCTATTCCTTTTGTCTGTATTGGACCAAAGTCTTAACTTGACTAACCCATTTATTGACCTACATTCACAAACTGTGCTCTGCAAAGTCAGTGTTGGAGCAGTAAGGCTTCCTGGAATACAGGCTGAATAAACACTCAGACTGTTTTGCTATGTTCCTACTTACTGTTCTCTAGAGGGCATATGACTCACTGAGGAGGAGGAAAATGCACATAAGAGGAAGTATTAACACTGAAGTCTATGCTCATTAATTGTTCTTGGTTATATTATTATTCTCTTGCTGTATGACTTCCATTCTTGTATCATTTTCTCTCCTCTGTTATTTTACTGCATTTTCATTATATATGCACTTTGCTGTGGTGTCTTTCTTAGAGTAGTCTTGAACACAGTCACTTAGAGTTTCACTATATTGAAAAATAGTGTGTTTCCTGAACAGTAGTATGAAAACCATGATGGTTCTCTAAAATAACAGCTACTTGTAATTTTATTTTTTTTAATCAAAATGCACTTAAAATAGTATTTTTGGGAAGAGGGGAGGAATCCTTGTTTTTCATTTCAAAAGCAACTTCAAAAGAAATTCTAAATGCAGGTTACAATGTGGATCTCTAGATCTGTTCTTTTTTTTCTTTTTTCTTTTTTTTTTGGGGGGTCTTCTTCTATTAATTGTAAGGCTAAAATGAGCCTTAATGAAGTTCTATTTGAAGCTCCTACCTAATATCAACTATAAAATTTCACCTTGCAATACCTTCATTAAATCAATTTTATTTTGGATGAATAAGTATAAATTTTACCAAAAAAAGTCTTAGCTCAAAAAACGTTTATGAAGGTGCCTCCACTGCTTCTCTAGGGAAGATTTCCAAAAGGTTAATCACTGTTAAAATATGTCTTTCTTCTCTTTTGAATTTGTCTACTTTCAATTTTAGCCCCAGAATTTTTTAATGCTTTTGTGATTCTGCAGTATGGACAAACATTAAATCTTTGTCAAGGTCATTGCTTCTTCCCAATATGTAGTTCCCATTCAATAATCTTTTATCCTTCCATATTTATGTCTTTTCATCTGATTCTAGAAAAATGGTAGCTGACAGAGTCCATTATTCCTCTTTGACTGTGACCCTCTTAAAAATGGTCTGACTCAGTTTAAAAATGAACCTTGTTATTATCTATCACTTCACCAGTCCTTGGATGTCTATAAAACTTACTAGAGAATTATTTACATTTTCTTCACGTCTCTGATGGAGACACTGTGTCACATTGGATTGAGGATTAATTCTTGAGGCTATATATTCATTCTGTGAATTTCTGTTAGTGATTAGATTTTGATAAACATAGGTTATAACTTCTTCATCTGTTGACTAGGTACTAGATTCATTCTGAATAATGTTAATTTCTTTAATCAAAATGTTGTGTGCTAAAACTCAGTTTAGATAACTACATCGATTTTCCACTAACATTTAAAGATCTACAAAACCAGATGTTTTCATTAGAAGTGACTAAAACAAAAAATATGTAAGCTAAACAAAAATCTGTGGTTTACAACAGTTATTTGTCTGATTGTACAGAACAGTCACAAACTGAAGTATAATATTTGCACTGAAACAACAACCAGTCCCAACAAAACTGTCTAATCTAATATGTTGCATCATTCTGGGATCAAACACCCTGCACAACTATGCATTACTAAATGTGAGGGGAACTTGTGCAAATGTGAGAATATTCTGTGAGATTGTAGAATGTGCAAGGAAACTTGTTCAGAAATAATGCCAAGTTGTGTTTCATATAGCTGCTGATGTTAAATTTCAGATATAGAAATTAAATTACTGTCACTCCAGGAACAGCACTTTTTATTTAAATCTCCTTAAATAAAAGTGAGTTCAAACTAGGTTTTGGGTGCAGTTTTTTGTTATTTATTTATTTATTATTTTTCTCATTTAGAACTCAGAGTTTTCTGTGTAGGTCAAATAGTTCATATTTAGCACATATCAGTGTAATGTTAGCTATCTCAAGTGTCTCTTTCAAACGCAAAGTCAATATTATAGGTACACTCCAACCATGAATTAACTAAACAGGTGATCTGTTTCACCTACCTTGAACGTGGACTTTTAAAACTACACTACAGTACACTTCAAAGGAAAGACTTATCTTTCACAAAATAGCTTAAATCTATATGTACATGACAATGTAATCAGTAAAATGGATTGAATACAGTAAAACTAGCTGAAAATTTCCAGAAAAATAATTGTTTTTCAGTAATGTACAGCAACTAAAATGATTTTAAATAGTCCATGAGTATGTATAGGTGGCATTTCTTTTAATCTAAATTTTCTTTTCAAGAAATCTTGGCAATAAGAATAAAGCATATTAGTTCTCATTTTGAAATTTTACCATATTATTTTATAATTAAAGAAAAAGTAAAAACAAAATGACAATTTCAGATTTATTGAAAGAGTAAAAATTGCTGTCAGCTGTCAGCATACAACAGAATGAGGTTAGGAGAGGTATTTCCTAACTAGGGACTAGGGAAGGTCTCTGTACACTTACTATGGGTATATATGCATTTTATGACAGTGATTTTTCATATCATGTTTTGGAGGACCTCAGCTATCTCAATTTACTAGAGAAATATAAGGGAAATTATTAACAATAAAGTTAACCTTTAGGGAATGCTAAATTTCAAATTCTTCCTTGCTCACTGTGGTGAACTACAGTAATCACAATGTTAACTCTGTGTTTGGTTTTGACTTTCACACTCTTGGGCCAAACTGGTCTAATTGGGCTTCAGATGCTTTCATGAAACACATAATAGACACAAAACTCACTCCCACCTGGAGCCTATAGTGGGCAGTTGGCACTTGCACAGCTTAGTAAAGATCTCCTGTGAAGACACCTTCTACTATGCAGTGTTTGTGAAACAAACCTCAGGTCAAGATGTACAGTATTAGTGACACAAGCGTTGATTGGTACAAATGGAGAGAGAAGGACAAACCTAGGCAACAGTCTGGAAAGATCCATAATTAAATAGACCAGGATAATGCTAGCTTTATATTGTCTTTAATACAGAATTCAGGGAAAATCAGTGATTTGTTACATGTGTATCTGTGCAACTGTAAAGGTATTTCTAGTTTTACAATCGATGCTAGTCAAACATACACAAAAATAATAACCCCAGAAATCTGATAAATTTTAAGATGAGAGAAACCATTTTCACATATGAAGCAATTACTTGTATTCATTCTCCATGAATTTCTGTAGAGTTCTGTCACCTTAAGTCTTCAGGTAGTATGACTTGAGGTTGTGTGTTTTCTCTTTTCTTTTAGAAGAAAATGACATTTCTAAGATGATTAATTAATCAGATTTTTATCTAACTCCAAATCATTCATACTGTATAAACTAGCAAAGTATCTTTCGGTTAAGAACTTGAATTACTACTTTGCTGAACAAGAGTCCTAGAATTAACTAGGACTTTCTTAACACAATGGGGATGAAAGGCTGGCAAACGCTTAGACATATTTACCTGTACTGTTTTATGTTTAGAGTGTCATTACTTTTGGTAATTTGAAGGAGCTTAAGAGAAGTGAGAGAAAGAAATAAACATAATGCAAGTCAGGATAATAGATTAATATTCAGAAAATACTCAACAGGACAGAAAGTGATGGCCTTGAATATTTTTTAATCCCTGGAAGAACAACCAATACCCATGTTAACAATTGAAATAGTTTCTGGTATCATTCAAAAAACTAATAAAAACAGCAAAACAAAATCAAAACATTGCAACAATTAGATATGGATACTGCAAAGTGACAATATGATCATGAAAGATTCATTGATATATAAGCAATCCATGCCAGGAATATATATCTGAAATTACGATGATACAGAAGAGATTAATTTATGTATTTAAGGAGTGTGATACATCGTATTTCTAGTTCAGTTTGGAGGGGAACTACAAATAGATAAAGATTTTTATAATGTTATGAGGAGAACTGAAAGGCCACAGATGTGCTTTTCACTTCTCTACCAGCCAGGTGGAAGGAGTGGGCAGAACTAAGGTACAAAAGACATTAATTTCCAAGTTGTTAATTTTACTATAGATGTTTCATAGCCATTACACAAAAGCATTAAAAAGCAATTAATGATTATGCACTGTTTTGTTTACAGTAATAAGATTGCTGCATACTGAACAACAATTGGATAATTACACCAGTTGTGATTATTGGTTGCACAGATGGGAGGGTTCAAAAGTAAATTAGCTGATCAAATTCTGCTATTGAATTTTGATTCACTATAGAGTATTTTATTTGCTGTCTGAAACGAGTAATCTTCCTTGCTCAGTTTACTGTTAGAAGGTAAGAGTTTTTATAACTTTTAAGCACTGGGAGGCAGAGAAGTTGATTTAAAATCTGCAGTTGTGAAAATTATTTGTGCTTCTGTTTAGCCTAATATATATCACTGTTTGTGAAGACAGGCAGGCTTGTCACATTGCTGTGACAAACACATCAGTGACTGAAGTAAAAAAAAAAAAGACTCACACAGAATCACAGAATGATTGAGGTTCCAAAAGGCCTTCGGAGGTATAATCCTGCTGCTTAAAGTGGGGCCAACTAGAGCACATTTTCAAGATTATCTCCACATCACTTTTGATTTTTCCCAAGGAGAGTCTTAATCACCTTTTTGATCTACCTATACCAGTGTTTGGTCATCCTATTAGTAAAACACTGTTTCCAAAACCTGTCTCCACCTTCTTAGCATCCTCCCTTCTAGTATTTGTATGCATTACTAAGACCTTCTCTCAGCCTTCTCTTCTGCAGGTTGAACGTCCCAGCTTTCTCAGCCTTTCTTCAAACATGAGATGCTCCAGTACCTTAACCATCCTTGTAGACCATTTGCTTTCTTTGCAGCAAAGGCACATTGCTGGCTAAAATGCAAGCTACTGTCCATCAGGACTCTTAGATAATTTTCTGCAAAGTTGCTCTCCAGATAGGCAGTCCTTGTCATACTTTGGTGTCTGGGATTGCTCCTCTCCAGGTGTGTAATTTTGTACTTCTCTTTGTTGAATTTCACAAGGTTCCTTATAGCCATTTTTCCAACTATAGAGGTTCCTCTGGGTGGTAAAATGATGTTTTGGAATATTACCTATACCTTCCAGTTTGGTGTCACCTGCAAATTTGTTGAAAATACACTCTCCAGATCATTAATGAAGATGATGAACAGGACTGAATCACCATTCCTAGAGATATTCAAAAGATGCATAGACAAGGTGCTGAGGGATATGGTTTGGTTTAGTTTATTGAGAAGCCTGGCAGTATGAGGTTAGCAATTGGACTCAATGATC
>WBNH01002989.1:0-142114 GCA_013401255.1 Urocolius indicus | reverse complement strand
GTAACGATTCTCTGATTTTTAGCCACTGTATCCCAGCCAAAACTGTGGGCTGTGTTACTTGTGCAGAGATTGACACCAAAACACTCAGGACAAGCTGGCAGCCGTGGGGCGGGGATGCCGCTCTGACACTCCCCCACGTGCTCAGCCCCACGCCGCCGCGGTACCTCGCTCCGTACGTACCCCCTTGCTGCGTTTTGACCTGGATGATGTCCGAGGGGGGCCCGTCGCCCACGGAAGTGAAGGCCAGGACACGGATGCTGTAGGTGGTACCCGTGATGAGGCTGCCGACGGTGGTGAGGTGGCTGTCGTCCGTGTTGTGCTTCTGCCACATGCTCAGAGGCAGGTGCGGGTCAGTGGTGTAGTAAACGCGGTACCCTCGGATCTGTCCGTTCGGCTCCTCCGGCTGTTCCCACTGCACCAGCATGGTGCTGGCGCTCAGCATCCGCGCCTGCACCTTCAGGGGTGGGCTTGAAGGAGCTTGTTCTCCCGTCCGGGCCTCCACCAGCTCACTGGGTGGACCTCTGCCGATGTTATTGACCGCGATGACCCGGAACTCGTACTCCGAGAAGGGGCTGAGCCCACCTATGCTGTAGCGGGTCGTTGCCACACCATCTACCTCCTGGAACTGACCCTCCAAGGATTTGGCTTTGTACTGGATGACGTAATATGAAATGGGGTCGGAGTTGCCCGAATCCCAGGTGAGGGTCACGCTGGTAGCTGTCGTTTCAGTCACTAATGGCTCTGTTGGAGGTTTTGGCAGCGCTGCAATTGGAAGGCAGAGAGGTGTGATTTAAATAATTCAGTCAGCTCAAACCCTGCAATGTGCACGGGGATAAAAATGGAGCTGCCACCTCCCATTAACATTCTTCTTTAAAAGGCAGAAATCATTTCATACTCTACAACATGCATTTTTATATTACCATATATTGCTTGAAGTGGTTCTTAATGGAAGGATAAACAGAGCAATCATGTTATTAGACGTGCTTGACGCACTTACCAGCAGCAGGCTAAATAAAGGTAATTCAACAGGGATGCAGGACTGTTTCTGTCATGGGGGTTCAGCTGGCAGTGGGAAGGTGCTTGCTGGGCTGGGCTGGCCCCAGAAGCCAGGTGTACAGCTGGTTTACAAAGGGACACAGTAAAGCAATCAGGGCACTGGGGTAATCTGGAGCTGTGCTCTTGCTTCCACAGAGACAGCATCTTAGGCCACGGGGAGTTCATGGACAGTGCTGTTAGATGGGTTGATGGGGGAATGCCTTGTAAGTGTTACAGTACATGCAGGAGGGATACAGTCAGAGAAATTACCAACTTTCACATCCACTATTTCACTGGGTGGTGTGTGTCAAACTGCAACCAGACAATAAACTGTTACAGAAGAACTCTGTGACGCTGACATCTCTGAAGCGTTACTGAGAACACATCTACTGCAAACAAACATTTCCAGATTTGCCATTTTACTAACGCCAAAAACCAAACCCAAAGAAAAAGAACGAGCGAGCGCAGGAGAGATTCGCAGAGCACACAAATACTTGAAAACAATGACTGAATTAAAGTCAACAGTAAGTTTAAACCTCCTAAAACCCCACTCTAGTTAAAGTCATTAGTAGCTTGTAATGCAGCTGTGCTTGACGAGAAGCTAGGAAAAAACTCTCAACCCAAATGAAGTACTTCATATTTTGGCAAAGCCGCCACTTCTCCAGTTTCCACATGGCTCAGCTGAGGAGGGCAGGCTCTTTAGCACAGCAGCCTGCCTGCTCCAAGTGCCTGGGAGGATGCCTTTTTCAGTGCTACTGCAACAGGAACGCTGAGAAAATCAGTGAGAGCTGAACCGGTGTGGGAGGGAAGAGCATGCAGCCCACAACCAGACACCACACCACTGCCCACGGAGGGCAAACACACCCGCCCAACACATTTCCTAGAGCATCCAAGAAACTGTCAGCCTCCCTCAGGCTTCCAAGGACAGATGACACTTATCCATCCACCCTTTCTGTTGGAGAGCCACAAGCTCAACACTTGCCAGCTCTTGGGTGGGCAGCCTGCACGTGAGCAGGTCTGGTACCATTGATGCTCTTCTTGCAATCAGCTCTGTGTCACCTGTCTTCTCCTGTGTACCCTGCATTTCCAGCAAGCACAGGAAAAGCAACACTGGCTGAAGGAATGAGTGGTAGAAGCAGAAGGACATTCAGAGTGAAGGTGCACAAAAGGCAGAGAAACAAGAAGGAAGGCAAAGGGCTAAAGTTGCTGGGCAGATGTCTCCCTGTCCTGGGGGTCAGGATACAAAGAGAGAGAAACTGGCAACCATCAGTGCAACAGTGCGGTTCCCACCTCCAGCCTCCACATCCAAACCACCTCCCCATCATGCTCCTTACTTCTGTACACTCTTGGGTATGTGCTATAACCAAGGCAACCCCTGTGCTCTGTAAGAAAACAGGGGCTGGAAAAGGTACTGACTAACAGGTACTGTGAGTAAAGGGAGCGGTGCGTGGCTAAGGTTAAAAGCATCCTCTGACTAGTAGCAGGGAAAAGGGAATTTGCTGTTAATCTCCAGGTCAGAGAGGGCTAACACTCAATTCTGTGATTTGTTCAAGCAGGGACTCAGTGCTAAAGGTGGCCATAGTGCAAGAAGGGACCTGCAAGAATAGACAGCCTCAATAGATGACACAGCTGTGGAAATCCGAGCTACAAATCAATTGTAAGGTAGAGGAGGAATAGGATAGTGTGAACCTGCTTGGCCTTAGATGGGAAAGACAGGACACCTACTTCAGTCTCTCATTAAGGAGCTGCCTGGGTGGGCTGCCCTGTACCCAGTCATCAGCAATCAGCATTAACATCCTCTCTGGGGCAAAGCTACCTTTGAAGTGGCAGCAGGAATCACGCCTTAAGGACAACAACAAAAGAAAGGGAATGAGGAAGAAAGCAAGAAGTGAAAAAAGAAAGTTGACAGAGAAATATGCAACAATTTAAAAATGAAAAAGCATGGCTCCTCCCTCTGTGGGGGAGGATGCTCCTTCTGGGGAGACTCACAGACACTTCCCATTGCTGGGATTCACCTTCTTGTCCTGCCCTTACTGCAAGAGGACATCTCTGTGCAAACACAGCTCTCTGACTGCATGCAGTTATCCACAGACCCCTGCCCCAAGACAGCCGGTGGATGAGCTGATCCTGCTGATGCACAGAACAAGACAAGGGATGAGCAGAGGCTCAGTGAGTCTCCCTCACAGCATAACAGAGGCCCAGCCTTGACACAAGTCCGTCTCCCATCACTCCACATGCAGGGAGAAAAGAAATGACCTCCAAAGCAAATACTACACTCTGAGAAGGGGAAAAAAATAATCAAGTTGTGGGTTTGGGAACCTCCCTTGCAAGGTGGAAAAGTCACAGGAGACTGCAGCCAGTTGGCTGCACCCAGAAACACGTTGGCAAAGTGTCGTAGACCCTGATTTGAGATCCTGCCGAGCATTTTGATCACTTAAACACCGTCAAAGCTCTACACTGTTGAAACCCAAGTAGGAGGATGACAAGAAATAAGTCCTTACCTTTGACGGTGATCTGGGCCGTGGCTTCGATCATGCCAAGGGAGGAGATGGCCACGCAGGTGTAGTTGGCAGACTGCACGATGTTATTGAGCTCCAGGACGTTCCTACCGACGGGCATCTCATCTTCTTTGGTCAGTTCTTCCACACCAGCCATCCACTTGACGTAAGGCATCGGAGCACCTACCGCCACGCACGTGAGGTTCACGCTCCCCCCTGGCATCACCTCGTGGTTGCTCGGAGGGATAGAGAATCGGGGAGCAACACGCCGCACTGAAACAAGGAGGAGACAGCTAGTAGGGTCGCAAGAAACAGCAGAGAGCACTCAGTTGCATTGCAGGGGTACGTGACGGGGGGTTGGCCTCTTTTTTTTTGCCTGTCTATCCCTCGGGACAGATAAAATGAAGTGCAAAAGCTCTTCACCGCTTTGCCAAATTGCACACGCTTTGCTCTCCTTCCTTAGCCACTGGCATCTTATTAGAAGAACTCATTAAGGAATGGCTCAATCCATTCCCTCCAAACATAGCCTTTTGAAATCATATTACTAACATGAAACATTCCTCCATTTAAATTACATCCCTCTAATTAGAGAGCACGCACAAATGCCAGTCACACACACTCTGTGTGCAGGGCCCACTGAAGCTCTGCAAAAACGGAATTACCTGCTCAATTTATTAGCTCTAGAGTAAAGCAACCCGTTCCCCTGAACCTCACAGGGTTTGGACAGGAGCAGCAGAAGGGTTTCTTTCGGAATTAGCACACGGTGTGCTGCTAAATAAAATATAATTTCATTCAAAATGTAACTCGGGTTCTACCTTGGCTCCGAAAAAAAAAGTCACCGGAGCTGTATGACACTGTCAGGGCCTGAAGAGATCACTTTGTTGGGCAGGAGAGAACTAATCCTGACAGATGTGAGATCATATCCATTTTGACAGAAGAGAGCTGGGCTGGCAGAACCCTCCCCACCTTTGTGGCAGCACTTTGGGAGATGTATTCCTCCTTATTTCATTGCGCAGCTTCTCCTCATATCAATCCCTTGCTGGGTATTTCATTCAAGACTTATTTGTAAGCAACTCTCAGCTACAATAAAGCTCTAAAGCTGCCTGCCATATGCATTCCCGTCAAGAAAATGACACTGAGAAATGAGGCCCCCTTCTTCAGGGTTAGTGTTATGGGCCTATTTAAGCAAGGATGGAGAAACAACTGTGCTCGGTAAATCTTTGTCTCCTCTGGGCAAGCTCATTTTAGTCTGTAGTTAAAAAGGGAAACTGCTCAAACGTGTCTCGCCCAGCAGCCCTGCTCTCCTCTAGCCTCCTCCACCACAAAGGCGGCCCCAGAGCGCTGACCAGGTTCACGACTGAGCCTCTCCCTGCCCGTCGCGCCTCTCTCCTGCCGGGAGCAGCCGCGGCGCTGGGGGAAATGGGGCAGGAGCCCAAGCAGTGCCAGAACACACACAACACGCCACGGGCATGGAGGGGCCACGGCTCTGCTGGCCTGGCTCCTGCCACCAGCACAGCTCCGCAGACAGTGTTGCTGCTGACAGCCCGGCGAGCTGCAGAGGTGTCAGCTCCTCTTGCCAAGCTGACTCTCCCCCAAATCAAATTGCACTAGTGCTCTCTTTGATGATTCATCCCCAAACCACCAGGCTTGCAGAAACAGGCTGAACACGGAAGCCCCCATGCTATCATGTACAACAGAGCTAAGACTTCGTGATAAATTAGACAATACTGTCAACATCGTGTGTGTACTACACGTCGTCTCGGTGACAAAACAGGGCTCATTAGCTCCTTACCAGCCAGAGGAAGGAGAACTTGTTTTGCCTTTTTTTTTCNGTACAACAGAGCTAAGACTTCGTGATAAATTAGACAATACTGTCAACATCGTGTGTGTACTACACGTCGTCTCGGTGACAAAACAGGGCTCATTAGCTCCTTACCAGCCAGAGGAAGGAGAACTTGTTTTGCCTTTTTTTTTCCTTTCCTCTCTCTCTTTTTTTTTAATGTCTAAATCCAAAGCCTTGCTGGTTGTTTCTTTTAATCAATTATTAAATCTCAAATCAATAGCTACATGAGTGATTGCCAGCGAGGCGTTACCTGACTGACAGGGCAAGCGCTCTCCAAACAAGACAGAACTGAAAGTGTGCACTCAAGTGCTATGCAGTCATGAGAATACGGAGTTAACCTGATGGACATGGCAATGGTTTCACATGATGGCGTGTATTTCCAACCAAACCATCCCAGCACCATTCGTTAAGAGTCAGGTTTTGTTTTTCCAATGAACATGGCATCGAATTATTTTGGGTACGAGCTGTTCAACTTCCATCCCCGTCCAAGGACCAAGCCCACCCACCCACGCTGTATTAAAATAAAAAGGAGCAAATTTTGAGGATAAAGCCACAGGTGTGCACAGAGCACTCACACACACACACATGCACCAGGCAAACAGGCTGGCAGGCGAGAGAACAGTGTGAGGGGCAGGACAGGGAGAGGGAAGCTGCAGAGGAACTCATGTAAAGGGACATGGGAAGGCAAGATGCCATGCAGGAAAGTCAGAGCCCAGCATGCACAAACAGATTTTGACTCCCAGCCCTGTGAGGCCAGAGGCAGCATAGCCTGCTGTAGACTCCTCTGCACCCGGCCCTGTGCCCCTGTGTCAAGCACGGCTTTCGAGGTGCTCCTGGGGCCACGCTGAGGGCCATCGGTGCCACAGTCCCCCTTGATGTGTCCTGCAGAGGCCCGTATGGCCTCCTGCTCCCTGTGGACAGCACAGGGGAGACACACTTCAGGGGGATTGGAGGCTCTCTCAGCAGCACTCTACAGGGTGAAGAAAAGGGCTGAGCCCCTTTGGAAGTGGCTCTCCCCTGTCTCACCCACAGAGGAGCAGCAGAGGGGGCGGTGTGTTCGTGTCCCTAGGGAAGGGATGAATGGCAAGGAAAACTCTGCTGCAGATGAAACCAGACTAGAGGGCGGTCAGGCTGCAATGGCACCAACCTCAACAGGGGCCATGCCTCCTGTGCACTGCAGCCTGTGGCGTGCCAGGATGCTGCGCTGGGCCTCAAGCCTGGCCACAGATGAGGGGGTTAAACCTCTGTAGTGGTCTTCTGTCACCCAGAACAGCTGAGCTGGCCTCCCCTCAGTAGCACACAGGCAGAGATGCTAATATGGGCCCATTGCTCTGCACTGGAGAGCAGCAGTGCCCGAGGCACCACAGCTGCTAGAAGTGGAGGACACGTGTAGGGGTCAGCGCTCAACATGGGAGGTGGAAGGGGTCAGAGCAATGCCTTTGGTGAGAGATCTGGCCCAGAGAATCCGCTGGCAGAAGTGTGTGCGAAGGCAAGGATGGGCTCCATCAGCCCCCCATCCTCTTGGGGGATAATTGGCAGCTTCTTGTCCCACTCAGTAGAGGGGGAGGAAGGGAAACGCTGTCAGTTAGCATTAGTGAGAGCTGGCAGAGCTCTTGCAGCAGCTTGCAGAGCACCATCAACACATTCCTCAGGCTCAAGCCCGTGATTTAAGTCACTTGCTTTTCTAGCATGAGAGTCTGGTAATAATTTAAATGAGTGTAACTCTTCAAAAAGCAGCATTCTTAGAATTTCTGTTCAATTTACAAGTCAAATCACATGGGCTAGTACAGCCCATGATGCTACCTTAAGTGCTCCAGAAAAACGTTGTTGTTCTTCATTTACTGCAGCAATGAAATTCCCCTTTTTATTACAATTTTTCTGACAAGAATTTGCAACTTTTTTTTTTTTAATCTTCTTTTTGGATAAAGATCAGAGAAGGTGGTTTGGAGCTTCTGCAAGAACAGCACAGGGAAAATTGCTGTGAATATTAAAATGATTTCAATGGACAATAGTATAATTCGGAGGTTTAGTTAAACCAGCAGACTGTCAAAAACGAGATTCATTGTCATTCATCCCAAGAATAGGTATCATAAGGGCTCTGTGCTGCTCTGCTATTCAGCACGCCTCCCCGTAGAGAGCGTTCCCTGGGAAGTGAAGTGAAACCCTGGAGCAGCGAGCAGTGCAGCGCAACAGGAGTCTCTGCCCTGGATCCCACAGGACAGGGAGAAAGGACAGAGTAGAGACCAGTTCCCCACTCACAGGTGGGGGGAGCGTGGGGAGGGAAGCAGGCAACACAACAGCCACAAAGGTTGAGATTGAGAAGTGTTAATAATTCAGCATACATTAACATGCACATTCCTTGCCTTGAGAGCAAAGAGCTTGAATCGATTGCCTGGCTCCTTTCACCACAGGAGTGGCTGTCTCCTAACGTCTCAGGTTCCCTCTGAGGGTGACGTTACCCCCTTGGAGAACCAGAGCCCACTCCTCCTCCTCCCTGCTGCTGCCTGCAAGAGTTGTAGCCTCTGAGCTCTGGGCATGAGTGCTCAGGGCTCACGGGCTGGTGCTGTTAAGTCCCTCTCTCGCATGCTGAGACACTGCTGGTGTACAGCAAAGCTCTGCTGGAAAGGCAACAGTGCCAGGAGGACTGCCCATGCTTCCAAAATCACACTGTACTGTTAAGGAAGGGGAAACCAAACAGCTTTTCCTTCTGGCTGTCCTAGCCACGGTACAGCTGCACAAATGACAATGCTAACATTCTTCCCTCTTGCTTGCAGAAAACTTGCTCTTGCTTCTAAGTTTCCTTCCCACTGTTGCCTACCTGGCATCTGCCTAACTGTAGGCTTCACTTTCCCCTCTCCTGGCCCCTCATCACAGGCTTGCTGGGCACTGCCTCATGGTGATGCCTGTGCCCTGCTCACTTCTCTTCCTTTGAAGCAATCCCAGCTGCACTGGTCCTCTCATCTTCTCCCCTTTGCACTTTGCATGAAAGAACAGCACTCTGAAGCCCGAGGACCAGCATTGCCTGGGCTGTGCTGCTCCTCCCCGGCCTCCAGCGTGGCAAAGGCAAGTTCGGAGGGCTGTGCTCTAACTTCCCAACTGGGATGAGCAGCAGAGTGATGCAGAGCCACATCTTTGAGGAGGCGAGACTGTCCAATTTCATTACTCCAGCCAGGCAAGCTGGAAGATCTTTGGTGCACAAGGCGTGCTCTTGGCCTCGCTCATTGCCACGCTGCCCAAAACACCTGCCTTCCTCAGGGATCATCTCCTCAGAGTTGGGAAGGAGTGAATTTGGGAGGTTATCTTCAGACACGATCATCGGTCTGCATGGTTTACTCATCTGTAGACACCATTCATCTCTCCCTAGTGCCATCATTCTAAGGAAGGACTTCAAATGGAAAGGCAGTTGCCGGAGTCTCACAATCTATTGACAGAATCAACAGCAGGAGAGGAAAAATTGGAACCAGAAAAAAAACGCATTTACAGTCTAATCTTGTGCTCAAACAATGCTGTACTATTTATGCTCCCAATGCATCCTTGAGTGCTGACATTTTATAGACAATTTCCAAAACAGGGCCTTGCCATTTTTGGATTATATTTCAGCTATAACTTTTAGGTCTAATTATTTGCGCTGACAACCACATATAAAAGAGGATATATCATTACAGTGGTGCAGCACTGGAGACACATCAGCATTCAGCATACTGACATACTAATAGCAAAGTAAGGGAGAGCAAGATTGTGGAGCTGTGCAATTTGCATTTGCCCTCTGAAAATTTCTCTGATGAAAATAACACAACATTAAGGAAAGGAATAAGAGAAAAGATCCACTGTATCAAGATAAAATAACTCGTTAATAAATAACCTTGTAGCAGTCGCAGAGCAATAATTAAATGCATGGGTGAGCAGTACACACTTTCAAGTAAAGCTGGAAAAATGTAAGATGTAATTATCAGTGCCAAACAAATTATAAGCATGGCAAATCCCAGCGGAATATTTAGAAACTAATTTCTGGCTTCACATTAAATATTTGTGTACGTGGGTATTTTTGGAGGGGTGGGAAGGAGGGCTCGACACAAAGAGTAAGAAATTATCCTCTCCTGCTGGCTTATATCCACTCTCAGCTGCCTCCCCTCAGCTAAGCCACGCAGCTAAAACGTTTAAGTGCCCTGTCAAAGGTTTACTCTCCAGAGGTGCCTGAGCCATCACAGCGGTGCTCCACATTCACTGAAACCTGTGAGGCTTTGGGCCTTGGCTTTCATTTCTTCCCTTTTCTTCCTTGTTCTCATTTTTTTTTGGTCATTGTCTTGGGCTCAGGTAATTTTATCCTCTAAGAAATCTATTTTTAGAGGGTAAACAACAAGAGCCCCGTGCCTCAGTACAACCTAAACGAGAGCGCGTTGCAGGGAGAGAAATGGGAGCGAAGTCAGTGTACTGGAACAACTGCTATGACAACTTGTTAAAACTTGTTCCAGTGATGATTCTAAGACCAACTCATGCAACTGCCCGATGGCAAGTGTGTGAGGAGAAAGGGTCTCTTCCCCAGGCTGGACAGTTCTTGTCCCTGCAGTGCATGTGGGGGGCAGGACCCACAGGGTACCTGTTTGGCAATAGGAGTCATCTCTGGTAACGAGCTCAGGACAACTTCTGCCAAAAGCACTGGCTTTCCTCAGCATGAAGTCATGAGTGCCTCAAGCTAGGACTGGAGCTAGATTTAATTTAAAAGCTGGAGTCACCTTTCACTGTTGTGCTTTATTCATCCCTGGCTCTCTGAGGGCAGCAGGACAGAGCAAAGCAAAGCACAAACCAGGTTTTGCTGAGTGGCTACGAGCTTCTGTGCATGTTGGCACAGACCTCCCTGAGCCTTTCTAAGTCAGGCTGGGGCCAATGCCAGAGCTCCCTGCTCTCCCTCCAGCAAGAGAAAGGCCCAGCCCCAGGGAAGAAAGGAGAGGTAGACCTGCTCATGCAAAGGGCCCTTGTTCAAGCATGGAAAACTGGTCACCTAAGAGCAGGGCGCGTGGAAGAGAAGAGAGGCTGCCTCAGGACCAGGGCTTCGTGTCTCTCAGTCAGCTGCCCCAGCCATGCTGTGGCACGGGAAGGCAGCATGCTAGGTTCTTCTCCAGCTGAGATCAAAAGTGAGTTTTTTTGCCTCTAGAGAAAGTTAAAACTTTAAGAGCTCCAGGAGAAGTTGAGGAACCCTCTTTCCCTGGCAGCTTGCGAGAGGACTGGAGATCATTCTGATCTCTGCTTCCAAAGACTGCTCTTGATCTCTGGCCAGAAAGCAGCAGCAGCAGTTTAGAGGTATTACACTGGCACCTAGCACAGGTAATGGGTTAGAGAAGGACCCCACACACAGCAGCATGCATTTCTTCCCACTCTACCTTCGAACGAAACCGCCCTGGCTGGTTATTTGCATGCAAAACATAGTCTGTGCATTTTAAATCTCAGGCGACAAAAGCATGCAAGCAAAGTATCAGTGCCATCACCAGTCACAGCAAACAGTAAGCAGGTTTCATCAGGCACACTGAGGCCGTGCCTGGAAGGGAGCCAGAGTCTGCAGGGCTCCCTCCCTTTCTGGGGATGGCTCTCCTCTCCCTACTGGAAAAGTCTCATCTGACGTGGTGTACTGTAGATGGATAAGAAGTGAAAAGGACCAACCTTCTCGCTGATCTGAGAGATGAAAGTTTTGTTTTGTTTGATGGCAGAGTGCGATGAAGATGAGGAGGGAATAAAAAAAGACAAGGAAAAACACAGAGAGTAAAAACAGGCCAAGCTTCATCTGTCCGCACACCACTGAAACGACAAGACAAGACTACAGAGGTCAGCCACGACTTCCCACCACGCACACACACACACACCACACACACCACTCCCTGTTATGGACAGGAGTGTGCTGCACTCACATGGCTCTGGTCCAGAGAAGGGCCGGCCCTTCTGCTTCCCTGACCCACTCACCCTCCTCGAGGCAAGGTGGAGGGAAGCCCAAGTCCCACGCGCATCACACGGAGGAAGCTTCTGGGGCAGCCCTGCGCTGGGCCAGATGTTGGAAGCACAGATGTGCTTGTGATGTGTACAAACCACTCAGGCACACACAGAGAGCAAGGGACAACAGCCACTGCACAGACCAACATGCTTCCACGCACCCACTCCTGCTATAGAGGTGATGGCAAAGGCACTTTAAACTCATTGACCACACACTGGGAAGAGCGTTATACGTAGATCCAAATTTTTATCAAGTATGAAAGAAATGTTCCGAGTGGTGAATGGAAAAATCTTCTACCATGAAGAGCTCTTCCCCCTCTCCAAACAAAGAGCTAAATGCAGCAGAGAAGTATTAGGCAAGTGACAGACACGCGCAGTCTCAGCTGGGCTCAGTTTCGGGAGAGCCTGTGCTGTGAGTGAGAGATGGACAAGAAATCAGAAGGACAAAAAAACACCCACAGAGAATTGAGCAGGTCCCAGTTTTTGTTCCTGCGGGAGAGACAGTAGAAGGTTAGTTGCATTTTCCTTACAGACAAAGGAGATCTTATTTCTCTAGCAGGAGTGACCTCACCCCAGCTACAGATCTGTGGCATATCAGCTGTAATCGAAACCTCGCTGAGAGAATACAGAAGTGGATTCGATAGTTAAAGACTGCTTATGAGTCACATTTTTTATGGGATAAGGAGAAGGTGGGAGGGGAGGGAGTTTGTTTTCCAGCAGAAACACTGCAAATTAGAGAACAGCATGTGGCATTATACAGCGTAACAGTACAGTCAGCCATTTCCAGCGATTAGAGGACAGGACTTTAACCAACACTGACATGGTACAGACCAGGCAACAAACTGCCAATAACAGCTACAACAGTATTCTACCAAGTGTAATGGAGCTTGTAGGAGAACAGCAAAACGGTTGTTTACATTTCTTCAATTGAACTGATACCAGGGGACCAGAATCAGTCAGCTCAGAGCTTAACTGGCCCATCAGCGAGGGCCACATCCAGCGAGGACCCCCACCCAGACATCCTCCAAACAAACAGCCCTAGCTTAAGGTCTGCCTCACACAGGGGATTTACCTCTTGCTCTACAAAACATTAACAGAAGGCTCATTTAATCCTGTGAGACCCTGTGATGGGAGGGAACCTCTTTATTGCTGCTCCCAAGCCACTACTTTACTTCCTAATCTAATGGAGCGTATCACATCTGCACGGCCTCAGCAGACAGCAAGGGGCTTCTGCCTTCTGCTCAGCTCTTCCCAACAGGGAGGATTTGTTTCCTGCCCTTCCCAGGAAGGACAATGCTTCTGGCAAACCGGGCATATCCACAAAAGGCTGCATTTCTGGAAAGCAGCACTAACACTGAATAGGGCACAACCCAAACTCCAAGTGCTGCAAGCATGGACCGACCCGCTGCATCCGTTGGGACTGTGCGAGACAACAGCAAAAGGCTGGAGAAAGGGTGTCAGGCTGGGGGATGATGCTGAAACAGCTACAGGAACACATGTCCCTGCTGCAGAAGCATCTTCTGGCCTTGGGAAGGGCAGACAGACCCTGGCCATGCAAAGAGGACTCACTGTTGGTGCTACTTAGCCAGAAGCTTTGTTTTGGGGAGCCCGTCAGGGACCGTACTGCATCAGTGTGCACGGACAGGAGTAGGCTCTGGCAGTGGCTTTCCCCACGTGTTGACACTTGAGATTAGTTGGAAAGGTGAGGAGCCACACGTGAAACACGCTAATTCAAACAGATTACTTTCTGGTCTGTCAAACAGGAACAAGTTTGGGGCCTGCTATTTGTCACTAATTGCTGGATTATCTCTTTATCTCTTACTATATTAGTGGCTTATGGGGGAATTAAAACCAATAGCAGGCTATTTTGGAATAGCTGTAAGGCAAGAGGGAACACCTGGGCAGAAAGTTCTTTCTCTTTTCCCTTCAGTTAATGCTAAAGCAGCTGCTGCTTTATCCGAGAGAAACTTGATAAATGGTAAACTGAAAGTTTCACCTCCTTACAGTTACCATTCACACGCTCCCTTCTCTCCAGTTCTCTATCCTTGTCACTCTTAAGCTAAGAAGCACGCTTTACCCACAGTTTTTCTGCTCTTTTACAAAACAAACGACTCTTAGCAGTGACAGCAACATCTGCCCACTGCCACTTAGGGACAGAGGATTCAAGGCTGGGGTTACCCAGAGCAGCTCCTGTGTGGAATACCATAGCTCAATAAGCACACTACCCTGTTCCCATGAACCTGAGCTGCCTGGCACCTAACTTGAACATGCCAGTCTCTGTGCAAGACAAAGCAAGTCAAGTCACAGCAGAAATGCCAACGGAGGATAACGAACTCCAGAAGGTAAAAATGAGCCTCCTTTCGAGATCCATGTTAAAACAGCAAAGAGTGAGGCTGTATCAGAGACGTGTCTGCTAGTCCTGACTGTCAGATGACTTCAGTGCTCTGTAGGCAGAAATCCCCATGTTGACCTAATTTGGCTTTTACCCTGCATCACACATGCTCACCTTATGCAGCAGCAGCAATACTCTAACCACAGCAGCTTGTTGCAGAAAGAATGAATCTGGGTTTATGGAAGGCTCTGCTTTTGTGTCACCTTGGGCATTAGCTTGCTGAAACAAGGCAGGAGGCTGTGGCCAGGATACAAATGCACAGGTCTCAGAGTTTAGTTCCCAAGCTCAAAGAAAGAAACACATTTCTAAAGCTTTTTGGTAACGAGAAGCTGATACTTTTCCTGAAAGCAACAAGAAAGTTCATTATCCCAACTGGCTCTGCAGTTCTGCTGGGAAGTGCCAGCATCTGTCCTGTGCTTTCTGAAAGCCCTGTGGTGCTATGCAAGGCATAAATACAATGGCAAACCCAGACACTTTGGAATCCAAAAGACAGGGAGGTTAACAAAAACCCAGAGGGGGACGAACCTGTTCCTGCTTATCTCCAAAAGCACATCTTATGTCTCAGGAACTCCATATAAATCAATTGTTATCCTTCGCAGCCTTTACAGGTATAGAGGAACCAGAGAACAGATTGTCCTTTTTTTACGCCAGATTACATGAGAATCAGACAACCTCCCATTAGATGCGATGAAGAATGTTCTCGTGCAACGCTGATGAGTGCATTCCATCCTAGAGAGACAGACAGGATGCTCCGGGTACACAACCATCCTTTCCCATTCACAGTGCACACACGTGCATGCATGAGTTCAGTGAAGAGCAGAAAATCTCAGAGCACCAGAGAAGGATTCCCTAACCCTCTGGGCAAGTGGATATGGAAGGGGAGGAACAGGCATCACAGACACACAAAACTAATTGTTCCGTAGATGTCTGTGCAGGTTGTGTGAGGAGGAGGGGACAATGGGCTTCCAAGTCCATTTCTGTCTTGCATTACCATGCACTGAGCCACCAGCCACTCTGCTTCTGTTTCCCATGAAGGTCATTTTACAAATCATCAGACTTGAGCCTTGCATTGCACTTTTAACCACCAAAGGACTTTGCAAGGCATAAAACTGTTAAGCTTCCTTTAGCTGAGTTCCAGAAAGCCAAACGCTCGTAGAAACACTGACAGTGAACACATCTTATCCCAGGAGAAAACATGACAAAAATATTCATAGTAGTGTACAGGGAAGGGAAAACTTGGCAGAAGCCTCTCTGTGCCTCCCTGGCTCTGAAGGCAGCCAGCTCCAATATGAGGACACAGTCACAGCAGCACAAGCCACAGCGCTGACTGAGCAGCAAACGTCTGCTGGTGCTGAGTGCTGCCCAGTTCCAGCCATGCTGCTGGCTCACAGCTAGCCAGGCTGCATCTGCCCCATCTCCAGCTGCTCTGACTCGGGCTACAGCAGTAGCTTCAGCAAGGAGCAGCACCCGGGGGCAGAGGAAATGATGCTAAAAACACTGAAACCCCACAAAAAGGAGCGTGCTTTCCTCACCAAAGGGTCACTGCCTCCTGTCGCGTTGCTCTGCTGCAGCATCATCTTGAGGTCAGGACCGCACAGAGCGCGCGCAGGGAGGTCGTGGCCCTACAGACCTCGTAGACCTCCTCAGCCATGCACCAAGTGCTGAGGCATAGTTTATCTGTGGCCTCTGTCGCAGCCTGGATTTGCTTCTTCTGATGATCCCAGGGTAGACACACGTCCAAAGCTGCAGTTTAGGTCATCCAGTGTGATTCAACTGCCTGTCCCTGTTTCCTGTCATTAAGGCACCTCCCTCACAAGCATCTCCGGTCTCTGCTCGTCTGTGATTGCTGCCAGGCCTTCATGCACCAGCAGTGCCCCTCTCTGCTGGACTAATGACATCCCCATCAACCCTGACAAGAGGCAGGTTTAACGGAGCACACTGCCAGAAGTGTGCACACAGCTGGCATGTAAACAAACGTATTCCCTGTTACTTAGCCATCTTTCAGACATCCCCAGTTTTTGGTTGCTGACTGGCCACTGTTTTCAGATCTAACTCTTCTGGCAATACCCTCAAGCTTTCACTGCTGTTGCTATTTTAGCTGTTTAAATATTACATAAGCAGAAAATGTCTTTTTTTTTTTTTAAAGGCTTCAAGTCTCGTTGCTCCAGGCCCACGTCAGTCACTCAGAATTATTATTATTTATCCAGGGTCCCCACTGCAATAAGCATCACATAGCTGCAAGTAGCCATTTCAGTGAGCTCCCTCTGCGGCTGAGCCAAAGCTGCTGCCAAGTCCCCAAGTGCAAAACCACTACAGAGGCCGGAGAATCGCTGCTAGGGACAGAGCCACAATCCTAACTTCATTTCGAGTGATGGCTCCTCAGTGAAACTTGGCAAATAGAACTTCAGACTCCAAGCAAGTTTCCTTGCTGCCAAATGAAATGCTAGCCTGGTCCTTCAAGAAGTAGATCAAGGAAGCACATTTACTGCAGTCTAATTTACCACTTTACAACTTGGGGACAGAAGTGACGATTCACTCTTAAATGGTCTTTTCTTCAGAGAAGCTGTGCCACTGCTGTGTAGCATTTTAGACCAGGGAACTTGCTGCACTTGTCCCATTGGACCATGTGCCTTGAAGGCCTGAAAACAGCACTGAAGAAGTGAAAACTGGGCAGTAGATTTCTCATTTTATGGAAGAATGCAGCCAATGTCCCACCCGCTGCTGTAAGCAGCACTGGGGAACACGTCTAGTGAACTCCATAGTGTATTGATAAGGACATTCTTATAGACAAGTCTTCCTGCTCATCTGCTTCACTGAAGTTGGAAAAAAATGGTGCCATGAACAGAGAAAGAGAAGGGTACAAAAAGCCCTTCACACCGGGAAAGAGTCAAATAACAGTGTCTCTGTTGAGGTGAGCACCACACAGGCCATCACCTTCACAGGCCTTTTATAGGACAAGACTTAAGGCTCAAAATGCTCCTCTTGGTATGGATGTCTCTGAAGCTACAGGTAAATGAAGAGTGAAAAGTGTGCATAAGAAAAAACAATGGTGCAGGTGAATCAGTGCATTTATACTATGTTCCCAGTGAGTGTGACGAAATGACACCACTTTCTTTTCCCCCCTATACTAGGTCCAATCTGCCTTCTGCTCTCAAATCAATTTCTTGTATGCCTTGAATCAACCTCTTGCATTTTTGCTGCTAAATTAGACAGTAAGCTCCCTGGATTAGAGGATTCGTATCTTCCATACGTTTCTATTCCCTTCCCTTCTCCCTGTAGCACCATCAAGTCCCAAATCTAATCACTGTTACGATGTACTGTGCTACATGTAACCGTAGGCCACAAATGGATGAGTGCTTCTTCCCCATGACAACATCCAGACCAGCACTGGCAAGCACATTGTGCTGAAAGAGCAGGACAGAAACATGCACCCACTTTGAAGTCCCTTCTGTGTCCTGGATAGCCACCTTGCCCTGCCATGCTCCTCGCTCTTGCTTTCACTCTGTTGTTGCTCCTCAGACTGTCTGGACCCTCCATGCACGGAAGGCTGCAGAGCAGCTGTGGGACTCTCTGCAGAGCAGCTCTCAGCACTCATCCCCAGCCTCATCCCCAGCTCTGCAGCAGCAGACAGATAGATCTGTTAGTCCAGAAGCAGAAGGCTTATGAGGGTTGCTTTCCAACAACACTTAGTAAGATGAAAATAATAGCTTCAAGGAAAATGCATCCATTTTCCTTTACAAATCCCCGGTGTGGAAATGTTTTAACTTTTAATGAAGTCCATCTGTGCAGAAGTGCTGGCTCTAAAGGATTCAGAGAGACAAGACACTGGCATAGCCGGCTCCTTCCTCCTCCTGTTCTTTCATTGATATAGGAAGCCCTGAGCAGTGCCTGGATACTTCTTCTCAGCACCTAGTATCTTTGTTAGCATGAAAAGTATGACAAAGATGCTAATGAGCCTGTGCTTTCTAACTCAGCACACTCACAAAGGATTACCTGGGAAGCTAGAAAAGGGGAGGGCATGATCAAAACCATAAACCCCGAGAGCCAAACAAACATTTGAACTGCTGAAAAAAACAACAGACTGCAAATGAGAGCAGGGACATCAGTACTGCTGCTGCTCAGTACTCAGCCATGCTTTCTGAGAAAGTGACCAGCTTCTTGGGTATTCACCACAAGGAGGTCAGTCATTATGCAACCACCACGCAGGGGCAGTGCAGCCGACACACTTAATTTCCACTGTAATTTAGCATTAATTAATGTCTGCTCTAGTAAAGATGTAGGCAGTTTCTGAAGACCCTACTGGAAGTCGCTGATCTGTCTAATGGCAACACTGTCGGACTATCACAAGAAGGAAAAATCAGGGATCCTTTTATTCTGCATCCCAGACCTGAGAAAGTCAGAGAATTTCTTTCCCCCTCCTCCCTTATTTATTAAAGAAATAAACCACTGCTTTTGGTTTGACTAACTTGAAGACTAACTCATACAGTAACAACATGATTTTTTTGGTGGAACGTTTGCTATCAGGGACTGTAAGTACAAATACTGTCTGGCACCAGTGAATTTCATCTGATAATAACGTATGGGGTATCCTGTCTTAAATATACAGCGAGGCTTTATCAGGATCACACAGGCTGGAGACTGACATGGTAAAGATTATGTGCAATAAGAAGGTTTGTTCCAAAAATGTATGTGTAAGAAAATGACAGTTAACAGCCAGGCATATGTCTTAAGAACATGGGTTCTTCAGTCAATGTCAGGATCCTCTCACTTGTGGAGACCATCCCCGGTCTATGCCTAGCCCCAACAGGACAGAGAAAACTTGTGCTGAGCAGCAAGCCAAGCGTAAAATTCCATACACCCCTCAGGATTCACTTGCTAAATAAAGAGTTTTCATTAGTAAGAAACTGGGAAGTTATTAAGAGGAGGTTTTTTCTACCTCTTGAAGCTCCTGTGCCTATTTTCAGCCACATCACTACAGAAAACAGAGCAATGAAAGTCTGAGCGTGTCACGGGAAGCAAAAGCATCCGAAATAACTGCAGCAAAATTGGTGAGTATCCACACAAACCTATGCAACAACAGACAACCTGGCAACTAGGATCTTTTCCTCAGAGTGCAAAGTGACAATCTGGGATGAGTTTTAGTGCAGCTTGCCTGAAAAGTGAACTTGCAAGAGAACAGGGAGTTTAAAATCATCCATAATTACATTGTGAGAGTGAAATGAGTGATTCCACTGCATAGATATAGCTTCATCTTCTGAATATGCTTAATTGGGTACTTCAGTCTTCCAGAGACTCTTATAATCCAAATTATGCTGCAAAATAAAAGAGCAGTCCCCCAGAATAAGCAAAGAAAACAATGCCAGAAGCCATCCCTAGAAGCAAGCACACAGCATGTGAAGACTTAATCATTTTCATGTCCTCCTTCCATACTAACCAATGCATATACAGCTTTACAGTTGTGCTTTCTTTCTTCAAAACAGAAGGAGGAAGAAATGAAGATGAGGTTTTTTTTTTTATTATTATTAGACAGTTAATTTACTAGGTGGAAATAAAATCTGGTTCTAACTTCCTAACATACAATGGGTATGTGTACAGGGAAAGTGTACAGGGAATTTAGTCCCTGCTTCTCTCCAAGCTAAACGAAACACCTTTAACGTAGAGAAAGAAAACTAGCAGGAGACTATTCTAATGTAAAGCCTAGGTTTTCTGGCATGTTGAAAACAGTTTTAGACTGGCAACATAGCATAACTACTAGAAAAATCACTTCACTTGAATTGTGGCTAATTTCCAGCACGTTCCCAGCGCGAGCCATTAAGTCCCACAGGCTCAAGCATTGATGCATGTAAGATGGATTAGGAGAACTCCAAAAAGCCATTCAGTTTTTTGAAGACACACATTCCAAAGCAGAGGCCTAAATATCAGCTCACCTATAGCTGAGCACCTCTGGCTCATCAGAGCACGACCGGTGTTAACGCTATTTCACCAAGGGTTAGTTTACACTAAGAGGATTAAAGCACCCCTCGATCCCATTTAAAATAACTGTGACACAAAGTTAAGGAGTTCAAGGGAGAAAGAAATTCCCGTTCTGCCCGTATTTCAGCATTTTGCATAACAGACATACAAACAGCAGAAACAGACTTCAGAAATGCGACTCAAACCCATGGTGGATGAAAAGTATCCTCGAACTTAACACGCTGGTTTTTTTGAGCAAAAGACCACACCACACAATCCACAAAGTGTGATCGAGGCACTAAGACGAGGAACACAGTCCTTCACTGAAAGCCATGGAGCCTTTTAAGCGGGAGGAGTGTGACCTCCTTGGGGGGGGAAGCTGCTCTTACCTCGAACGTAAAGGTTAGCTGGAGCAGAGTAGCGGGTCCCTGCGCTGTTGGTCGCAACACATTCATATTTGCCTTGGTCTGACTCCTCACTGTTCTCTATTTGCAGAGCTCCTGTACACAAACGAGATGACACAGACAATTCAGGTTATGGCAAATCTGGTAATCAAACAGCCAGCCTCAGAAAAGGAAGACCATGCCCCAGGCTTTTAAAGTATCTTCCAGGATAAATCTATCGTGATGTTCCCTGGACCCACAGGGTACCAGCATGCAGCCAAAAGGTACCTGGTCTGCTGTTAGAAGCTTGTGAAATTGATTAATGTTATTTTTGTAACGTACAAGGAACCAGTTGATGATGTATTTCCAACCACCCCAACCACTTATGTTCATTGCTTTAATAAACGAGAAGAACATACACATACACACATATTAATTACAGCTTTGTATGGGACTCCTGTCTAATAAAAGGACCTTTAATAAGCCTTTAATCAAAACAGCCAAGCACAAAGCACACTAACTGTAGTTGTTTGTTTCTTATCTGATGCACACAAAGCCTAGCAAACGCTCAACAAATTGCAACCTTCCTGCAGAAACTGGCAGAGACCCATCTCTCCCACCTCACAACCCCTCCTCTTTCCACAGACACCCCCCTGTGAACAAACTTTGCCTTTTGTCAGCTTTCTCCATGTCAGTGATCTCTTTGTCCTTTCAGATTTCATTATATGTGATATGAAAAGATTAGAAACTCAGGCTGAGACATCAAAGATAAGACACCAGTGCAATGGAACCATGTTGCCCCAGCAGTGCTGGTGTGAAAGTCACCTTCACTTTGTCCCAGCAGCACCCGCCCCTCCGGCTGTGGGTCAGGAATAGTTGCTTAGCCCAGACTCCAGGTTACTCAGGACATGATCTGATTCCACCCACAAAGCACCAGATGCATGAGGGGCACATGTAAATGATGGCAGTAGCTGTCAGAGCACACAGGGTGGCAATTTACACAGGGAATCTGTAGAGTACCCATGATGTAGAAGTGACTGCCGTTCCAAGGTGGTTTTTCCTCTCATCTGCTGAGCCTGGGTGTCCAGCACCGCTCAGCCTGGGAGGCTGGTCTTTCATCCAACTTCTTGCCTAGCACAGATGACTGCAAAACCGGTCACATCTAAACTGCCCTAATTGAGCCCCATATTCAGACTGAAAGGTGGAGATGCAGAAAAAGAAAGAAGCAGGATGCAGATGACAGCAAGCTGGCACTGCAGGAGTGAACGCCGTTGGCCAGACACTGAAGTGGCTGGTGCTCAGCCTGCTTCCCCCAGGCAACATGGGAATAGTTTTTGAAGTGCCTCCAAGTGCTCAGATTCTGCTGGTTAGGATTGTCTGTAAGAAGGGAAACTCTGCTCACAAACCACATACTGAACTAAAAGAAAACATTAACCCCTTTGCTTGTAAGGATTTGAACTCATTTCTGCCTGCCACGGTTCAAAACGACCACTGAGAGAGGCACTGAGAATAGCTGGTGAAATTGCCTTCTCCCTTCTTGCTGGTTCAAGCTGCAGAGGTCAAACTCAGTTTTTCATATCATCAGAACAGAAGAAAAACTAATGCGAATCAACTACTGCCACCTACATTATTTAGAAGGATAAATTGAAACTGTAGCATAAGTCTATATGTCATGGGAAAAAATGAACTTCCCCGGGTTCTGCCATATAATAAAAATGATGTACAGAGCCCTCCCTATTGTTGCATTAGTGCTGGAAATGAGGCTTCAACTAGACAGAGAAAGCTTGTTTGCAGGAGTCTTTCCACCTACTAACAAAAGGACCTGCCAGCTTTCCCTAGTCATGGTGCTCTCTGGACACCCACAGGCCAAACAAAGCCTATGGAGCTCTGCTGCTTAATTCAGGGAGAACGCTGAATTTCTGCATGCTGTCTGGGAAAAAACATCTTCAAGCAGCATGACAGGCAGTGGAGCAGGATAAAACTTCCCAGCATTGACAAGACACAAAGAATCAGAGGATCTAGAAATGGAAAAGACCTATTAGGTGCATCCCTGGGGGCCAGGGCAGGATTGCTCCCTGTTGTAAATGTACTTGCGTTCTGTCCAATCCCATTTTAAATGTGCTGAGTGATAGGTCTTTTCACCACCTCCTCAAGGATTTGATGCCACAGCCTGGTTATGCTCTCTGTCAGGAAGATTCTCCTACAGCTCCCCATGTATTATCCCCTCCTTAATTTCTGATCATTGCTCCGTGGATGTGCTGCAGAGTTCATTCAGAGCGCTTGCATCGGGCCTGGCTGCAAAAAGCTGTTTGCTGCAAAACATACCTAAACTCAACACCCTCCTCCCATCAACCAACCAAACAAAAAAGAGCAGATGTCATCACCCCGAGGAAGACCCTGTCTCTGATTTAGCCTGTGGCCCTCATCAGTTGGCTGGGCTGAAAGCTGAGCCAGCTCCAGGGGACATGCAGTGGTGTCTGCCTAGAAAAGTGTAAGATCCCTAGATAATTCTGCCATGAGCACACACCTTTTTATATGCCCCTTTTAGCCATTTAACACGTATCGCTGGTATTTATACCCTTTATGCTTATCATCATCAGGCCTCTTAAATGTCAGTTAGTCAAACTACTTTTTATCTCTAGGGACTTCAAGGAGAGAGAAGAGGAAAATGTAAGAGGATGAAGAAAATGAAGGCAGAGGGGAGTTTCAGACTGCATGTTGTTGTTACTCAGTGTCAGTTCTGCAGCCAACGTGGACCAGTTTCTAAAATCATACGACCAACACGTAACATGTGTCAGCAACTGTGTGTAAACTGCTCAGGGACACTGGGCAAGGGATTCTGGTTTTGCCGGAGTTGGCACAACTACTCAAACTATGGTGCATCAGGAGCATGACAGAACCCAGAAAGCAGAAGGGAGAACCTTCAGAACCTTTCAGCTGAACCAGAAACAAAACAGTTACTACGATAAATCATCATTAGACAAACATACAGATCCTGCAGCAGAGCTGACAGCTAGCAGAAACTGGAAGGATCACGGGAAACTAATGGCAGTCTGTGGGACTACAGGGCTTTTCTTGAAGGACAACATGCAACTAATTACTGGATACAGAATGTGTAGGGCATCTCAGGGGATGGAGAATTACTAACAGAGTTAAGAAGCTCAGACATTACTGGGGTCAGAAATCTGGACACGTAAATGCATCTGACCCTTGAGAAAAACTCTCTTGTTAAATGCTCCAGATCCTAGTTCAGTCATCCCAGAGAAAGGCAAGAGCTTCATCTCTTGGAGGGTTCAAGTCTAGGCTGGACAGGACACAAGTAGCTACAGGAAAGGAAGAACTGAGTCCCTGTTAGCTCCTTTGGCTGAAGTCAAGGGAAGCTGCATCCAAGACCTTCAAAAGTGCAGTGAATTCTCTGCTTTGACGAGTGCAAAGGATCTGATTTCTATTCCCAGTCCTGTCAACATCTCATGCTATAATCTTCTGTGTCTCTGCAAACCCGGGCTAGGAAGGCTGATTTACATTCATTACTTTGGGATTTCTGTTGCACGAGTTGCTGACTAAGGTCTTGTTCACAAAGGATGATACTGCAGGCTTCTCATATGGACTCTTCCAGTGGTCCTGTGTCAGGTGCCCTGTTCTCATTTGCACGACTGAGTCCTGATGTGCAATCAGGTAGCACAGCTTCAGTGGACGTGTCAGATGTGCAGATGTGTACAGAGGGGAGAGGTGAACAGCTTGTTTGGGAGCTTGTGGGGCTCTACATGTGCCTGAGAGTGAATCCTCTCCCTGCTGAGCACCACTCAACCGCTGCTGCCTCCCAAGCACCCTGACCAACAAAGGGCTCCAGCAGAAGAGGGGCAGCCGTTCCTCACCACGGTGCCGTATCAGGTTGATCTCGCTTGCAGCTCAAATCTGTTCCTGATAATGCATCTGAGCTTATCAGGGAGCTGACAGCTCTTGAGAAAAACCCCTGGCTGCTCTCCAGTGCCAGGGGAAATGGTGACAAAGCAGAGCTTTCTAGAGCTGAGGGCAGGAGCTGGCCCTGCTGACTGACAAGCATCCCTTATAGGTTCTTTACTGTGTGCTGGTATCTCCTTGCCAGCCCCTAGCTTTTTCTCTTGCTCTTTAAACTCGGGCACAGACAGCATCCCCGTTAGCAGCTCTCCAAGATACTTATCTATTCAAATATACTTGTGCTCAGGCAGAATCATTAGTTGCAGTGACAGTGGTTAAAAGAAGCGTTTAAGAAGTGCACTGCACAGAGAGAACATGGGGAAGGCAGATCCTGATAAGGGCCACTTCTTGGCAGCACTGGGTACTGTTGTGCCATGGAGGGCTTGTCACTCTCTCCTCTAGGTGACAAACCAAATGTTAAAAGCTCCGAGCTGTCATACCAACTGATCTCTGAAATCCTGCTACGTGGCTCATTGGCTGCTGGTGCTCTCTTCTCCCAGAGAGCACATACGGTGCTCAGCGCAGCAGCCCTTGGGGTGACGCTCTTCCCCATCGATTCTGAACAGAGCTCCATCCCCAGCTGCGGGAGCAGCTCCATTTCTCTAGCAGGGCACTCACAGCCTCAGCCCTGCTGGCTCAGAGCAAGGTGGACTGACCTTTTGCCCTGGTTATAAAATTAGACATGGAATAAAATGCTCCCACAAGTACCCAAGCCAGAGGAACCGGGCTGCCGTCACAGCACTCATCTAATGAAAGGACTTGCAATGCAGATGTTAATGAACCCAGCTACCTGACTACAGCTCTTCCTCTTGGAGAAGAGGTAAACGTTGCCCACTCTGCACTCTGAAACACATGGCTATCCCAAACCCCTTCCTTCTCTTTCCCCCTACCTCCCATCAGCTTCCTCCACAGAAACGCCACCTAATTTTTACTGAAGCAGTACTCTCAGACACCCCTTCAGCTAGTACCTAGGTGTGGGTCCCAATCCCTCCTCTGCTCAAAATACCCTCCTAGAGGAGAAGAATCCTCCTAATAGTATCCAGGGAGCCGTGGAGCAGGTCGAGAGGCAAGCCCAGACCAAACAATGACCTATAAATGGTGGAGAAAAAGATACTATGAAGAAGCGACAAAGAGGGATTTGGACTTTGATGCCCTGGCTGCTGCCTACGATGACTAACGCTTGCTGTGAGAGCCGTGAGAAACTGAAAGACACCAAAACCACACAAGAGCCACTAACAGCGCAAATAAGCATTTCCCATACTCACTGCTCTTTGTAATTTGTAACAGCAGCATCTCACAGCTGTTCCAGAGGATCACACCTAGCCTGCTCCAGCCACCAGCACTGCCAATTATGCAAAACAAGATAACTACAAATATATTTTCATTGTTAGTGTTCATTATGGTCATTATGCCTGAGAGGCCGGCGGCTGGCATGCAAGGGGCCTGTTCTGGATGGCACTGCTGCTAAGAAATGGCTCTCCTGTGTGCACTGGAGGCAGCTGCTGAATAGTATGTGACTGCTGCCGCCGAGCCGGGCCCAGGCAGAGGGAAAGTAGACCCAATGTGCTCAAGCAGCATGAGGTCTCCTCATAGACAGAGGAGTTTCAGGATGCTCTCTCTCTCACCAGCAGGTATAGGAAATCCTTGGGGGGACTCTGCACCAGAAGCAAAGCTGTCAAATGCACACTAAAGCCTCTGTGTGCCTCTAAAGGGACATGAGTCAATCTGAATACTGACAGTAAGAAATATGGCATTCCAAACATCTTCAGGCACTACCCCACCCAACCTCCCTGCCACTGCCTGCTCCTGCAAGCATCTCTCTCATCTTTAAACCGTTCCCTTCTCTCTTTTTTTTGGTGACTGGAAAAAGCTCAAGAAACAGGGTGGGAAGGGGGAGGGAGGAAATCCTATCACATACAAAGTGCAATCAGACGTACAAACACAGGCTCAAAAAGAGACAGCAAAATTCTTTTCGCTTCCTCTAATCTCTCTGGATGGCTTTTACGCTCCAACTCGCAGAAGAGCTCTCCGAAATACTGCAGCTATATTTAAACTAGCTGGCTGGGGACTGGCGAGGCTCGAGCTGTGGCTACACACACGCCGGTGCGGGTGTTTACCTGGCTTCCCAGTCAGACAGCTTCTGACACCCAAGTGAGCTGATCTAAAGTTAATTCAGACAGACCTCTGCTACGCTGACGTCTGCAGGGAAGAAACGCTCTTATGTATAGGAACCTCAGCTATTTCCTGTGGTGACAGAAAAGTAACAAATAAATCTGACTGGAGAGTAGGATAATGCCTGAGATGATATTTCTTTACCTCCTCATGTGCATCCAATCTAATCCTTGTTCAGTCCAGCACCCACCAGAACCACAACTGTGCTCTGCTCTCTGTCACAGCCCGGGGCAGGAAAATGCAGCCAGGTCTCACAAAAGGTTTTGATACCACAGAAAGGCTGGAAATAAACACCTTACATTCTACACTGAAAATAAGAATGGGGTAGAGCTTGCTTAAACAGGGATTTGCTGATCCTATCTGCAGGTCACCTTAAGTAGCCAGCTATTGCCTAGCCTGATGGGCATCTGCCAACTCCAAGTCTTTCCGATGAACAAAGAGGGATCTCAAGATTAAATAACCATCAGGGACAGTCCCAGAGGGGGTAAAGAGTGAAGCTACAAATGGAGATTCTGAATTATAGATGGGAGCTTCTCCCATTTCAGGGAAGTCAGAGATGTCTTGGACAGAAAGGAGTGAGTATGGGGGAGGGGGGAAGGTCAAATGAGGTGTTTACACAGAAAAAAATATCCTGCTGTTTACAGGAGGGGAATGGCAGAATCTCTCACGTTGGCTTCTCACTAACCACACGCTGCTCCCTGTGAGTGGGTTCTCTACTGCTCTGGCACAAAGGCCTTGGATAATGCTCGAGCCTTCCATGTACTCCAGACACACAACTCCTAGTGACACAATCACAGCAGCAATTAAATCAGACCAGAACCACCCCTTCCCATCCTCACCACCCGCCATCATTACCAAAGGGTTTGTTAAGAGCCATCAGTTCACCCTTCCTTTCAGACCAAATTAATGGATTCCAAAGCATCAAACTTACCTTAATGAGGAACAAGAGTGCAGCTGGGTATAGAACATGGCAGAACAGTCACTTCTACATGGACACAACCTCACCATCACAAAAACACTTTCATCTAATCTGTCGTTATCTTTAGAAATTCAGTGACCTCCGTTTCAAATCAAAGGCATTAGGCTGACAGAAATCCTCTGGGAGAAGCCAAGAGAGCAGCACGTGGCTTCTGTTTGCTCTCACAGAAATGTCATCTTTGACATTCAAACAGGACACATATATTTTAAATAATGTCAAGAACAACTCTTAAAATACCTCGTCAGGACTCAAACGGGGGTGGGAACGGAGGGAGGGGGTTGGGGGTGGGGGGGAACTTATGTTTTATGAGATGGATGGTTCTTTCCACAGAGAATGTGTTGGGCTCCCAAGCAGGAGGTATGGAGCATCCATGCGGTTCTGGTGCTGAGTCACTAATGTCATTAGGCAGGGTGGGCGCGCGGGGAGCGCGGGAGGGCCCCCGGATGGTGCAGGGCTGCGAGCTCAGAGAGCCTGGCTCCTGAAGCATTCAAGCTGTCGCTTCATTTTAGGATTTGCAGTAGAAATAGGAGACGAAGAAAATAGTTTAAGGAGCTTGTAACATCACAGCTGTCAATCTCCAGCGTTCCAAAGGGAGGAATGACAGATCTGTAAAGCCCATTCATATCAGAATCAGGTTTGCAGTCTTTTTCCCTGACCCAGATTTGCTACAGGAGGCAACTTAATGCAAATATGCACCAAACGGCAATTCACATTTACTCTAGAATCACTTAACAGGAGCTGAAAACATTAACCCCCAGCAACAGAACCAGTTCCAGAGAGTCAGATTATTAACTTCCAGCAGTGATTCGGGGAAAAGGAGGAGGAAAGGGGACAAAGGGGGAAAACTGAACAAACGAGGTCGTGTTGATCTGTGGGTGGTGGCCATTCTGTGGAGAAATCCCAGTGGTCAGTCGACAGGGGTAACCAAAATCACAAGAGAATTCAGGAGGACCTTAGCATGTAATGCTGATGAACATGCTGCAGTTAATCCAAAGGGACAAGTTTGAGTGTTTTAGGCTAGAAAAGACAACACTCCAATTGGAAAGCCAGTACTGGTACATACAAGCTGTGAAAACTAGCCAGGGACCGTGCACATTGGGCTGTCAAACCAGGGCTGGGTTTAGTTAACGAAGGCTTAAAGCAGCCAGATGTGCTTCTGATTCATCTACTCAAAACAAATCTTTGTGCTACACAGCAACATGGGCATGTCTGGCTTGGAAAAGGAGGGGCTGGAGCCATGGTTCTCCACTCTGCTGCTGCTACATTAGAGGGTGAGCACACTTGAAAGGCAAACACGAGGAAGGCAAACAAAGGTTTGCCTCCTTATCCCAGAGCCAGATTTGCTCAAACTTGCAAGAATTTTATCTCCTTCTGAGGACAGTTTCGTGCCCACCAAGGGCAGCAGAGAAGAATTTGCCTGTTCTCTTGTGAAAAACGTTACCTCTTTACACTTAACGCCACAGCAATCCATTCCAAACCCCCTTAGATGCAAAACCCTCAGAGGTCACAACTGCACGGGAAGCTCAGAGACTTGCAGGAGACATCAGCCCTCCCACGGAGGAGGCCAGGGACCACCTTTCCAGCTTGCAAACTTCCCGTGGGCGGATAAACCCCCTTTTCGACAGCGCAAAATCGCAATGGATGAGTCTACAAGAAACCACGCTAACTGAAAACCAACCAAAAGAAACACACTGGTGGGAGAGTGCGGATGAGTGAGAGCGCTGGCAGAGTTAGGGCTGAGAGTAAAAAGCTGGCGATGAGAAACACTGGAGGAGAAGGGACAAGGCAGACAGGAGATGGAGTGACATGACAACTGGAGGCACATGTCAGCATTCTTACCTCTGATCGGTGTACCACCTGGTGAGGTAATTTGAATGCAAATAAGATTAGAGAGAAGCATTAGTACAGAGAGGAAAGGAAGAAAATTATAACTAAAAAGCAGAAAGTTCTTTGTTTGTTTTTTTTTTTCTCTTTAAAGCTAGAATTTGTATCAGCGAGACAGGAATAAACAAAAAAAAAAAAGAGAAACTGATGTGCAATCCAAGTCAGTGGCACTCTCAGGAGGTTAGTAAAGCTCACTGCTCCCAGGAGTGCGGCACAACCAGCCCTGCACCTTGCAGTTAAAGCCAATCACCCTCTTGAACAGGGGCTGGCCTCCCCGTCGCGTTCACCCACGGCACCGTTGAAGCGGCTGGGATGGAGGGACACGCTGGGGAGATGGCGCGGTGCCCCCTTCGTTCCTCACACACAGAACACAGAGGCTGTGTGACCGGGGGTGTGCTGCGCAGGGGGAGTGGAAAGCGCATGGCTGCAGGTGCCAGGTGCAATTTTAGCTTTGAGGTTAGAATGACCAGTGGGACAAAATCTGCTCGCTTAAAGGCATCAAACCAAGGGGAGCCAGTGTAAGGAATCGGCTTGGAGTCATTTTCTGCATTCACATAACCCTCGCACGGGGTTTCCTCCAGCAAAGACACTGGAGAATTCACACAGAATTAACTTTATGTACAGAAATGTTTTGAAGACAAGTAGTTTCTGGTACTGTAACAATGGCATGCCAGCCAGAGCCTCCCCCTGCTGCTCCTGCCTAATTTGGATGTTGGGGAATCTCTACCCTCTTTATAAGGCACTGGAGATAATTTTACATGCTGTAATGAAGAGTAACTTATAAAGAGGGCTTCTCTGGGAATGAGGTTAAGTTATCCCTGTGCAACGATCTCCAAAGGTTTGTTTTTACGAGGTCAATGTGTTTAGCAACTGGAGGATCCACTGGTCAGTATCTTGAGTTCAGCATACATTCACTAATGATGCGTGACTGAAGGGGAGATGCTCCAGCCGGGCAAATTGGCAGGGAACCCTTCTACTCCCCGTTTTTGTCCCCTTGGTCTTATTTTGCACATATGAAGGCTGTTAGTATAAGTGAGAGATTCATGCAGTTCGAATCTGTAGGCAGTTCATGGTATGTGTTGGTTTTATGCAGATTTGTAGGATCTGAATACCAAGCACTTACCAAAGAAAACTGAGGAGTTTAAACAGACAGAAAAACAGGGTTAAACAGGACACAGTGTGTCAAATCATGTTCAGTGTATTGATTAATAAATACCAGTATGCATACAAGAGTGTCGTGTATCTCAGATTTACAGCTCATTCCATTATCCACAACAATCATCACCCAATGGGAAAGAAAGACAGAAAAGAATTTCTGAAAATACAAAGAAGGCACATTTTAAGCATGTTTAACTTGCCTCTTAAAAGTAATTACAATATTTACACATTTTCTTTCCTAACTGCTCTTCCTTTAGGCAGAGTCCTTTCTCCAAGCAGGAGCAGCAATTCAAACTACTCATTTCAGCATTTTCCTCTGCCAAGATGACATTACCCCGTTTTAACTTTATGTCTGGTTATATTTTCTGACACTTTCTATCCACAGATGACTGAAGCATCAGGAAAGATCTTGCAGTGACTGAAGCTGTAGTTAATCTCTCTCTCTCTCTCCTTCTCTCTTGCAATAATAAATCTGCTGCTTATTTATCTATCTTAGTAACTACCACTACCCTTGACAGAACAGTTATACTCAGAGATACATGCATGGAATCGCACAGCCATGGAAAACAGGGTTATTTCTCTTTGCTTGTTGGAAAGTTTGCCAAGTGATATTTTTGCTCTGTTTAGTCTAAGGCCTCCCTCTCCCCTCCCGTCCCCCCCTCCTTGTCCCCCTTCCACAATCGTCAGAGTTAAGAAAAGCATCACCACAGTGTGTCACTCCCCATGGGAACAGTGCAGTGACTTTGAGCACAAGCCCAAGGGGCAGAAAACAGGACTTCTTTCTCTCTCATCTGGCTGAAATAGGGTTTGTTGTTCTGCCCTAGAACTGAAAAGATTTGCAGCAAATCTTTAAATCTATTCCCTACAGAGGCTAAACCCTTTCTCTAATACACAATTGCCTATACAGAGCTCTTAGGAGCAACTGCATACTTGAAGCAGATTCCCTAAAACATAAGTATGACCAGGTCACTTTTTCCTGTGTTAAATCCCAGCCTTCCTGGCCTCTGAATGTAAGCCAGCCCTTGTGGGAGCAGTACAGAGGCTTGCTGTATTTAGCACAGTGTTTGTTCTGGGTCTCTCTTGCCTCTGCAAAGTTAAGACTTTCACTCTCCACTTGGAGGACAGAATCACATGAAGTGCACGAGGCTTCTCTGTTGGAGCCCAAACTTCCTCATCCAGAGGAGATAAACCTTTCCATTTGCCCTTCACATCATATGACAATGCACCTACGGCCATTGTCCTTTCAGGGTGTCCCTCAAAGGGAGCAAATCACAGCACACAGGCCACGGAGTTCCAACATAAGAGAGTCCATCAAGTGACGGAGGTGCCATCACTCAAATAGTTACTGAGTCGCCTTGTGCCCTGTGATTCTCAGGCTGCTTCATGCAAAGGGCATCCCAAGATGAATCTCAAACTCAATTCTTTGTGTTTGAAAGGTCTGAAACGCTCTCAAGGAAGTTTATTTTCCCTTCATGATAACACACAGTGAATAACAGCCCATACATTCACTTCAGTCGGGAGTGAATGCTGACCCTGACATCCTCTGTGTACTGGGAGTGCACAGGCAGGTGCCCAAGGCAAAGCAAAACACAGGGTGATACACTGGAAAACTCCACGGGGTTATTTGCGTCAGTAATTCCCAGTGTGGAAGAGAGGCTCTGCTGAAGAAGGATCTTCACTCTGCCGACACAAACTCACCCCAACTTATCATTGCATCATTTCCATGTAGGAACCTAAACCACCAAAAATCACTCCAAAGCAACATCAAACAGAGAAACCGAGGCTCTTTCTGGCTGCAACTGGGCACGAGAGCAGTGAAACACCAAGTCCCAGAGAACTCTGACAGTGCTTTTCGCTACTTCCTAACGTAGTTTTAGGGGAAACTATTTTCAGAAGTACTATAGAAAAGACTATGTGCCACCATTTGCAACGTGGAGCCTGTGTGGATCCCACCACTTTTGTGTGTACCTCACACAGCAACACCAAGGTGTTCAGTGTAGGTTCTTCCAGGACATAAGAGCTCAGCTGTCCAGTGATCGGCCATGACACGGTTTCAACCCTCATCCAGTCAGTCCTTCCTGAGAGAGCATCCTTACGTGTTTTCTTCTGATTCTTTTGGACAATACTCCTCAATCCCCATTCTTTAGGGCTGTTCTTAAAACACTTCGTCCCAAATTGTTTCCCATCTGATGTCTTGTCACAAAGCTGTTTCTTGCCATGAGCTGAACGTCTTTTGTTGGGTACTGACTGCTGGCTGTTACCAGGGAAGCAGGATACAGCCCTCACTGCCATTTCACTGGGACAAGCATCACTACTTCTTGCAAGTTTCTTCTGTCTATGTTGGGCAATTCTTTTGTTTCCAAGTAAGTAGTCCTTCTACCTATAGGATGAGGACTAAAATGAAAATGCTTGCTGGTAAGAAGAGCATAAAATGCAGCAAGATGATCTGGTGAGCCGGTTCCCGCTGCTTCTTTGATAGAGGTGCTTACACTTTTCCAGAGAGTGACTGAAGTCACCTGCAGAGCCCTATCTGATACTTTACTTGCAGTTAATTGCCTGAAAGCCACACTAAGGTCTAGGGCACGGTTCTGTAACTCAGTTAATTGATGGTGATTAAAAGAGAAAGAGACTTGTTTTAAGACCAAGTTCTTTACTAGATAAAAGATGACGCTGTAGCCTGAATTTCTCGAGTTTCCTTACATTGGCAAAGATATCTGTGTGTTAGCATCCAGAATAATCATTTATTCTAATTTGGTGTTTTGCCTTAGACGTCTTCTGAAGAGCAAGGTGGAAGAGCAATTCTTCGACTACGAAACTCACTGGAAGTATCACTCAAGAGCTTTGAGAGCACGAATACCATCAGAGTTGCTTTGAAGTCTTCAGGAGCTTGTGATCCAAGAATGTTTATATAACTGTGAAGCATCAGCACAATCTATACTGAGAGAATTTCTGACACGTTATCAGCTAATTTTAAAACACGGTTAGAGGTGCAGCACTGACCTTTGCTGCCAGAACCAATACGTGCATCACCCGCAGTACTACAACGTCTGGACAGTTTTAAAATCAGTTCAGCCAAACAGGTTTTAAATGAGTTAGAGGGTTGGGGAGGTTTCTCAGCTCCGAGCTGGCCTTAGATCCTGTGTCAGTGACTGAGAGGTAATGACTGAAGCTATGCACCCTGGGGGAGAACAGCGAGTTGTCCTGAGTCACTGCGTTTGCAGGAAAGCAGCCTCTCCACAAGAGGTGGGAAGTATTAGCAAGATGAGCAAGGGAGAATTTTGCTACAACCAGCATGAGTCAGAGACCTTGCTTTTGCCTTGATCTGTGATAATGGAGATGAAAACCTGTACTTATTTGTGCTCTCATCTCTAGAGCAATTAGCCCAATGCTACTGGCAAAACTACCCAAGAGATGGACTTGAAAACGAATTAAGCGTTACTCAGGAGGAAAGATGTATGTATTGGGGAGAAAGGGGGGTGAAAAAATCCCTCTGAATGTAAAAGAGCTGTGCTCTCAAAAGGTTTAATGAGAAAAATGCATACACACACACATACAGATGTAATTAGTAAGTGAGGCATGGTTGGATGCAGGGCAGATTTATAACCTGTGCATTTGCTCCTGACAAAGACACCGGTCCTCTGGGGTTAAAAGAGCGTAAGATGATAGCTTGGCTGACTTAAACTGCAAACTCTCTGATACCTTAAAAGAAGATGAACAGATCTCTAGAAACTGATGTTCAGAGCCCTGTTGGGCACATGATCTGACTGTGTGCAAGTTCAAAGCCCTGCCTGAAGCCCCCAGAGCAGTGCCAGCCCACGTAACTGTGAGTGTCACAAGAGAGCACCTTTCCCAAAAGTGCTGCTTCTTTACCTCTAGCCATTTATTCCATGCTAGGAGCCCAAAGAAATGAAATCATCCCTCAGCCTCCCTTTCTAAATCAGACTCCAAAGCTGCTTTGACCTTTATGACCTATATTTAGTACATATGAATAATAACATGTACTTGTTGAAGGTTGGGCGCTGTATATGCAGTGCTGAGCTCATCCCTTGCTGTATCTATTGTGACTGTATTACATCTGTTTAGCTTTTATTGGGTTTTAATTAAATGAAATTAAATGAGCGTATATTTAGATTGAGATAGTATAAACTGACATTCATGCAGATATGCCAGGCTGGCTGTAAGATATGATCTTAATGGAGCAGAGACTTTGCAAACTATTAAACTCTCCCATATAATGAGGTATCTACTTAAACACACTCTTCTTTGAAAGCCAGCTCTGGCCCACAATGGTGTAGCGCTGGAGAGAGCTCAATTAGCACCTTGCAGAAAGGATCACGGACTGCCTGACCCATCACACTGCTCACACAGGGCAACTAGAGTCAGCTAAGTGGTACTTGGGCCATTTCAAGTGCAGGTCCTACTTTTTACCAAGTAAAAATACAGGAAAAGGCCACAAATACTAGCAAGGTTGGATTTCTGGCTCGTAAGAAGCAGTGAACTTCTTGCTCTCCACTCTGGCAGGGTGAAGCAAAGCCTTGGGCAATCTTGGCATAGTGTCACCAGGTCCTGAAAACAAAACTTCACTCGTATTTGAAAGTTTCTTGCATTGAACTGTGGGAACTTCCCTTACTACGTTACAGAGCTGATCAATTTCTTTTGCGAGGCTGAGGATGTGTGCTGCTCATTGATTTCTAAAAGGTTCCCTTGACACCTCCCTTGGTAATTACTGTGTCTTCAGCAAGCAGCGAGCTCTAGAGTTTGAATCCCAGGTGAAATATTCAATTGAGATGTTGCTCAAGAACAGCAGAAAGGAAGCAGAACTTGGACACAGTGACGGGGTTTACTAGTTTGTTTTTCAACTTTCTAATCTCGCTAAACTTGTGAAGCAGCTGGTAGAGAGGCAGACAAGTGCCTGCGAAAAGGAGGCTGAAGAACCTACAGCAAGTGCATCAGGAGCTGCCTTGTTGCTCATTTATGGCAATTTGTGATGCTGATTTAGTCAGCCATGAAGTGAAACACATCCATGTGCGCTTTCCCATTGCTGCTTCCTAAAGCTTCTCGGAATAATTAACAAGTGTGATATTTTCTTTCAGCACAAACAGATCAAGATTAAACCATGTTGTGGGGGAGACAAGCTAAAGGTCACTGGGAAATTTCATAAGCTATAAATGCATTAGTATAATTAGCGCTCACTGGTACATCAAGGTGGGATCAGGAGTGTCAGGCCGGGTGCTATTTTTGATGAGAGTGATGTCTCATTACCCACTCCCCCAAGTTCAAGCCTACTTCTTATCATCCAAGCATCGTCAGATTCATGCAGAGGGCTCCTGCTATGGGGAAATGTGTCGAGACGTTCACCTCTCATGGAGGAAGATGATGTTGTCCCGGCAGCAGCACTCATAACAAATGACTTCTGAGTGCCCAGTGATGCATCATGGCCAGGAAAGGCAGTTTGACCTTACTCAAGCACGATACCTTTCCAGACCAAAGTTGTTCCAGCTCTGTTTACCCTACACAAAGTACAGACTAAAGCTGCTGTGTAGTGCTGCTGGGTATTGTCAAATAGCCAGTGCAATTCACGCTGGGGACCTGCACTTCATCAGTGAATAAATCAACGTTTTATTTTCTCTAATTTTCTAATGGGTCTTACAGTCCTGGGAGACCAAACAGTGCAACAGAAAAACAAAGAGTTCCTTGCTAAAATGAGTGCCTTCTCAGCCACCCTCAAGAAGTAACTGTCTGTGTTTCAAAAGCCAGTATTTGGCTTATCAAACGATTCAAAACTGTGTCCATCTCCCTTTGAAATCCCCAGAACTGCTCCTTCTTGGGGTTTTCTTTATTGTTGTGGTGTCACATAGCAAGAACGGCAAAGACCTCAATGGAAAGCAGAGCGCTCTCTCTCAGAGTCTGTGTAAGGAGTGAAGTAGCATGTGATTGTAAAGTCGCAACCAGTACCACACTGTCCTGATTTGCAATGTGCTCCTATTAAAAATGTCAGAGACTTGTTGAGTTGGCAGTGAATGTCTGAGTTTACCAAAGGGTTTGGGGCAATTTCGAGATGGTCTACCGAAGAAGGATGATCCAGGTGATGTTCCAAAAGGCATGTCCACCTTTAACACGCCATAATATCCTGTTAGAGAGCATCAGCTCCAAAAACTCATTGTATATCGTAAAAGAAACAAGCTCAAATCAAATGGACATTTGGATTTAGAACAGCATTTCAGGGAAAAAAAAAAATATAACAGCAGCGAGTAACAAGAAAAGGGAGGAAGAGTGAGGAGGTAGGGAAGGCTTACTTGCTCTGCTGCCTTACCCGAGCGGAGCTGCTTGATTCGCCCGTTGCTAGTGGCGGTGTCGACGGGCAGGAAGTCCTTGAACCAGGAGATTTCAGGATCAGGGTTCCCGCTGGCAGCACAGAGCATCGTGGCTGTGCGGGCCTTTTCCACCACCTTCAGCTGAGGGCCCATGTCAATGGTCGGGAAGCCAGCTGGGAGGTGATCTTCTGCAAGATAAAGGGGGAAAAAAAACAACCCACACAAGGTTAAAGAGAAATGTTGGGGCGTAGCGATGGGATACGGTTGTAAGTGACAGCAGTGCCACGGTACGGCATCTGTGCCTCTGCTGGAAAACAGCCTTCCCTACTGAGAAGGTTTTCAAGCCCTTAAAGCACATTAGGCTCTATAATGAGCATTCATTACACCAATAGAAGCTTCCACTAAATTTAACTCCGTTTAAATCAATTGCCTTGGGAAACGTCCATAATTTTCATTGATACGCAAGCTCTGTCTATTATTGTTAATAATTCAGTAAAAGCAGGTATTTGCCTTTTTGTGGGAGGACTGAGTTGAAGATAACAGACAAACGCAAAGCCAAATAGTTTCAGGCATCTTGAAAAACAACAGCTAAACAATAAAACCCCTTTGAGTGGTCCAGAGAGGCCCATTTTCTCTCTCTTTTTTTGACTAGCAACATTCTGTCACGCTGGTAGGATAGACTGTAAATCTCTTCCTCATGCCCCCGAAATCTGATTCAGAAGGCTTTTAGAAACTAATGAATGTAAAGCTAATGAGGCACACTCTGCTCATGAGCTGCCTGGCCAGACTGTGCCATGGCAAGCTCCTGGTGCATTTTTTTGGGCTGCAGAGAGCAACGGAGGTGTGTGAGAAACAGCCAGTGCACGCTCTGGCATGTCTTACTGAAACACTATAAAGTGAAGCACCCCCAATAACTGCTAAAACCATTCCTACAGCAGGCACAAAAACAGTTAATTGGGTTTGCTGCTGCAGAGCACACTCAGGTAGGCTGGGTGGAATACATTAGGCAGCCTTCACTGATAAGCCAAGGCATGCTCCAACATCGTCATTCAATAGCAGCTGCAGAACAGAGCTCATTTACTCATTCTGTGGCAAGATGTACTGTACTCTGCTAAGCCTGAACTGCAATCAAAAGGACATACTTTCGCAGAAAAAAAAAGAACTTGAAGAACATTAAGAAGCTTTTAAAGCACCAGAAACTCAATTATTTTCAGCATGTTTCTTTCCCCCCCACCCCGCCTCTGTTTTAAGGGAACGTAAGCAAACCTTCTTCTTTGTCAAATCCAATTCTGCAAGGCTCCCAAGCTCACTGCGGGGTTTAAGCAAGCAAGACCTCAGCATCTTCCCCAGTCCCAGAGGAGTCTGAACTTGCTGCAATCTGATTTTGCCTGATATCACCACATGTCTGGAAACGTACCCCTTGCTCCTGAAAAGGAAGGTTCTAGCAACAGGCCACTTCAGGTGCTTCCTTCTACCTGCACCGTCACACCTGCAGCACAAACGTGGCCCGTGGTGGCTAATCTTACATATTTCTCCCAAAGATCTCAGGAGAATTCCCGAGCCCCTTGATGTGTTTGCAAATCGAGACTCTGCAGCACAAGGCAACATCTGCTGTAAACAAAACAATAGCCTGGAATATTGTTTCTCTGTCTAGATGAGAGTGACTGCGAAGCATCCAAGGTTTTCTGAAGGAAAAAAAATTGGTTCCTGATGCTTATTAAAAGCACAAACCATATTTTTGTCTCCCAGACCAGCCTCCCTAGAAACCTCTCTCATCACAAGCAAACATACATGGAATGATTTTGTTTTTAAATGGAAGGTACCATGAAATCTAGTTCTTTTTTAATTTGCTCTCCATTGATTTTCAAAGACAAAAGGTACATTGAACTTAACTGGAATGACACCAGAGCTAGCATTCAGTAACAAGCAGCAGAAGCACTCAATACAGAGCAACCACAATGCATACTCCTACATGGCTGAAAAGAGACAAAAGGAGGGTACACGCAGAAGTACAGCATGGTATAGATTGAAAAGCAAAGGAAGATACATACCAAAAGCAGTAAACAATGACATTCTCTTGGACTGAGGCCAAGCTTGCCTAAAGTGCAGTGCTTTGCTATTTATGGTACTGAAAAGCAGATGTTTACTCTGGGGAGGCTGAAACCCTGCAGTGATCTAATCTAATCACCATGATTACCATTGACAATCTTCTCTGGTTTGTTCAAGATTTTACAAAGAATGCACTGAGCTAAGTACCACCCAGTTAACTTTGTCCAAAGTCTGTGTGGAGGCTTAGCACATAGCTAAAAGCAATTCTGAAACCAGCATTTGTGCAAGAAATCTCTTGCCATCTGCAATGATCCTTTTTGCTCACAGAAACCAGAGATGAGAAAGCCCTTCACAGTGTATGATCCACAGGTAGTACACGACCAGCCTGCCACGCTGGAGCTGACTGTTCAGTCAGAATTAGTAGCTTGTGATAAGTCACAGACCGGCAGAAATTATATGAGCTAACCTTGACTTCACTGGGTACAACAGAGAGATGCTGGTTACAAAGACCCATCAGCATCAGCTACCTCTGCCATGCTAGAAATCTTAGATCAAGTCTTTTCTGGCCTCCAAAGAGACATACAGGACATTACAGAGCCCAGATGAGAATGTTGGACACTCAACACCTGGACAGAGGGTACAGTTGATCACCACGTGACGACCCTCAGCCACCAGATCTTGTGCTAATCAGGACTCAGGCAAGGATCAGGCAGCTCATAGTCCTCTCCCTCATAACCACACACAAATCTCAAAACTGTAGTGGCAAATGACAGGAGCAGAGAAGTGGTGCACCCTGTGCAGTCGGAGCCACAGCAGCTTCCCTGAGCTAGCACAGCTCGCATGCACGGTTGTCGATTGAAACCTGCCTATCTGCTATGGCCACACCACCAATGAAACTCAAGGCAGACAGTGTTGGCATCCCTGCATCTACAAAAATGCACAGGCAGCAAATGTAGAAGCAACACCAGCGGTTAGGAGCAGCAGCATGCTTCCAGGAGGCTGCAGATCCAGGTTGCGTCGCTGCGTGACAAGACAGCGAGGAAAATATGACAGCTTGTCTCTGATGGCACCTCAGCCACCTAGAGGCTGGAGTTCACCTGCTATTAGTTTTGGGATAGCTCCAGGGGATCTGCATTGGGCCAAGGTCACAGTGTCTGGGCTTTAAGCTCAAGGAGAGGACAAACACCTCCAGAGGTGATCCAAGGGTTTCAAATGCCTGCACCATCATGAAATGGGGGACCTCTACTCCTGCAGGTCCTCCCTTGGTACTGTGTGGCTCTGGCAGCCCCCCGAACTCTCCTGGAGAAGAGTGGCTGTGGAAAAACCCTGAGCTGGTCACACCACAGAGCATAGCCCGGCACAGGCCCACACCTGCCCAGTCAGCAACGCTCCTGCAGAGATAATGGGGCTTCATTCCAGCCCAGCTTGGTGTTGCTGACTTCACTAGGACGGTGAGGGATGTCTTTGTGTTCAAACATTACAGGCGACGATAGGAGTTCAGAGTTGTTCTTGCCTTGCCTTCCCCTCTGGCAAAAGTCTAATCTAGGTCTAATTACGAGGCTCCATCATGCCTCGGCTCCTCTCAGCCCTTGCTAGCTGTACTAACTTGTCCACACACGGAGCTTGTCAGGAATAGCTACCCTACTCATGCCAGTACGTGGATACCCTCCTTCCAGAAAATGAGTTTGTCAGCACTTGGTTTTATTCAAGGATTTTAATACACATTAAAACGGGCTATGAATCTGCTTTCAAGTGCAGGCTATCTAAACCAGCATTTCTGTCTGGGTTTCAGGTACTTTCAGAAGGGGTGTATCTCAGGTAGGCTTGAGGTAAGAGCAAGCAAAACCTAGGAACCAGCAGGACGTTTTTTGGCACTGCAACATCTGCTTTCCTTCACGGACCACAGCAGCAGAAGCAAGAATGACAGGAGAGCAGGAAGAGAAGAGAGAAGCAGGAGGAAAGGAGGATGAAACAGTGAGAGAGAGAGAGAGGAAAAAAAAATGAAGTGGGTTTTGCAATTACAAACTGAAAATCGAAAAATCCATGACCAAGCTGAGGTCTTGCTAGCAGCAGTCATCAAGGAGCCAGGAATGTCCCTCTGGCATCTAGCATGACAGCATGTGTAGAGGATATCACATGCTCACTTGACAGCAACCTTTACTAATCTCCTTTCTGAGGTGACAGAAATCTACCTCCCTTCTCTTACAGCTCTTTTGTGGCACGCATTTCCCGTCTTTAAGGGAAAAGCTGAGGCAAGAAACCTTTCCCACAGCCCCGAATCGGAGCTGAGACCTCCTTCATAGCAGCTGCAATTACGTACCTCATTCATCAGCTCCCTAGAAAACTACTTTTCTTGAGGATGCTCCTGTGAGACACATACCCCTTGGGGCATCCTTATTTTCTGCATCACTCCAAATCTCGAGTGAAGATAAGGGACACGGAGGCAATTGCAATTTATGTCTTATGAGAAGCACGGATCAGCCCCAGCATGGAACAGTATGTGGATAACAGCTGCTTACAGAAAAGGCCTGCAGAGGAGTCTGTGGTGAGCGCAGCTGCTGATAGCTGAATTCTGCAGGATTACCCCCAGGATTTTGCTCAAAACTTGTAATCTCTCACAGCCTAGAAAAGTTGGAAGGGCTGGAAATCGGCGTCCTACGAGCGCAAACCCTGTACAGCACTCGCCGTTCTTGCAGCGATGCAGCTGTGTTTTGGGGGTCATATCATGACTTGGCCCCTGTAAAACCTTCCCCCTACCACTGTGAACTTCCTCTGTGTCAACATGGGAAATGGCATCTTAGAAATGATGGTGAATGCTGTGCACACGTTACTGAGAGGTGTCCTATTTGTCTTCCTATAAAAGCTGGGTCTGCTTAGTGTAATGAGCTCAATTGTTCAGGCTGCTGAGGGAGAGAAAAACAATGATACACAACATATTTGGAAATAGCAAAAAGTAGCTTTTCTGTATGTTACAGCTGTGAGGTTGAATCTCTTACAATCCATCAAAACCACTGGCCCACTGGAAGGGTCTCTCTCATCTCATTTCAAGTGAGATATTGGGCCTTATTCCCACACAGGGCTGGAAACAGCTTATCTGAGCCACTGGCTCCTGCCAGCCTGAATCAGCTGAGGAACTTCCAGCCCAACATCAATTTTAGGAGCTTGGTTAGGGATGATTAAAACACAAAGCTGCTTTGTTTTCAATTCTGCCAGCCATCTGAAGCCACTCAGGAGTGCACGGTGCTAGGGACAAGCCAGGAAATGGATTGAGGGCAGAGAGATCTCTGATAAACGCCTTTGACTGTGGTCAGCATTGCACAGCAGCAGGACACACGTATCAAAAAGCTATTTCACATGTTCCCTACCTATTTGGCAAGGCAGACTGGGATCTCACCGAGTTCAAGTCACCGGCGCTGAACTGATCCTGGTTATGAGGCAGCGAGCAGTCTGATGCAATATAATGTAGGATGTTGCAGGGGTAACCCTTCTGTACTGACAGGCTCGGTTTTGATGGATCAATGGAATGACTTTAACAGATTTTTTTACAAGCTTCCAAATCTCCCTTTGGGACACTGAAACGCATTAGCAAATGTGAAATTCTCGGTGCAAGGAAGATAGCCCTGGGTACTCGGCAATATTAACTAATGAAAGATGCAAGCCAGTAAGATGGTAAGCACACCACAATCCAGGACATCTGTTTGCTGAATAAACAGCCTTAATTCCTCCAGCACAGGTTACACAGCTCGGCTATTCAATTACCGCAAGACAATCAAAAGCAGTGGAGCAATCCCAGCTGCCCAGAAGAACAGCATCACTTTACACGATAAGAAAACCCTGACACCGCTCTGTTTGGGTTCTACAGAAGCTGCACAAAGAGCGCTTTATCAGTCCTTTTGAGGCAATGACGTCTATCCTGCATCCTTCTCCTTACAAAAGCCACCCCTTGCCCTCCCCAAAGAAAGACTGTGCACCAAATTACTATCCAAATTCATGGTGTCCAAGGCCTGGCTGGTGCTGGGCTACTGCCCATGCGAGGAGCAGTGGGAGAAGGCGTGCATTTGTGCGTGCTGGCTGCCAGAGCCAAGCCTCATGCAGGCTAATGAATGCCCCCGTCGACATTGGCACCGCCTTGTAATCGCCTAAGGAAAAGGTGGGGCGGCGAAACCAACCTGTTTCAAAGGCAGCAATGTCTTAATTACTGGGTTAGCAAGTATAAAACAGTTTCAGGCAGGCAGAAAATACAAACAGTCATCTATTGATGACAAAGGCTTTTAATGACAAATTTGCCAGTTTGGTATGACATCACACCAACGTGACACGCTGGAGCTGCCTGCTGAAAATGGGGAGGAGGGCACAGATGAATAGGTGGGTGTGGAAACGAGCTCCAGAAGGGCTTCTCTGTGTCACGGTGTAACCACATGAATTACAGCACAAGAGCTTACAGTAAACAAAGCATTTGCTATCTCTTGGAAAGATCACAGCAGCAGCAGCAAAGGAGTTCACAAAAGAAAGAATCTGAGTCAGTCTGAAACAAAGAAAGTACTGTGAGGAAAATTCAAGAAACTATGAGACTAGACAAGGCAGAAGAGGATAAACTATCAGGCAGATTCCCACCCTGGGGGCTCATGGCATGGGAACTCCCGAGACATGCTCATTCTAGAGGTTATGAGTCCATAAAACACCCAGTGGAGAAAATGCTACCCTTCAAGTGCCAGAAGTGCACTGCAAACGCTGTCCTTTCATGACTGGACAGCAATTATGCCCATTTACAAGCCATCGATACCTTCTCAGTAGCACAGTTTGCCATTCCCAAGCATCTGTTTCTCTCAGAGAAGAGCAGGACAGCTTTGCAGAGAAGCGAGTGCCCCCAAGAGCAAGATGAAGTGGAACCTCTCAGCTGGCTCCTCTGTGGATTCAGTCTGTGCTCCTGAGAAGTCCCAGTGCTGCTTCTCACCATGCTCCCACTGCAGCAGCCTGTCAGCTCCCAAGGGTCCAGCACGCTGCACTTGCTGTGCACTAGCACCCAGTGCTCCCTCCCACCCTGGGCACAACCTTGGCTCTCCAGGCCTGAGAGAGCACTGCATCCCAATGGGATGAAACCAACTGTTTCTCCCAGCCCTTATAGATGCTGTTATCAGCCAAACAACCTTCCTTTGGGCCCTGTGATGTTTCTTGACCTGCCCCAAGCAACTGGCCAAGACAAAAGGAGGTGATACAGATGCCGGGCCAACTCTCTACTAACACGTACGTTCTTCTATTTGAGAAGCACTGCAGCATGTGATTACCAAATCCCTCCAGCATACACCAGGCACAGTCACACATCAGCCACAGCTGCCTCTAAGATTCTCACAGGGTAACGAATCCATTTGAGATTCAGGCCAGGACACAGAAGAGAGCCACAGCTCCAGAGGCAGCGGTGGAGGCAACAGTTGACTCTCTCCAGCACAGCTGTCCCCTAAGCACAGCCCAAGGGAAAGTGTGAGAAAGGTCCCTCTGGGGAGAAAGTGCATTTCTACTGCCATGGCCTTGCACTTCTCTAATCCAGTCTTCATAAACACTGCAAGATGCGCTGAGATGACTGAGCATAGCCACAGCTTCAGTGGTGAACAGGCAATTCCTCTCTCTTCTTCACAGATAACAGCTTGTGACCTGTGGCTGACGGAGGGCAACACAAAGATGATTAACAGCCACTGAAGCTGACTCAGAGCAGACCAGAAGCAAGTATTCAGTCACAGACTTGGGCAAATTAAAGGTTTGGACCTATAACCTGTCATTTCAGTTGTTAGTTTAGGGATCTTCTTAAGTAATAACAACTTCTGATCAGTACGTGTTAGCTGTGGAGTCTGCTGTCAGCTAGTAGACTTCAACCCATCCTGGAAGAAAACAATTATTTACACTTTTATGAGATTAGATTGCAACAGTCTGAGAAGGCATTTACGAAATCCCTGCTACCACATCATTCTTCAGCCACTCTGGCTCTTTCATCTTGCTTTCCATTCTGGCTTCCTCTCAACGTCACATTGCAGCTTGGGTCCTAAGCTCAAGGTTTTCCAAGACTTAGGCCAGATATATCTAGAAGAACTAAAACACTCAAGAAAGAAGACTGTAAGAGAAGCTTATCTGCTCAGGCTAAATAAGCTATGTGCCAGATGGCAGAACCTCTCCAAGCTGATGACCAGCCTTTTAGAGTGCTGGAAAGTGTGATGCAAAGCCCCTCAAGAAGAGAGGCTAGCCTCTAGATCTCCTGCTCTAAACCTAGGCCCACTATTCTGCCACAAACATAAAGCCACGACCACAGACAACTCCAAGCCAAAGACACATCAAAACAGGCATTTTCCAGAGAGACCAGAGAAACTAGTCAGTCATGTTAATGAAGTACTAAAAAGGGCTTAGATTGAATAGCACCAAAAAGCAGAAACTACAGCAAGGTATGTCAAGAATGTGGGTGAGGAAGAGCTTACACAGGAGTAAAATGACCATACCTGCTAGACTCCCTCCCTGCCTTGCCCCTTGTCCCTTTTTTAACCCTTCCTGGGTGAGGAAAAGAAAGATTTCCTCCCCATAAATTACAGCATCATTTCAAGGAGGTAAAAATAGAGTTTTTGTGGGTCATATCCAACAGCTGATAAATAAGCCTAGGCTCTTTCAAGAACTATTACAAAAAAAAACCCCTCATCATCAGCTGGAAGCATGCATTGAAAAAACTCACAAAAGTTCTTTAAACACAATGAATTCAGAAAGGTTTTGCAGGCAGCTATTAAGACTCGGGAGTAAAGGAACTGTAAAAGAAGACCATGCTGTGCTTTCAGGCAGGACTGTGCCATTTGTTGATACCAACTGTTGAACATAACTGGCTGTAGAACTGTTTTCAAACCATTGTTTCTTTTCAGGATTTTCTCCTGAGAAATACAACACGACTATTGCCACTGCACATTTCCTCGTGACAGGATATATAAACACACTCCCACTAAAACATCCCCAAAACTTCAATCTTTTCAGAGAAAAGCATGGGAACAGCTCTTACAAGTCATTTACTAATCCCCTGCACTTTCCACGCTGCTTCACCTGCACTGATGTGATATGCTATTAGCATAGAGATTTTCATTTTTAAGATGTGCAATCAATAATGCATTTCCATATGCCATTACATCCAACGTGTGGTTAAATTAATGGAGCATTTGACTTTTGATCCATGTACGTTTGGCTGTAGCTCGGGTGCAGGAAAAAATGCATGAGAACCAAGTTAATCTGACAGCAGAGCTCTCCCACGCTTTCTAACATCGAGTTTCAGATTAAAGTGAAGCATTCCTGCTGCCACTCAGCTGGAATACTAAATCTGTTCATTTCCACTTCACAGGCCAGAATGCAAGATTTTTGGTCACTTAACTCCTCCTGAAAGGGCTACATCGTGCTAAAATCTAATTTCTATTTAGCTCCTGTGGCCTGTCTGCACCATTGGCAGTCCCCTGGCTTCTCCTCCTGTGGGGGGAACATCCCAGCCTATCAAAGCAACAACGGCCAGCAACACTGAAGCAAAAAACTTTAAGCCTACGGATCGGAAAAAGTTCTGTGTTTTGACAAAATACTCATTTAGAACAAGCCTTCTTTCCTAGCAATTGTTCCAAGGTTAGAGAGAAAAAGAACTGCCTTTCCTTTAAGCTACACAAAAAGCGGTTGACTTTTTAAGGATAATCACTGTGATATTACTTGAGAGAGAAAAGGAACTCTCTCTTGTCTTTCTTTCCCCCTCCCCAAAATCCCCAAATTAAAAAGAAACAAACTCTTGAGAACACTGTAAATATTCTGGAAAGAATAGTTTGGAAATTAAAACTGATGCTTGTCCTGGGGAGAAGCTGGAGAGTCATCAGAGAACGCACAGAAATACTCTACTTCTGGCATTCACAACCAGACAGCGCTTCGAAAGGAAAACAAAGGTTCTCCTCCTGCCCCAAAAGAATGCCCTCCCAAAACACCTCTTTGCTCTCTGATCTCAAAGACTACGCTGAAACTTGAAGACAACCTCCAAAATCACCAAGCTATGGGATGGAGTGGCTCAGTGATGCTGTGAGAGTTTCAATTCCAAGCTTAGCAATCAAGGCGTGTGGGTGTGGGAAAGGAAGACAAACACAGTTCTTAGCAAAAATAAGGCTCCTCTGTAGCAAACAAGCTGAATAGCACTTGGCCTGGTGCTCAACAGCCTGTTCTTCTCTCCATCTCCCCGTATTGCCTCTTCCTTAACCCCTGTGCCTCTTCTCCAGGATCATCTTTTCCTGCCACTGCCAATAAATTCTCATGCACGTGGCTTCATCTGCCATTTCCTTAAGTGTAGTGATCTGTGTTTTCAGCAAATACTCAGGAATCATAACAAAATACTTTTAATAACATGGCAAAGCCAGCACAAAGAACCACACCCAGGAAAGGCCAATATAATAAAGCACAAAATGAAGGTACAGTCCAAGGCATAACTTCATTGCAGCATTCAAAAAGAAAATAACTTCTAAGAGAACATTCACATATTGATATCAGGTACCTCTGCGTGTCTGTGAAAGTTTCTCACATACCTTTTCTCAGAGAAACTCTATTTTCAAATGAAACAATGGATGTGAGGTTTCAATGCACTTGTTCTATCACAGCCAGCTCAGGCATAGAGGTTCTTGCAGGCATGGAAATCACTTGTGAATTGTAAGAAGGACTTTAATTTCATCTGAAGTCTAGACAGATCAGTGGTATGGAAAATCACTGCTTTCCGTTCAGAAGTTTTAAAACATTCTATCTCAGAAAACATCTTGAGATACTGGGCAGCTGACTCTATTTACTTGTATGGGGAGTGACTTTCTATAAAGGGGAAAAACAAGGCTTGACCAGAGTCAGGGACAGAAACACTCTCTTAACTATGAGTTTTATGTCTTATGTTAAGCTATCACATTCTGCAAGATCCATTAATTGCACTGGCTCCAACATCACTTTAGATGGAGACTCTGGTTACCTTAGCAATCTTTCAGAAACCATGTGAAGTAGAAAGCCCCTCCCCAGTGAAAGACTCATAGCAAGCCAATAGCTATATGCAAACACAAGTAAGACATTGTTGCCAGACAAGTGATGGTTTTTAATGCTGGGATGATGTAACTGATCAGAGTTTAACAGAAGACATACTCTTCTTTTTACAGAGGCTCCATACCCTATTTACTGCTTTGCCACAACATCCATCTGAGCGGCTGACAATTTCAACCAGGGCTTTGAATCAATCCCCAGTGCAGGCCCTCATGAATGAAAGAGCACACAACAGATAAATGGAAAGCTGTCAGTGAAACCATATCAAGGCCAAGTGGATTAAAAAAATGGCACCTCTTGGCTCCTGTGGTACTCATCTTTATATAAATCCAATGCAGGAGATCAGCTGGAATTCCTTTGCTGTTCATAAAAACACACCTTCTCTAACATTAGATGCATTTGCTGTTAATGAAAGGTCCATTTTATCAAGCATCCACTACACTGTGGGTTTTCCCATCTCTCTTCCCTAGCATGTGTCGAGAGCTGCAGAGCTTGCTGGCATGGTACTTTCTTCCTGGATGGAAGGATGTGTTTTTCTTAACTACAGCCCCTACTTTTCCCCCCTCAAAACATTACATCTACCAGGTATAGATCAAGAAAGATAAACAGACACCTGGGTTTGGCAAGCTCTGGCTTCACTATGCTGGAAAATTAACTTAAGGAAAGCTTTAAAAGGCATTTAAAAGGAGAATAGTTGGCCTTGAAGTTCTAAAGGCAATCTGGTATTTTTAAACTGCAATGTAATTCCAGGTTTGTTTTGGAAGATTGAGGAGATTTGGGAAGCCCTAGCTCCACACACCACGGGTTGGGAACAGCTGTCTGCACAGTAGCTGTTGAGGCTTCCTTAGTTCTTTTTCAAACGGGAAAATCACAGTAAAGAGGGGAAAAAAGGTCGCTACTATGGACTTCCCAGGACCTGCTCATGCAATAGAGTCAAGCTTCAGGATAAATGGAATGAAGAAGAGCTGTGGAGACGTCACGTTCTTGCCCTGTATGAGTTTTACTTCATTCCTGAGCAACTCGCATTCGGCAGAGGCTGAAGCACCATGAGCTTGCAGGTCTCAGTAAACAATCATAAGGGAACTGAGCGCACAAAGTGTTTTTTTATCCCCTGCTCTAAACCATCTTTCCTTCTGCTCCTCACATACACACAGCTCTAAGTGTTCCTGCCAGCCCTGAAAAAAACCTTCCGCCGTTTGGATGCAAGATGCACACAGCCTGGCTTGCAAGAGGTTGTTCCTATGGGACTCTCGAGGCTCACCTTTCCTTACTCCACTTGGCAGGTATGGCTGGCTGGCTGCAGCTGAGCAGGCTTGCCCCCTTGCCCAGGCTGCCAGCACGGAGCTCTTTGCACTTGGAGCTGGGGGGCTTCTGTGGTCACAGTATGCACTTTCCCTGCTGCTGCCTCCTTCTTTACCCCAGCTCAGGTTAGACCAGATTTTCCAGTACAGATAACAATTGCACTATTTACATTCCGTACACCTAAAGGGACAGTGCACTGGCTTTGCAGGTGTCTTAAGAAGAAGGTGTCTTCTTTGCAGAAGCAGGTGTCTTAAGAAGGAAGCTCAAAGACTCAAAAGCGTGTAAAAGCCTCAGCAGCCTCTCTGACCCGCTCTGGCCCAGCCCAGGTGATTTTGTCTGCACAGCTGACACGCACTGAGCTGCTCACTGCAAGGTGTCAGAAACGATAAAGAAACGCCATGGTTTGATTTACTGCCAGGCAAACACCGTCTGGTAGTGACCACACACGGAGAGGTCAGGCAGTGCTGTCCTTTATTAGCATGTCAGTGACTGCTGCTCCAACGAGCTCAAGGATTAGGCTCCCAAAGTGGGAAACGTGAGCATGCTGGGGTATAACTAATTGGAAATAGGCCCTGAATTCCTAATCACCAAAGTTATGGTCCCTGGGATTTATGCCAAATTAAAGACAATTAATTCTCCTCTCTTGACTATTACACACCTTAATAGATCTGTCCTTGAGTCAGTTCCACCCTTGATGTGCAGAGCCCTCTAGCTCAGTCTCTAAAACTGGATGTGCATGAAGAACGGTTACTGAGAAAGTTCTGAATCAGATGCGAGTTACTGCATCAAAATCTCTCATGTTTTACAACAGTGAAAGAAACAATTGGATTCAAAGCCCGCTTCAGATCCCAGATTATAAAGGCATTTGCTGCACAGCTTTTGCACTCTAGTCTTTAGAGGCCTTCAACAATTCCACGTTTCCCTTTAAGATGTTCTTTTAAAATATCACATGGCAGTATATACAGATAATCAGGATTGTTTTCATTAAATGATTTCAGTGAAGTTCACTGGCTTTATTTGATATACAAAAGACTATTTAACCTTCTCCCAAGACATTCTACTGATGTAATTACAAGCAAGAGATGAGGCACGGCTCTCCCAGCTGCAACCACTAACAGGAAAGAAGATTTTCTGCTGAGCAGAGGCCACTGTTAAGTCTTTCCTAGAGGATCTAAGAGGTAGCTATCTTCTTGCAGATAAGAACATTGCAAATCTTTATTTCCCCAGCTCAACATACACAGTGCACAGGCCACTGGTGCTGAGACTATTCAGCTAGAGAAAAAGTCGAAGGGTGTGTGTTTAAAGGCAAAATAACTGCTGGCCCTCACATGTCGAGCATCCCTCACGTGCAAAGTAAGCAAGACTATGGTGCCCCTTTTCAGAGACTGAACAGCAAACCCTGCAGCAGGGCACGTGCTACCGGGGCCCTGAAGACATAGCTGTGATTTTCAGAGTTGATAGGGGCTTCAACCACGAGCTCTCCTGGGACACCAGAGGATATACTTGCCAAGGACTGAAGTGGAACTGGTTGAATCTCAGCTGCTTGCTTCAGCCAGCTGACAACCAACACAAAATGCCATGAGGAGACACCTTGCACAATGAGCCTCTGATGTTGGAGATGATCACGGGGGCTTCAGATTCCTTGGGAAAACATCATCCTTCCTTCCAGACAAGGGTTTTTAGACCCATGACCTGCCTGCAGGAAGAAAGTAGGTCCCCATCCTGTATGTGAAAACCAACAGAGTTCCAGTTTTCTCCAGACGGCGCTCAGTCTCCCCATGACCAGCCCTTTGTCTCGGCAGCTGGAGGAAAACCTTAGGGGTTTCTCTAGGAGACAGAAATGGCAGGAAAACCACAGACCCATGCAATCTGTGACGCCTGCTCTTGAGACTCACACACCGCAGAGGCTCTTCTGCAGACAGTCAGCTGTTGGGAATTTCACCACATTTCCCCCACAGCAGATCTGAGGCAGATCTCTGCAGAGCCACACAGAGGAAATCATTCCCCGTGACAAAGCAGGAGGAGAATGTTCCAAACAAAGCCATGAATGTTGACACGTGACAGTTGAAAAATCCAAGCTTCATAGTGGCTTGTTGAGAACTCAATCTAAGGCTGATACAACTCTCCAAAGCATTTAACTTCCTAGGTTTCCTTTCCATCTCTCTTTCTGATGAACTCTGCTCAGTGACATATCTGATTCCTCGAGACAGAAAGGCGCATCCTAAAAGAACAGAGACACCGGGAAGACTTGTGGAGAGGAAATCCCTAAAGTAATGTGAGGCAGTCGGAGCAAGAAATCTCCCCCTCAACTTGTGCCTCGTGAACAACCCAAACCTGCTTTGCTACAGAACAGCAAATAAACACAAGCTCGCCTTCCCACACATGCAAGCAGCAAGCAAAACAGCAAGATAAACGAAACAAGTGAAAACATCGCTTTTATATGGTACCATGAGACAACATTATACAGGATAGTCTATACATTTCTTGATCAGAGAGTCCTTGGATTGATTAAAACACCTAAGAAACCCTGGTTTGGGAAACAGAGCCCTATCAGCCTGTGAGGCTGGGCTGCCACGTGCACAAGCTTTGGACTCAGACCACAACGCACTGAAAACAAAGGCAAAAGGTTGATTCTCTTAGGTATATCACTTGCAAACAGAATAACAGCATCATCTTACATTTGCACCGAGAACAGAAATTAAATTAGCAAGTAGATTTTGATCATGAAATGACCTTTAAAAATGACTGAGAGATGAAAACATTAGCCACCATTATTTGCTCTGATACAGCTCCCTCCTGAAGGCAGCTTTGTGTGCAAAATATTATTGCTAATTTTGTATCATGTTTTCAAACGACTTCAAGAATTTCAGGTGACTCTGGTTCTTTCATAGACAAGCTTTGCTGGTTTTTATTTTTTTTTTCATATAAGCACAAATTGGGAAAAGTACTGTAGCTGAACTGAAAAGAAGCAGACAATTTTATGATGTTTAATAGTATTTGTGGCTATAAAGGCAAAACCCACTAAGAGTAATGGAATCTCACGCTCTGGCACTTAAGGAATTCTCTTCCTCTCGTTCCACACAGAAATAGTTCATGTCAGTATAATCATGGAATCATTTCAGCAGAAGACACCATTAAGATCATCGAGTCCAGCCTTTGTCCCAGCCCTATCAACCACTAAGGCCAGGCTCACAGAAAGCTGCTCTCCCCTGTGATCACCTCTCCCTCGAGTGCAGTTATGACCACCATCAGCATACCAACAATCACCGTGCTCATCGCACAAATCTTCATGAGTTATCCAAATGAGAATGGGCTTTTTCTTTCTCCCTGGCTTAACCAGAATTATGGAAAGATTGACAAAAATCATACCTGGTCTATGGCTTCAACAACCACTTTTTCTTTTGGTGCTCTCTCATCGTATCTTGCTGCTTCCTCACTTGCACAGAAGTGCAGAGAGTATGCAGAACTCACGTCTGCCTCGTGACATACTCTTTTAAAAGTCAGCACCGCTCAGCATCTGCCTTGACCTTGCAGTTAGACAGACATGATACCATGTACCACTTCATCTGACACACAAACTCCCTTATTCACAGAGTCAAGACAGACAAATGTTTTAACTGCTACTGCCTTCTCTTTGCACGTGAGGCTGGATTTGACTAAAGCCCGAATAAGGGCAGGCCTGCACTTTCAATAGTTGGTAACCTCTTATGGTTTCTTTTCAATTAAAAAAAACCCAAACATTGACACAGTGTAATCACTGAGCTGTAGACCATGAACTGTTAGTATCACCTCAAAGTCACTTCATCCTTACAAAGGTTTCGGACATTGGATGGCCCTGAGACACTTATTATTTTGCTTTTCACATCTGATAATTTAAGCAGCGAAGTTATAACAGATGCTATGGAGAATGAGGTGGCAGTTGGGTTGTACCAGATGATCCAGCAGTCCTCTTAAGAAACTCAGAACATCACGACACAGAAGATTTGAGGTTCCAGCAGTTTTTTCACTTCCCATGCAGTCAGTTTCAATTCTCTGTTGGTTGCGTTTTTATTCCACTGCCTAAATGCATCTAACCCAAACCTCTTCACTCCATTGGCCCTGTGTCTCTTTCCACAGTCCAGTTTTGTTGGGAATGGTGGCGTGGTCCATCTTTGCCAGGCTGTCCCTCCTGCTTTCTGAAACAAACTTTCTCTGAAGGACAATAATTTCACCTGGCTTTTCCCTTTTCCAGCTATTTATCCACATATGTAACACCATCTACATTAAATACCTGCAGCATGCAATGAAAAAACACACAAAAAAATATTGTCCAGTCCCAACCATCCGCCAGTAAAACTCAATATTCCTACAATGAGTCGTCTCATTCCTTGTCTGTATTTTGGTCAACATATACCGCCATCACCTCAACTGATGGGAAACACACAAGTTTCCCCTTCAGTGCGGAAGAAGCAGTGAGCAGCTCACAGGGATCTATGGTCTCCTTCCCTTGAGCTGTTCAGCCACTCCCATGGCTGTGGGGATGGAGAGCTGCCACGTCCCTGTCAGTCAGTTTCAGAAGGAGACGGAGCCCTTTGGTGGAGTGCAGGAGAGCACCATTTTTAGATAGAACCTGGAACGAAGCAGGGGTGTAAAGAAAAGCACAAACAGGCATGGAGAAAGACGAGGTGTTTGAGAGTTTGAGGAGGTCCTGGGAGCAGAGAGTGTGCTCCATGGCTCACAGGGGTCAGGCGTGTCCCCATGCATTTCTCCCAGCTGAGGAGAATAAATCTGCTGTTCCTAGCGCAGAGCTGAGTGATGGCAAACGCTACCCTGAGTGTTATGAGCAGGTTGCAACAGGCTGTGGCTCTGATGGGACAGGTTTGTCAGCGCTGCCTGACATCCCTTCGCTGACAGGTACCTGCAGGCTGATCTCCTGAACAGGAGGAGGTGTGGAGGTCTGGGTAAGTAAGCTGGTCCCCGGCATGGCCCGGGGCTAAGAAGGTGGAGCAAAGCCAACCGGCTGCAGCATGCCACAACCAGGAGGCTGCCGGCACTTTGCCTTGCCTGGGTTTGTATTAGAATTGGACTTGAGCTGATCAGTTGAGTGATGAGAACAATCTGTCAAGCTGACCCACAAAGCATGCCCCATCCTCCCCCTTGCCACGGTAGGGAGGTGCTGGAGCCCCTTTCCTCAGGGAGCTTGCTGCAGCCTTGTCTGCTGCCGCTTTGTGAACAGCTTCTCGTACACTTGCCCATTTGCAAGCCACATGCAGCACAAGGCATCGCTGCAAACTCATAATTGAATTCATTACTCCATACAATTTTAAGCCATTCTTTAAATAATTACAGTAATTTGATAAGCAGAAATCACATAAACCTGCTGCAGTTTTATCTCTCCCATTTGCTGTCTGAAGGAAAATGTGTGAGTAATTAGTCGGATGATAACAGTCTGGGTTATGCAAGCAAAAACAACATTAATATGATCTTTACTCAAAAAAAAAAACCCCTGAAATAAACCCAAATCGATGACACCTCAAGGCAGCGTGGGGTGGGAGAACAGCAATAGCCAAAGGGAGCATGAGGCAGGCCACGCTGCGGAGGCAGCATGCTCGGTCTGCAGCTATCGCTCCTCTCTCCCGGGAAAGTCACGTCAGGTAACCTTGGTAACTCTGAGGGCCTGGTGCAGGCAGGAGAGGCGAAAGCTTCTTCCTGCAATATTCACGGGACCATGACAGAAGATTCATTAGCGTTCTAATGTCAGGAGGAATCAGCAGCCCGGGCGGCTGCACCGCCCCACTCCACTTCTCACCTTGTTTATGAGGTTCCTGACCTTTCCTGCTATGAAAGCGGGCAAGTTGGCCAAAGGCAGCTCGCTGCATGCTGAGCCATGGGTTGGAAATAGAAACAAAACAGTCACACCTGCTGGCTTCCCTGGTGAGCTCCTGCTCGCAAAGGGAGAACCAGAGGATGAACAACACGCCCCATCTCTCTTGAGCCCCGGTTGCCCTTCGGGCTCAGCCATCTCCCAGGCTGCTGAGGCACCTCTGAGCAGCTGCAAATCCACCACAGGCAGGGGCACTGCAGTCCCAGGGGACCCATCGTGGTGTGGCCCACGGCACTGTGCCAATGCTCTGCTCTGTGGTGGGGGCAGATGGAGGAAAGAAGAGGTGGAACTGAAGGCTATGAACACACATCGTGATCAGTACAGACTCCAGCTCCCCAAGTGCCTTGTGTCCTGCTCCATCCATCTGACCATAAATTCTGAGCTGGAGATGGAGGAAGCCCTCTCTGCACAGCCACAGGCTCTCTGAACCCTACCAAACAACATGAAGTGACTAAAGAGTTACTGAACCCAAAAGGGCCAGGGATGAATTTTGCTAGAGACAAAGAACCGTGGAGTACGCGAGGCTGAAACAGAAATGCAGCCCGGCCACAAGATCAATAAAGGAGAGAAGACCAGAGCTGTGGTTACTCTGGTGCTTGGATTAAGAGCTTCATCAGGTTTCTGCAATAAGATCTGATGATCCCCACAAAGGAACAAAGGGAAGGCTCCAGGCCCCTCATTTCACAGAGGAGCGAACAAAGAGTCATCAATTTTCTGAAAGTGACTTTATGCCTCGTTAAGACCCGTCTCAATTATATACAAGATGACTTCCAAGTAATGGAAAAATGAATCTGCAGACAGTCCTTTTCTTTTTTTTACTGCTTTTTCCCCCCACCCTCCTTTCCTTAAGGATGTGTCTCCAGTCAGCCTGAAACCAAACACTTGTTTTGGGGAGAAAAATTCCCATTGCTACAGGGCGATGTTTCAAACGCAGCTGCACCTTTCACGCTCCTCCCCTTCCCCTAGAGCTGGGAGCATCCCGGCCAAGAAAAGCGATTCAAGTCCTAAGCACCACACATAACAAGCAATTTATGAACTGCAGCAAGATTAGCTTTAAACACCACGCTTTCCAGAGGAATCGCTCTCAAATGGGGCAGCTCTACAGATATTGGGTGTTTTAAAGAAAAGGTTCTCAAATGAAATAAATTTCATGTCCTTAATTTGGAAATGAAAATGAGGTTGCTGAGTAAAGCAAGCTCAATGCAACATTAAAAAAAGGGAGAAACAACATACCAGGACAACATCCCTGACTATTCTTTTAGCATGTATTTCACCCACTGCTAAAAGCAATTGCAAGTGTATGAAGGAAAAAGGTATCACACCTCCTTCCACTACACAGCCATGGCCCGTGACCCTCTCAACGAGGAGCTGAGGCCAAGTCAGTGGCTGCCCCTCTGTTTGGGCTCTCCATCTCCAGAGCCACAAGCTGTGCTAGGGATGGGAGTCTCATCTCTTCATTGTGCATCTGATTCAAAAGTGGGTCGTGCCACCAGGAAGGATGATGGGTTCCCTGCTGCTTGGGATCTTCCTGAGGAGATTAAAAATGATGTGTTAAAAAAGTTTCCATCAGTCAGCAGGAGAAGCTGCATGGCTAGTGCATGGGTGTAGGAAAAGGAGTTTGGGCTCATGGTCCTGAGAGTGCTGCCTGCTTTGGGAAGCCAAACTGCTGAGTCCCAGCACCCACTTTGCTGAGCGGGCTGGAGGCAGGAGAGGATGTTTGTGTTGCCCCTAGCACACATGACAGCTGCAACGAGACAACTTCTGATCAGTTCCTGTAGCTCGGGGCTTCAGGTAACTCTCTGCTTTGCTGGGGGAGGAGTTTTATTTGCAGCATGTCTGTGGTTTTGCTTCCTTCCCAGCTTTCCTGGAAGCAGTAAAGAGTGGATATAGGTACACTATGGGCTGGAGAGAGTGATGGCTGAGGGTGGCACCAGGAATGATCCCACAAAACCTGCGGAAAACTGAGGGATCAGAAATACTAATGAACATTTTTCTCTGGAGGGAGTAAGGGCATCTTCCCCATCAGAACAGCCAGGTGCAGCTTGCAGGGATGGCACAAGCCCCTTGCAAACACCCCTTTTGCTTCACAGGGTCCTCATTGGCAGCGGCTCCCTTGAGGCTCTCTAGCTGTGCCTGCCATGGGTTCCTGCCCAATGAGATGCTCGAGGGTATGGCAGGACTATCTGCTGACTGCCTGAGATGTGAGGACACTGGGACAGATAACCTAATCTCCCCTCTGATCTCATGCTACGGAAATCTTGGGATTCTGCTGACGCAGCAGAACTGGCAGCAAACTGCTACTTCAGCTGTGGGTTTCCACTAGGGTCTGCAATCAATATGAACAAATCGGGCATGGCAGGAAACAATTGCTGATGTTTTGGCTGCTTGAACCAGATCTGATCCCGTGTCCCTGCCAGAAAACAGTTAAAAGCCCCATCTCTGTGACCACAGCCGCCCCGGGACAGGGCTACACTTCTGCAGCCTGGCAAGGTGCTGGCCCTGCTGCTGTGGCTGCTGCCGGGTTGGCAGGGCAGCTGGCAGAGCACTGCAAGCCTGTGGCGCTCCAGACATTTGTCACAATTATTGGGGATTTACGAGGACAAGGATACTGTCAGTTGTCTGTAATTTCACTCTGAATGATGCCCCTCTCCGTAGGCGGTAGTCTCTGAATTAAGCTACCCTGAAGGGAGAAAAGGAAATGTCCCTCTCGAATGCCTCTTTGACAGACACATCACCTAAACACGCTCTTCTGTGCAGCTCCCAAATGCCTGCTGGGGCCTTGGACCAAGTTAGTGTCCACAGCACCCAGCCCAGCAGCATGTTTGACAGCACGGTGATGGGGCGGCTGCTGGGCACTCAGAACCGAGCCCAGCCCTCTGCAAGCTGGCACATGCTCTGTCTCGGTCATACTGGGAAGGGATCTGCATTAGCTGGTTGTCTTTGCACAGGATTGGCAGCTGCAAATAGTTGCAGAAAAATCAACACCCTCAAAAGACCAGCACAAAACACTTTAAAGAGGAGGGATACCGTGTGGGAACAGACACACTTCATCGAGACGCTACCTGCAGCTGTCCCATAGACACCATCCAAAGACCACGCAGCCCTGCTCCGATTTGCCTAATATCAGCTTTGTACCACAGCAACACAGCAAACGCTTTACTCCCATTGCTAATTCCAAAGACTTGGCTCTTGGAATGATATCTGATTTGCAGGCAATGAATTTTGCTCGTGTAACAACTCATCTTTTCCATACCTGAAACTCTGCGAGAAGGAAGTCCTCCGGGTGGGAATACATAATGTAGCAGGAGGTATGCCACACACCTCCTTCTATGAAACTGTAATCCTAAGGCTTCAAAGTTGTCCTTATTGTACTACAGAGGCACATTTCGCACTAGCAGAAACGTGCAATTCATTTCGCAATCATCAAAAATCTTTTTAAGCAGGGTTTTTTTTTTTTTTTAACAGTGGCACTGGATTTTCTACCACTTTTGTTACACAGCATCACGGTAATTCTTTCTGCAGGGCTACACACAGAGGAACAGAACCGCAGCACTATTGCTGCTCTTTGGATCATTACACTTCTGTTTTTTAAAGCACGCCGTTCCTGCTAATTCATGTTTAACTTTTCGTAGATGATGGTATGTATTTTTGTGCCCATCAGTTCGTGTGTTATTTCAACAGTGCTGAGTTTCAAGAGGACATCAGCAGCAGTATAAACTCCCACAGGATACTCATTTGGAGACATTCTGAACGTCCTACGCTGCCTACGGCAAAAACAAACGCCACAAATCGTGTTTGAGTGGTATGCATCTACCCGGGGAGGCTGGCCAGTGACTGCATATTTATGACTGCAATTAACTGCCTGGTCTTCAAGTGGAAGGACCACCTTGTGCACGGTACTAAGGCAAACTATGAAGGGAACCTGAAGTCAAATAAATATGTATTTTGTAAAGAGCAGAGAGGCTGTAAACTCTCATACCTTTCCTAGAAAACTGCATCTCAGAGCATTCCAGTTGAATTCTCCATTTAGTTATCTGTATTTGAATACTTCTTAGAGACTGGCTGGCTGTATTTAATAATATTCATGACAACCCTTTCTTTTTTTTTTTGAAGCTGAAGGAGCTCCAGGGCATCCCTGGCAGACCGAGCTTAAAAAGTGCAGCAAGGACACGGGAGGAAGCTTGCAGAGTTCAGAGTGCAGGAGACGGGAAGCTGCTATGCTGAGGCAGCACACGCAGCTTATTAAACCCCGCAGGTCCAAAGACAGCAGAGGCAGGCCTGCCAGCCCTGAGAAATGCACAGATCCATGCAAAGGGGATTTCAGGACGTGCGAGTGTCGCAGCTTCCACTCAGCACTGCTGGGTGTCTACAACAAAGCTGCTGCCTACTCCCCACGCAGCACATCTTCAAATGCCCAGGGAAAACTGCTGCCCACCATGCATGCTCATAAAGCAGCTCGGGCTGTGGTTACAGTAGATATTTGCAAGTGTTATGAGGAGCTCCATGGAAAAAAAAAACCAAATTCAAGTGCACACTGCCTTTGCAGACAGATTTTCAAATGTCTCTCGGGCTGCATATGGCTCTGTAAAGAGCCATTCTTTTCTAAGCATCCTGGGTTTGACAGCCACAGTCCAGATTTTAACATTCCAAACAACTCAGCCACAGCAGAAATTTGTACTAATGAGGAAATGTGCCACTGTATTGTATCGCTTTGTGCAGGAACAGAAGGGAGAGAATAAAAGATGTAGAAGGTCTAGGCAAGGTAGCAAGTGAAAGAACTCAGAAGGATGTGCAGGCTGGGTCAAGTGGACTTCCACAGGTTTAAAGCCCACAAGAGTCTCAAAGATGTTCTTCTTCTCAGAAGCTGGAAATGGCCACAGCTGCCTGCTTGCTCCACAGGCTCTCTGTAGTGCTGGTAGACTGGATGGGGACACAAATGACCAGACTGGTTTGGCACGTCTTAAAACACCTCTCCAGAGAGAAAGAGTCTTAACTAGGTAGCAAGCTGAAGTAACCCAGCAAGCTACATCATCCCAGTGCACAGACAAGCTATGGGATGCAGTGCTGCAAGCAGCAAGGGAGGTCTCAGTACAAATGAAACCAGCCCCATCCCCTCGATGATCACGTGCATCACGTATGAAAGCACTAAGTCATTAAGAAAACGTACGCAGAGACCAAAAGGAACAGAGTCTCCACCACTAGTTTGTAATTTTTTTTTCTTTTAAACCTTTGGGGAAAAGGGCAAAGAGACTGACGGTCAGGCAACTTTACAAGGATAGTATAAGGAAGAAAGGAATTTCATCTGTTTCATCTAAACCCCTCTGGGCAGAGCTGGCATTAGACTGAAGGGAAGTCTGCCACATGCCTCAATGGGAAAAAAGCAGATGGCGATGATAAGAGGACAAATATTTCTGCTTCCCATCTCTGATTGCTCCATTTATTCTTAACTAGCTGTTTCCTGCTCATCACAGCAGACCCTGGCTCCTCCCTGAGCTCAGCTGACCAACCCTAAGCATTGTGGCAAGTTCAGATTCTGGGACCACTGGGATTTGGGATTGGGTTCCATCCACCAAGTGTAAAAATGACCCTAATGTCTGTCTGTGTTTTCAAGATACAGTTACAAGTAATAGGAGACGTGCAGTAATTTAATAAAAATAGCCTGCTAATGAATGACCACAGGAGAAAGGGTGAGCTTTGTGTTCTTACCTAAAACCAGAGCAGTGACATGACTGGTTACGAGCCATTTCCAGAGGAAAAAGGGAGATAAAAAAAAATCCATACCTGACAATTGTAGTTACTGACATGCCAAACAAGGCAGCCAATGTCAAACAGCCTGAGAACAACTCTGCTGGCACAGGCCACGCTCAGTCCATGGCTGAGCTCCTAGAGGCCACGCAGCTCAGGTGAGAAGAGGTGGTTCAGCTAATGGAGTCTGACTGGCAGTAGGAGCTGATGAACAAAGTTAATGTTGCTTGTACCATCTGTTACCTGTCAGCCCTTCCACAGAGTTTCTTCTCGGGTAGTGCGTAACTGGCCAAGCTGGAGGACGGATGCTTTAGTTTAGTTAAACCCTTAGTTTATGCCAGATGTGCTGGCAGCTCTGTGCTACATTTTCCCTTCCTCCTAACTGACAACTAAAGGAAACCTGACAGCATTTTCTATCAGCTGCAGCATTGCAGCTACATCCTTTTCTGCTCTCAGGGCTGCCAATTTCTCATCAGCATCCTTGAGAAAGATTCTTTTTCTGGGAAGTGGATGACAGGCCTGTTCTGCATCCATGGAATCTGTCCATCCCTGTTCCTGCTTCCTGAAAGAGTTGTTTTCAGTTCTGTACCTTGTCAAGGGCTGAGAATCTGTGTTTGTTGTTAGTGGTCAATCACTAGCAGAACACGGTCTCAAAATGCAACCCTCCTATTTACTCTGACCTTGGTGGGAAAGTCCCAAACCAGAACTGCACAAACAGCTCAGCCTTGGTTTCTGAGCCTGACAGTCACCTTCTAGGACCATTGCTGAGCCAGTTCGACAGCTCATGCTCATCTGAGAAGAAGATGTCCATTCTGGATGTGAGTCCTGGTGGGACTCACAACATGTTGATCCACCAGTGTGAGTTTTAGTACAGCTACTCTCTTCCTGAAACCCCAGAGCAGGGTCCTGCACTTTCCCGTGTAGGAATTTGGAAGCTGCCATCTGACGCAGAGATGAAATTGCGAGGTGGAAGGACTCACTTAACCTTGTGATGGAAGCAGCGTGGCTGCAAAGATGAAGAAGATGATTTGCTGCTAATTCCTATGATTGCCTTCTGGGTTTTTCTCCATGCCACCCCATCAGACATTACTTACTGACAAGCACAAATTTCGCTTCATCCACACTTCAAAACAACCTGAGTGAAAATCAGCTCTTTGCTGTTTTCAAGGAAAAGATCTAACCAGAACCACAACGCTGAGTCAATCCAGAAATTGCCTGCTGTATTTTCCAGGTAAAAACTATAAGACCAGAAGGAGCACTTGGTCATTTCGTCTGACCCGCTGGCATCAGACAAATTCCATGCAGCAGCCCTTCACACCCGCCTTTCTCTCTGTTTCCACTTACGCTGGGCCAAATGGTCTTGCAGAGAGGTGTCCAGTGTTAAGACAGCATCGAGAGACGAAGCCAACGCTTCCAGTGGCACATCAGCCCCACTGCAGGAGATCTGAGCCTTATTCCTGCTTTAATTTCTCTGCTTTTAGCTTTCAGTTATTGACTTTTGCTTTGGCTCTGTCTGATGGGTTAAAACAGTCATTCCTTGCAGTCAGCATCTTCTCTCACTCTAGGTACTCGTACTCCTCAAATATTTCACTTCTTGCTCCTCCTTCTGTAAGTGCAGGACACAAAGCTTCAAGTCTTTTGCTGCATCAGGTATTCTTCCATTTGTAAATGATTTTGTCGTGGCCTTTTAGGTACCTCACATCATAGTTGGGGCCCCGCATTCCTTGTTGTCAGGAAAAACATGGGCACGTAAAACCTTCGTTACTGCACTTATCCTTGGGGTAACTTTGGGCAGAGGAACAAGAACCATCTCTCAAAAAGATCTGTATTCCTAGGAAGAATGGCTGACCACTCTTTCTCTCTCATTTGTACTTCCTTCCTTTCTTCCTAGCAACAACTTAGCTCTTCTGCCTGTGTCTTCTACAGCTTCTATGCTGACTCGACACGCACTTCACATATAAATGAAGCTCACTCAAAGGCTGAGATGGAGAGCAGTCCACGTAGGAAAAATCAATTATAAACCTAGGTCTGTCTCTGACAGTTTGCTCTTTCACAGAAAATGTTTAATGAGGGTGTTTTTAATGAAATATAACAAATGTAATTCGTACTACAGCAATTTTGGTTTGGATATTATCAGTCCTGGCAAGACTTCAGGAGTTGCTAGGCAAGGCACGGTCATGGTGCCAGCTCTCTGTCCTTGAGGTAGGGAATGGCTCGTTCTCAGTTTTCATTACAAGAGCATAACGTGACATTTGTATAAGCAGCTTGAGAAGAGATCAGTGTTTATTATCAGTGCCCATTAGTCCTCTGTTGTTCCTGAGATGACTCAGGTGAGAGGACAGCCTGCCTGTCGCCCACGCTGGAAACCAACAAGGCGCCCATGCAAGGAATGGGGTGCCAAGTGCAGCTGTGAGGTTGCACAGCTCGAGGCTTGCTGCACTGTGCTGGTGAGAGGGGGCAGCCAAGCAAAGGGCATGTTTGAAACCCCTGTTTTACCTGCAGTGTGCCACACTGCTGGAAACCAGCTGCAGCCTCTGAAGATTCTAATCTTGTCCTGGAACAGGATGCATCCAAGAACTCACCCCCTATGACACTGACACAGCATGCTTGGGGGAAGGAGAGATCCTACTAAACCAGCAGGCTTTGTACTTGTGCTTACAGGCTTCTGAGAGAGATGGGAAGTGCACCCCAGGTGCGCAGGGTCTAGGGAGGACAGGCAAGCTCTGTGCCCAGGGCAGTACAGCTGCAGGCAAGATCTCCACCAGAGAACAAAGCAAAGGCTGACGGTACTGGCACAGTAAAAGAATTAAGAAAGTAAAAGGAACAAACTCCTGGAGAGGAGAAGCTGTGCGAGACCTTTGAGTACAGGGCCCAATAGAGCAAATTGGATGAGAGAGGTGAGAGAGAAGCAGAGCAGGATCTGAAGAGGCACCAATGACCTTCTGACAGCAGGAGAACAAGCCTGTGCTCCAGTGATATCTTGATTATAATGGCAACTTTGACCAAGACAGACTAAGATGCTTTTACACACATTTAGCGTCTGAAAGAAACACTGATTGCAGAAAGACTTCATTCCCCTCTCCAACTTCTCCTGTTGAAAGCAGCCCCAGGTTCAACACAGACAATAGAGACAATACACAAAGAGGAAGGAGGAAAACTTTGAGCAGAAATGTAGCAATCAGGATTGTCGTGACAATTGCAGCCAGTAATTATGTAATTACTGTAACTCACCCCTTCTTTTCAGCGTGGCTCACCCAGCTGTTCACAAATTGAGAACCAGAGAAATGAGAATAAGCTGAGCCTGGGTAGTTGGTATTCACACAGTATCAAAGGAATGCTTTTGCATTCTTTGCCAGAAGAATCAATTTACCTTGATTGATGATTGAACTTCAATAAGTTCTTTAATATTTTGGTCATTAACCGTGATGCCATAACAGTGTCACCAGAGTGCTATTGTATTTCACACCATGGCTCTTATTAGCTGCACTGTGTAATATGCCTGAACTTCTAATTGAGCCCTTTAAATATTGATAATCAACATATTTCAAAGATGGGCCTTTGAAATGAAGCTCAGTCTGCCCAGAATGCTCTATGAACACAGTGACTCCTGTCACTGCAGGGGCTGGGCAGTCAGGGTGGATGCCACTGGCCTTCCCTTCTTTCTCACTGTTGGTTTTGTCACCAGTTCACTTTTTTCTTCCCAATAACAATGACACATTGCTTCTGACTACAAATCCTGCTCCTGCATCAAAATGACCTGCAGTAATTTCATTTTCCCTCTTAGTAACATTTCAAAATGAGATCAGCAGTAATACTTCTCTTTATGCATTGGACTAAATGTAGGCAGAGCTAAACCAACCTTCCTGATGATAGATATATGGCTAAAGTCAAAGAGCTAGAGGCACTTACAAGTGCTATAAAGGCAAATAAAAGCAAAAAAAAAATGACATTGTTGGTATTTTGCAGTTGAAAAATAATTGAAGAAAATCGAGGAGTAGTAGTTAATGCAGGCAACAAAAAGAAGCTTCAGGGCATCAGGTAGGTGGTGTTCAGTTCCAACAGCAACCTTAGCACTGCACTCCTGTCCTCGCTTTTATTCTGCTAAGCAGTGACACGCTGACTGTTTAGTGCCAGGAGAAAGCATCAAGCTGTTCCTGCTACAGATACAAATACCCGTCCCTGCGCAACGCCTCCCGTTTGAACTGGAGGAGCACAGCCCAAGCCTATCAAAGTTGAACCCCTGGCCTAAAGAGATGGCAGATAGCTCAGGTATGCCTCTGCTGAACCGAGTCAACTCACAAGCAAGGTAAATGAGCCTGTGCTTATCTCCATGATATCAAAACAAGATCCTTTTGGAGAACCAAAGCGTGAGCACCTGTACACTGAACCAGCTTGCTTCCAGTTGTACACGAGCATGGCAAGAATATGAAAGACCAAGAGAGAAGCTGATAGCATTTCAATACTGCATTCAGAGGTGAGACAATTAATGAAACTGGGATAGCAATGCATCTATTAAAACAGGGGGACGCTGGGAACCTGCACTCAGCTCCTGCTGCACCAATTGTCTGTTGAGTGGCTGGTAAGAAATAAAACTGTGCTGTCAACAGTCTGAGTCTCACATGATTACACACCTTTAAAGCCAATGAGGAAGAAAATAAATTCAGATGTGTGTGGCAGCAGTTGAATAGGAAAGATAGTACAACAAGCCTCCACTACCTTTTAAGAGCTGGTCAACTATTAATCGCTACAAAATCTCTTGACAAAGCCAGTACCAAACACGTGTGTGAGAATCATGGGATCTTCCCATCTCTGCTAGACAGCCTCCAAAGTATACTGCCCTTCTCCACTGGTGCTATCACAGACACGATTCACCTACTGCCCTTCTCCACTGGTGCTATCACAGAGACAATGCACCTACTGCCCTTCCCCACTGGTGCTATCACAGAGACGATGCACCTACTGCCCTTCTCCACTGGTGCTATCACAGACACGATGCACCTACTGCCCTTCTCCACTGGTGCTATCACAGAGACAATGCATCATTCATCATAAAAATACACCCACCACATGTGCATTGGGGAGCTCTCCTGGGCTGAGGGACCTGCTGCTGAGGCTACTCGCATGGGAGGGAGTATTCTCTGTGGTGCAGCTGACCTTCCCAGTTCTGGCAGCCTGCTAAGAGTTGTCAATACCTATTACTGTGAGCAAGAAGAAGTAAATTCTCCTGTTTCATCTAGATTTTCTTTTTCCCTTTTGAGATAGTTTTCACCTCTCCATTCCACAAACCTGTGAGAGGAGGTTAGTCTTTCTTAAATCTGTTGTTTGTCTTTGGTATTCTCTGATGAGAAAGTACAGACGCAAAAGAATTCTTACCTTTGCATCTTTTGTTTTTGTGCCTCTGCATATTAACAGAATATTCAATGAACTCATTTAACACTTCCCAGCGATCTACAAATAATCCTTTGTGGTTTTGAAATGTGGCTATAGGCAGAAAGATGCCTGCATCGTTTCTTTTTAACGTTAACGGTTCTGTTCCCTGTGTGTAATCAGTCACGTTTGCTCACCACATTAACAACAATGAAGCTAAACATCTTCTTATCCTATTGTTTTGCAAAATAAATGTAGCTCTAGGAGAGGAAGCCGGGCATCTATGCTGGCTCATACATCACGAATGGAATCACAAGCCAAATTTTGCATTACTGTGTCACTGAACTAATGTCTCTGTCTCACTCCCTGTCTTTCACTGAGCCTACAGTGGTGGTAGCAGAGAGATCACCACCAGCACACTTCTCATTATGGAGTCAAAAGACTTTCCTCTCCACTATATGGAGGGAAAGATGGAAATAAGAAAACACACAAACACACACCCCTTTCCAAGTAAGATGAGCTCTGTAGAAATGCAGCTGTTAAAATTGCAAGCTTTCCCAAATAGCTGGCATCGGTGTTCAAGCCAAATGCTTTAAACAGAGCCCGTGAATGTAGGGAGGTGCACTCCCAATCCAGACACATCTCCAAGCACATCAATATGACAATTTCTCTGAAACAGTTTCCTACTGAGGTGTTCACACACTGAGGCAGCTGCCAGGAGTGGCAGCAAGATGGTTCTTGATTCAGCTTATATTGGCTGAGCCTGTGGGTGACTTCGACCGTATTTTCTCCCAGGTGCTGCTGCATTAACTGTATGAGGAATGCACCAGGTACCGAAGCTGACAGAGACTTATAGCTCTGAAGCAGAGATAGTTACAGCTGCACACACATGCTTCCTTTCTTATTAAGGAAGAAAAAAGTGCTGCTATTTACCCTGTTAAGATCCCTAAAGCAATCTCTCAGTCAGCCCAAACAGGCAGCAGGACTCTACCGGGTCCTGCCTACCCCTCCAAGCAGCACATGGGCTCCCTTCCTCCTAGGAGGGAGTCCTGCCAGTGGGCTATGAATTCACTTGGAAAGGTCACCACCGAGTCCCAGCTCCCAGTCTCCCATAAAACACTTTAGATTATCTCCCCTTCTTGTGTCCAGTTCTCCCGTAGCTGATGAGTGGAGCATTTAGCCCTTCAGTGCTAGGAGGAGGCTCGACGTGCAAAGCCAGAGGAGGGGATGAACTCTAAAGGGCTCTGGTCTAACCACACCGAAAGGGCAGCCTGACTCTAGGGGAACATCCTGGTGAGGCAGATTAGCTTCAGTAAGCAAGACAAGACAAAACTTGAGGAGCAGAAGACTCAGTGCCAAGAAGTGAGTTTTCAGATGTGCTATAACAGCAGGAACTTGTTGCCAAACAGAACTGTGATTTATCCAGCAAATCTGCTTTCATGTAGGCAAACTCAACTATCTATACAGACTTTGGCTGAGGATATAGGGGGGGGAAAGAGACCCTTTGGCTCCAGCATGCATATGAGCAGGCACACCTACGTGTATGTGTGTGTGTGTGACAATGAGAAAACAATTTTACTCACAGTGAAGATTTTAGCCCTGATTTTCCCAGTTGAAAACCACCACCACTTATTTTCTCCTTTGGTTACATCAAACTTGGCATTTTAAAAGCTTAGTTTGTTTTTTCTTTTCCTCTCTCTCTCTTTAAACTGAGCCCTGTTTTGAATTTGTTTTAAGATGACTGTTGCTTTCATTCCCATCACTGGCTCCCTAGCCTGCCTTTCTGAGCCTTTGCTGCATTTTCACTACGTTTAGCACTTACTAGGCAATTATCACTGAGTCAGGTAGGATGACGGCATTTTTTACACTTCAAGCACACGGCTCTGTGTTTCAGAGAGATGATTTTTTTAAACTACTTATATGTTAATAGCATCCACCTAATTCTACAGATCAGAATGTCACCAGCTACTCCTTGTGCTTCCCAGCTGTCTTTTGTCAGGTGCTCCTTTTGCTGTAGTTATCAATGTCAGGATAGATTTTTGATCACAATTATTGAGGTGAGGTCAGAAACACTTTTATTCTTATTCCTAGGTGCTTGCATCTTTCTAGCTTTTAAACCCCACCAGCCCATCGCTTGTTACACAAACAGAATCTCAAAGCACTGTTAAAGCATTCACGGGGTGAGATTCATTTCTACCGCAATCCTCCATTTTCAAAACCACCAGCACATGATTGCTACAGTTCTCAGGGGAAACCAGCTTCAACGTGTGTCCGTATTCTCCCTGCATTTCAACTCAAAACATTTGATACCATCCAAAATACTGGTGGTGTGTGAGAGAACGGAGGAATGTCCATTGGGGAATCACGGGAAACAAACCACCCTGCTCTGCCTCCTCCCAGGTTTTGCCTTTACATTTGTCAAAATGGAATTTAGACTTTAAAAAAAAAAAAAAAGAGGGAAGAAAAAATCTTCACACAGTTTCAAGGCAACTGTAGCTCTATTACACCACTTTTGCTGTATCAGAAACTATTTCAGCAGAAGGGTATGAGGAGATCCTTACGAGCCCAAGTATACTGCTGTAATGGGAAATGATGAGGGGGAAAAATGGTTTCAAAGAAAATCTATTACTATTCCCTTGTGAGGTCCAAATAAAAGAGCAAATGCTATTGCCATTGAGTCACCAAAAAAAGTGAAATTAAAGAGAGTCCTATTAATGCCCAGAATTTGACATGCAGCTCCCCAAAAGGAAGAGGTACAGAAATAGTAACTGTCATACAGTCAGTTATTAATAGCTAAATTTGTTATACATCTGCTCCGTGTAGACAGACTCTCCCACCAACTCAGCCAGTCTGGTCTGTGGGAATGGGGAGGGCATCGTGGCTCCACTATGAAACAAGCAGTTAAAAAAACCAACAAACCCCAAGCTGGTATGCAAAAGTAGAAAGGCACGACAGAAACAACACAGGAGCAAAACAAGAAAAGGCAGCGCAGACAAGTCGAGAAAGTAGAAAATCCAGAATGACTTAATGCTGTCATGAAAGTTCTGGGAAATGACACCTAAATAACAGCAGGGTAGGTCTGACAGAAAAGGGAGAACGGAGCACCATTTAGGATTCAAATGCATCAGCTGCTCAGCACTTTCTCAAAAAGAAAAGTATAGGAAAGAAAACTCGGCTTTTAGTTTTAATGCCAATGTGTTATGGGAATTAGCCAACAAATTTAGTATATCAATTGCAATTATCTTAAAGCCTGTGGAGAGCTAAGCCATCTGAGAATCAGAAAAGCAGCAGAATCTGCTGCAAGAAGAGGCAGAAAGTGTGGTCAGGGAATAGCTGGAAGAGCTGCCCTGTAACACCAAAACCGTAGCAGAACACATGTGAGTGACAAACCTGCCTATGCTGAAGAGCTGGCAGGAAACCAGGACGTGTCAGGGATAGAAAAAATGCAAGTGAGCAGAAGTAAACCCAAGCTTTTTCTTCTGGCTGGATCAGAGAGCCAACAGAAAGGTAATGCTATGGGACTTCATAAGAACCCATCCCCAAAACTGAAGCTGATCAGGATGAAATCCTGGTGGAAGTATCTGAAAACATACTAAATGTCCACAATGAAAGGGTAAGGATGAATGATAACATGCTACCCCTGAGAATGGTGTTAGGGACAGATCTTATTTAACATTTGAATTAAGCTAGGAATAGGGAAATCACTGTTAGTCACATGGGGAAAGCCCAAGTAGCAGCTTAGAATTAACCACTAACTCACCCAGAGACTAATGGGAGGAGGAGACTTTCCACGCTGGTACCTACGCATCACTTACACTGTCCTTAACGTTGTAAGAGGCTTCAGAATATACTGTATTTTCACTCTGCTTGCTCTTACCACAGCTCTGCTCTCCACTGTCAAAATACACTGCAATGAGAAGTGAGGCAGTGTATGTATTTCCCTCTGTGCCTTCAGCTGGCACGTGGCACTGATACAAGCTCTTGAAGAGTTCACCGAATCGGGTCAAACGTCAGGATGCAGCAACATCTATACCTTGAATTTGCAAAGATGTGGGGCTGCTTCTTTGATGAAAAGCACCTGTAAAGTGTTGGGTTATTGTGCTCCCTTTTGCCATTTCTCAGATAAATGTCATCATTTTTAATGCTACCAATCTTCCTCTACAGCCTGCGGGGGATATTTTCTAAGGCAACAAAAAAAAGAGGTTTGTAGGTGCTTAATTCCCATTAAAGGCTACTGGGGAGACAGGTACCAAACTGCTATTGGAGACTTTGAGAAAGAAGTCCTCCTCTGAACCATTGTTATCCATCCTTTTAGCACCTGACATAGGTCTCTGATATAATATATATTATTAAAACAAGACATCTTTGAATCCGCAGTGAAATCACCTTGTGGCCTGAGAATTAGCTTTTTTTTTTTTGCATCCCTGTGCAAGCGTGGAGAGCGAAATGAAACAAGATGCACTCTAATGCTGCTCTTAACAAGATCTCTATTTTAGGCAATGTAACACGAGAAGGTGGATGTGTCACCAATCTGACTCAGCAGAAGAGGCTCATTTAAGAGCTCCACAGCAAGTCTCGACTGATATTAATGAATACGTGTATCTGGTTTAGAGGTGAAACACTGTGTACACAAAACCCAAGAGCACAGAGGCCGTCAAAGAGCCAGAGAGCTCTGGCTGAGAGATCTACTACTGCCAACGTTCATCTTCCTTCCTGTGCTGTTGGTCTCCACTCTTGTGCTGATGTTTCCAAGGGACCTCTTTTTGCTCTGGATGCTCTGGTCTGCTTTTGATGGCTTCAATGGAAGTTGCTAGCCCTCCTTCTCCATCTGTCTGGAGCATGCTCTTTGTCAGGGCATTTTGCAAGTGACTGGTGCTGGGAACCAGATATAAAAAACTGACAGAAAAGGCACGAAAAAGAGCATGTCATGCAATCTGACATAGTGTCATACAGGCTGACATGGTGTCACACAGTCTGCACTGTCTCTGCACCCCAGGAAGCCCTCACCACTGCCTTCATGTTTCTCCCACGGCACTATTCATCAACAGCGCTCAGTGGTTTTACAAAGAGGGTGTGTGTGTGTACCAGGGTCTCCTTTGACAGATGGACCTGGGGCCCTGTGAAAGAAAGTAATTTTGTTTAGTCACCCAAGAGATCTCTTGTGGAGCCATGAATGCTCTTAACAGTCTCTGGGGACTCAACCCGAGCCTCGAGAAGAGACAAACGGTGCTTTGTGTCTCTAGTTCTCTGCTGAAACTGCTGGGGAAGAGGCTCAATGTGATGGCACCCACTTAAGCTGCAAAAAGGCAATGCCTGCTGGAGCAATACTGAGGCAACAAATTCATTTTGGACAGCTAATACAGCGAGATTCACCGGTAACTTTTAATCAGTAGCAAGTTAAGACAAATTGGAAGCCATGACCTACAAAGAAAGGCTCTGCAAATCCCCCTGCCAGCCTCCCGAGGATGGCAGCTCCCCCGGTAGACAGCCTTGATAAACGGATCCTTTTACAAGGTCTAACTCATTTAATCATCCCCTCTGCTTGCATTAACCGCTTCTGCAAGGGTCTCTCTTGCTTAAGTTAGGTCAAAAGCCTGGTCTTGTTTTCAAAATCCACATTCATGATGAAAGCCTCCAGTCTAAGACTTCTATTCTTGAGAGACCTTTTCAGTCCTAAGCACGGTAAAGAATCCTTTCGCTTTTTCTGCCTGCCTGCTATAGGGCTTCCTCCCTAAAGCACAGAACAGTTTTCCTTGCTGAATTCCCTCCACACACCGCCTCAGTACAGAGTGAAACAGCCTGAGATGATGGGCTGGGTCGAGACACACAATGACCAAGGCTGCCTTTGAGCGAGGAGCTTCTGTTCTCGGCGGAAGGGCTGAACCCCAGGTAATCTATTCACTCCCTACCTGGTAAGGGAAGTAGCAAAAGAATAATTCACCGCACTTCTAACTGAAAAGCTGTCACAGAAGTACAGAACTCCAGACTTGAGCCTTCAACAATGAACTTTAATTTGAAAACGGCACCGAGTTTTGACCTAGAGCGAGCAGCTTCCCTTGAAGAGGCAGACAATTAGGGAGGAAGGAGCAAGCTCCGAGCCTTCAAATCGCAACCAGCATGAGCTGCTGCCAAGAAGAAGCAGCAGATGCTAAGCTGAGGTGTCCTCTCACTGGGATGCCTGGCTTTGGGGCAGTCAAAATGCCGAGCCGTGAGCCACCCAGGCCCAGAGTCCACAATGGCTTTTGGGTGGTCTGAAAGGCAGGGCCAGGATGGCTGTGCAGAGCAGCCCTGGGTAGACAGGAGCCTGCTGCCTTGCGAGGGCACCGCTGGCACAGCCTCCGTGCTGCTCCGTGCCCCAACTTGCCACCTCCCCTTCCACTGCAAACACCCTCGATTTTGGCAGCGTGTTCTCTAACCCTAATGGCCTTTCCTCAATGTGATTTTTCAACTGTTTCACGTTTCCTTCTTTCCCCCACAGTAATTTTCAGCGCTTTGAACGTTTCAGGGATTCAGCTACATAAATAGATACCCTAATCTTGTAACAACACACTAGATTACATAATTGCGATTAGGACGGGTAATTACACAGTGCCCATGTGAGACAGACAGCTTCCACACTCCTCATCACAACCGTGTCAAAATATTTTATTTACAGAGTATCAGAAGCAGTAACTCCACAGGCTACGAGCCTATTTTCCTCTAAAACGTTGAATGGGGTGGTTTTTTTATATGGCTATACAAAGACAATAATTAGAAAACAACTTCAAGTGCTTGTCTTCTGTTTCTGTTTTGCTAAGGGAAAAAAAACCCCCACGCTGTTGGGGTCCCACCCTACCACAGCGCATTTCAGCAGCAAGCCCTGGTAATAGTGCTCCTGTTTATTGTACAAATGTTATTAGACAATATGATTGTGCTTTCCTCAAGTAAAGCTCACAGATGAAGCAGAAAAAAAAAAATTAGCCACGGTAAGATATTTTTGTCAAGGTATTTAGCTCTCATTTTCATCTGCTGATGACCTTTTAATATGAGTGAATCACAACTCCATCCTAATGCCAGAGCTTATTCACCAGCTACGAAAACAAATTGGAACTGCAGGTAAAGCTGCTGGAGAGAGTTCAGCGCAGGGCCACTAAGATGACGGAGCAGAGCACCTCTCTTGTGATGAAAGGCTGAGGGAGCTGGGGCTCTGTAGCTTGGAGGAGACTGGGGGGTGATCACATTAATGTCTACAAATACATAAATAACATTCGTCAGGACGATGGAGCCAGGCTGCTCTCATTGATGTCCACTGATAGGACAAAGGGCAACGAGTGCAAGCTGGAACATAAGAGGTTCCAAAGAAACACAAGGAAAGATTTCTTCACTGTTCAGGTGAGGGAGCACTGGAAGGGGCTGCCCAGATGGGCTGTGGAGTCTCTTTCTCTGGGGACATCCCGAACCCAGCTGGATGAGCTCCTGTGTGCCCTATTCTAGGTGGTCCTGCTCTGGCAGGGGATTGGACTGGATGAAGGTCCCTTCCAGCCCTTGAGATTCTGTAGATTTAATTTTTGCTTTCCTTCCTGACCTCAAGTTTCTGCTACTTAGTGCTCTGCTGCAGCAATGTCCAAACTCACAAAGACTCTCTGTAAGACAGTGAAGAGTCCAGAAAAAGTTCTCTAGAATTCGGTGGGGGCTGGAGACTGGCACAAATTACAGCAGGTGTTTTTTAAGCAGGCAGCACTGCAAGGAAGGAGATAATCTTAACTAACAGTATAAACAGGAGTGACCTGTTGACACGAGCACTGCTTTCAAAGACTTGACTTAAGGAGCCCAAGTAAGATTTTGGGCACTGCAGCCCAGCATCACAAATGTCACATTACACCGTGACACGGGAAAAAGTGGAGCGGGTGCTTGCTGACACCAACTGCTCTGACACGAGCTTAATTGTATATTTACTTCACATACAAAATAGCCTGGGTTAGTATTTTCCATCCAGCTAACCTGGAACTTGGTCAAATAATCATGGAGCTGCACGAATGCTGAAATGATGATCCTCTAATCGCGGTCACACTTGGTGCATCACATGAATGTTCGAATCGACCGTGACAAACACGCATTAGAGGTTCTCACAGTGAGCTGCTACTTATGTTAAAATGTGTATTTTTTTTTGAAGGTTTCCAAAGTTTAATTGCACAGGATGAAACATGACACCTAGGCATTTGATAGATTACTAAGCATGGCTCTATATTAGTGAGACTGCAGAGCGTACAAGTGTTGTGGAATTATTTTTACTCTGTCATGACAGATGGACCCAAGCAGCTTTTGGTAAAGGCTGCGTGCAAGTGTGCAGACACATTCTGCAGGTGGGATCCTCTCTGCTGCCTCCTCCAAGCCAAGCTGTTATGCTTGAAAACAACACATTTCAGATGACGAAGAAATCATCGTCATCATCGTCTACGTTTTCAAAATGGCAATAGAGATCTCTGTCTTCTCTATGTGAAAAAAGTTTGTCTTGACTAGAAAGAAATGTAAGCTTTCCAGATTTGAGGGGGTCTATAGAACAACAATCCCTGAACATTGGTTATAACCCTATGATAGGTGTATGCTGCTCGTGCTGCACTGATGCACACAACTACCTCTGTGGAGGTAGCAGTAGATGCAGCAAAGTGACAGGATGTGATCTCAGCCTTTCAACCTAGACCTATGCTTTGGTTTGGTTTGGCCTCCCTCCATACAGCAAGGTAACCTATTTTGTGTTCTGTTCTCTGCCACCTAAGACAGCAGCCCACAGTGCTTCCACTTGTAGAAGATGCACACGTTAGAAAAGACAAGTTTCTTTGCAAAAGCTGGACACAGAATCCCAGACAACAAAGTGAGCAGCTGGTAATGGCTGCCCCTGTGCTGCTGACTACAACCACATAGGAGTGAGAGATTCCTTCCGTGTCTCTGAAATTCAGGTTTTCCACTTAGAAACCAGCGATACAAACTACCATGTTGGGACTTCAGAGTAATGCCAAAGCTGCCCTTGCCTTCAGCACCTCCTGGGCCCTGCAAGTATCTGTCAACACCCCCATGATCTCCTCTAAGAAGTGGCAGGTGGGTTCACTGAAGGTAGCCCTATGACATTGGCACAGCAAGCAGCATTAGCCACAGCTCTACAGGGGTTGTCCCCTTGCCAGAACTTGCTGTTTCATTTTACCCTCACCCATGCACAGCAGAGCCACGTTAGTTCCCACTGTGCATCCAACCTCAGTGACCAGCTGCACGTCCACACTAGCATCACGTCTCTCCCTGTGACAGCAAAGTGGCAAGGCAAAACTTGGGTTTTGGCCTACACCAAGGCAGGACTGAACACTGATTTCCACTCTGTGCTCTAAAGCTGGCATGCTGGTAGTGGGGTTGAAATGCCAGAGGAGCACCCTGTGTGCAAGAGCCTGGATGAGGCTGTGCTGGTGGCAGCTCTCCAGAAAACTCCTCTTACAAGAGGACACCCAAGCACAGACCACCCTGCCTTCTGCTAAGCAGAGGTGGTATCTGGCAGCTGCATTTCTGAATGTCAATCAGTTTTTCTGTCTTTCCTGTTCTTTTAATCCTTGTCAGAAAGTCCTCCATGACCTGCTCTGCCATGCCCCTGGATGTATCGGTCACAGAGTCCCTCCAGCTGGGACAAACCTCAAGTCACCGTTTCATGTGAGGTTTCACAGATAATTAAGATGTCTTCAGCACAGCCTGTAAAGGATCATTTTGAAACTGTTTTTCTGTGATTGATGAGAATCTGAGAAAAATACCTGAGAAAAATGCTTCCAAAGCTGAATTCTCACATAACACTAACATACCATTGACAGTCAGCAATACACTCTCCCCCCATTTGTTTCCTGAGCTGACACTAAACCCTCCTACAAAGCTAATTTAATCACCAGGAAAGGCATCTGACAACGTCCAACAGGCTTAGAAATGGTCTTAATCAAGGCCCTTGGCACTAAGTTCACATTCTTCTGATGAGAAACTTTATATTAAATCTCCTTGAAATCAAGTGCTTTGGACTGGTCCCTTTCCAGTAGCTCAAGATATCACTGCCCAAACTTAAGAAGTGCTTTGTTCCAGCTGGAGGCAAGCTTAAAGCTAGATGAAATGGAGGTGGCAGTAAATATCTTTATTTCAACCAAACAAAATGACGTCCACTCTATCCTCTAACTTTTAACAGAGGTCAGAAAAGGGCACCAACTCAACAGGATCAGAATCAATCACCCTACTGGAAAAAAACCTACTGTTAGCTAAGACAGTTCAGCCTTGTATTCTGGAGTATTTTACTATTTTTGTGCATTCTTGTGTGACTAGAAAATGCTGTGATCCCCCGTTAACATGCCTCTGGGCTACTCTGACAAGAGGGGCACTGAGTTTTTTCTGCCTGTAAGCAAAGGTACAAGCTATACCAGGAGCCTGGAAAAGAAAAAAGGCAAACCAAACACTGAAACAAACGTCCATGGTCATCTCTGGAGCAAAAATAATCTCTCAGACTCTTTGTTCAAGTCTTGAGTTCTTTATGGTGCGGCTTTGAGCACATTTTATACAAATGTTGACAAATACTGTAACATCTGAAGGCCGATTCCCTGATAAAATGCTCATTCACAGGACTCTAAGGACAGGGACTGGATGTCATGTTCCCTTTCAAAAATACGGCTGAAGTGAGTATTCTGTAAAAATTCCAACCAGATCTCAGATACAAAGAGCAACAGAAGATAAGCAGTGCATAAGGAGACACTGAGCAGGTCACAGAGTCTTGTGATAAATATTACTGAAAGTCAGCACCGAGGTTCGATTCATAACATCTCTGAGGACATTCATCACCATTACCAGCAGATTACATGCCTTGTTTTCAGGGAAGCTGACTAAAGACTACTGTTCAAACTACTGCTAATAGCTGATTACACGTTTTTACTGATACTTCAGCTTTAATTCTGATCAACTTTTGTGGATTTATAAACACTGCTGCCTACTGTAAAGCCTGCAATCAACCACATTATGGAATAGATAATGAATACACTCCCTAACTTCAGGTAACAGGCAGAAGCTCCATTAGACAACAGTTGAATGAAGGAGAGCTCTATATATAGCTCCATCTTCCCAAGTGTTCTAGTGTGACATAACTACAGTACTTCTAAGAATGAGGCTCCCTGCCAATCACTCTGAACACAAGCGCCAGTCCTTGTTCCTCCCCTGAGATACAGTCTGCTCTGCTTGCAGCTGCACAAACCATGCTCCACAGGTGGACAAAAGAAGAGAGGGCAATTGGAAAGCCTCGGTGGACAGCTTCCAAAAAAATCTCTGCACAAATAAGAGCTGGAGTAGAGCCATCCATACACAAAACCAGCGATGAATGAGAAAAAGCTGCAGGGACACAGTACAAAAAAACTCTTCCACCTCAGTCTGCTGTAACTTAAAATACAGAGGAGAACGTACACAGAGTAATCGGATGGATGGAGAAGAAAAGGCAGTGCGTGTCCTCAAACCTCACCCAAAGTGCCCAGACGAAGAGAGGTGATAGTAACAATCATATATAAAACTGAAGACCTCCACATTTCTCCCTCCTCTGAGGTTTCCCAGCACATCCCATGTCTATTAGTTCATCTTTCCAGCAGTCATTCTCATTTGCTGCCGTGTACAAGGCCAAGCACATTACCAGCCTATAGCAAGCTATAATAATGATTGACGATTACATATGGACAAGGCAAAGTTGAGATTAAGAGTCACATTAAAACGGCATCAGAATTTCAGAGAACTTTATCTTCTGAGAGCTTGGGAATGAGAATGGCAGAGCAGAGTAGTTACAGAAACTACCAAGGAAACACTTGTTGAAAGGGTCTGCATTTATTAAAGAGAAACAGGGATATACACAGAAAGAATTAATAAAAAATGGATAAGAACAAGCCCTGTATATCCCCCCTGAATCTCTCCTGCTATCAGGTTAGATACAAATTTGTATAGGCATTATGTGTACCAAAAGCCTCAAACTACTGTTCCGAGAAAAAAACAAACCTTGTTTAGCCTTAAAAATGTTGTTTCTCACTTTAGGCAACTACTTCTCAGAGGCTGCACTCTTTCCTGTTCACATTTCTGCGTTAGGAAACAGAGAAATGAAGTAGTTCCCAGTGTTTCTGCTGCTCTTTGCTGTACACGCTTGCATGCAACACACCACGCTCAGCAGAACTCCCTCAGAAGGAACAGAGAAGCTATTTGAACGTGACCACTTGGGTTTTTACACTGCAGTTTTCTGGCTGTTTAGGGATGATCTTAAAAGGTGACCCTTTGGGTCGAGGATCTTTTATTTTTGAAGTTACGAAGCAGAAAGTCTTACTTCCCATAATTGCAGGTCTTCTTACATTAACAATTATTTGATACAAATTGAATTCCTAAAGATCTTTTCTGCCTCAGCGAGCTTCATGCAGGCAAGAACAAGAGCTGATGATAACTATGGTGTAGGAATTCAGTGTTTGTACAATGTATAGGTCTTGCAAAAGAGCAGAGTTCCACTCTGCTGAGTCTTGTGTGGATGAAGGGACCGCAGTCCCTGCTTCAGAAGATGCAGCGCCCCAGAATTCAGTAATTTTCTCTTTTCCCTCCTCCCTTCCACTCCTGCAATGCCTAACATAACAAGAATTATTTAAATCACAGCAGCATTGTCAGAAAGTCAAAGAGTTAAAGGTTTCATCATACCATTTATGGACTGCCAGATGCTACGAGCTTGTTATATCCAACTTTGATTAGCTGCAAAATGAATCTACAGATTACTGCTGCTTGCCCAGATCGCTTTTCCTTTCTAGGTTCAGGATTTGTATCTACCATTCAGCTGAAGTAGCAGCCAAGATTACTGGCACAGTACTCTCTTCATCCCCTGGCCATTTAGTTTCTGATAACTGTGGTGTAAACACATCACAATAGTGGGAAATCCCTGTTGACTGACAGCCACCATTAGAGGTATGACATTGTACCATATTTATTCGATGCATCTTTTGCCACAGCACCCCCCAGGCACTCCCTTCAGAAGAGACAGACAACATAACAGGGAAGGCAGAGGGTCTGCTGAAGTCTCAAAACTTCTCCCTGCATCACAACGTGGCCAGACTCCACTCAAAGTCTTTCTTTACAGCATTTTGCCTTGCTGTCACTCAGCTTCACCAGGCTGGGTGACCCATCTCCCTGGCTCCTTTTTCTCCTTTCAGTCTCCTTGGCTGTTGCCAGTAGTATTGCTGTCCCTGCTGCCTTTCCCAGGGTTCCTCTCTTCCTTGCCCCTCCAGGCAGCTCTGCATCTCCCATCCTGTATTATATTAAAATGTCTCCATCTTTCCCCCCCTTTCACCCTGCGAAGTTACTACACTGTTTGTCTCCTAGTTACTAGAGTAGCTCCCCATTTGCTCTTAGAGCTTCGCTGTCCACCCAAGAAACCAGCAACTCGTCACCTCCCTTATCTCGTGCTCAGCTGATGCCATATAAGCTCTGCTCCAGCTCCTTCGACAGGAATCACTCCACCATCTTCTGCTTTCCTCACCCTCACATGTTTAAGATCTCCACACTTTCCTGCAAAGCTCTGCCTAAGGCTGTCACCTGCATATTTCTGCATGCTGGCTCTGCTCAGTCTCCTTGAATTGGAACTGGTGCCAGACTCCTGGATCTTTTCCCCCTGGTTTGTTCAATATACCAGCCAAGGAATACAAAGGAAAGCCATGTACACAGATACACAGAAAGAGATTTTAAGGTCTTGATGGAATGTGAGATCATCAGTCTGATACCTTGTTTCATCATAGACTGTAAAGCAACGAAGTTTTGCTATTCTTACAGAAAATGTAGGCTTTAAAATATCTCCAAGAGTATCACCCAGGTGTCACTAAAGTCACACAGAAATGGAGAACTCGTCACTTCCAGTGGTAGAGTTTCTAACAGTTGCCTACCCTCTCTGCTAGAAATCTGTGCCTTGCTTCCATTTGAATTCACCATGATTTAAAGTTTCCAGCTATTAAGTCCTTCTAATATGTTTTTTCACTTGATTAAGAAACCCTTAAAAAGCCTTTATTCTCCCCAGGAAATGATTTATATGCCATAATCGAATTCTTCTCCATTCTCATGTTAATAAGGAAAGCAAATTGATCTCCTCCAGTCTACCATCACGTCACATTCTTCTCTACCTTAGATTATGTTTGCCTTTCTCTTACCTCCAATTTAACACTCCTCTTAAAACACAAGATCACTGGATGATCTTTTGCTCTTCCTAACACTGAAGTGTGTGATTTTCCTTTCCTATATGTTCCCTATCTAGGTCCAAGGACCACATGGGCAGTGGGCCGAAAGGCTCAATAAGTCACAAGGAAAACTTGGCTTTGTGCACCACATCAAAATAGGCTGCTCCACATAACAGAAAGCTGGATTACTCTGCCCAAAGGCTCTGCAACCTTGTGCCTGGCTCTGCAAAACCTCTTAGTTTATGCAGCCGCACAAAAACCTCACCCTCTGTACAAATCACCTCCTACATTTGTCATCCACAACTATTAGAAGAGTTATTTCCCATCTCTGTGACAGAGGTGTTGACTAGCACTGCAGCCAGTGCCAGTCCCTGCTAAGTTCTACTGGAAACATCCCTGTTTGACAATTGTCCAACACGAACTGAGTTTGAGTTCTGATCATTGATCCAATTTGACACGCTACTGTTGACTGTATATTTCAATCAGGTGCATTAAGTCAAATGCCTTACAAAAGTTAGTACATCACTACTGCACAGTTGTCTTTATTAATTAAACTTGCAGTGTCAAAAAACAGAAGCACTTTCTAGAAACCCCTACTGACTGGAACTGGTTTATTGACACTCCAAGTCTTTACAGGCAAAATCCTGTCACTATTTAAAAAATCCCATCTATTTAACATAAATATCAGGATTAATTAATTGGGTCAGCCATTTGTTTCTTAAAGATATTCACAAGAGAGTATTGATATTTCCATCTAGGATTTATCTGGTATTTGGACTATTCTATGAAACAGGAGCATTCAATCTTTAGACTACATGAATTAAAAAAGCACAGTCTTTGGATGTGACATCTAGCACCCTTGCTTTTAAGAAACCAGCACATACCAACACAGACCCAGGTCATCTTGTATCTCTATCAACAGCAACCGAAACAGTGACTAAACACTTTGAAGGCTTTTTGTGCATCACCACGTGGTGCTGCAGCGGGGCCTTTCCCATCAGAGGATTGACTCGGTGGTATTGCAGGCAGACTATCCCAGCCTCACCATTACCGTGAGTGATAGGAAAAAAGGTGAAGTCGTGGGTGAAAAAAAGACAACAAAGGCAGCTTTAAGGAGACAGGAGGAGGCAATGACAGAGAGACAAAAGCACCAAGATGCAAGCACGAAAGCCTTCAAGGGAAGGATAAGGAGTCTAAGCTTGCTAGGCGAAGACAGTCATGTATGAAATTCAGGGACTGGCATACCGTGACAACTGGCTCAGCATGCTGGAAGAAGATGTTGTTATTGATATTCTGTGCATGAGCTAACACATACACACACTTTTCCCAATCCATCTGGACTTGGCAATTTCTATGTTCTTCGCTTCTGCCCTTTCCAGGAGTTTGCCACGCTGCCATGCCAACAAAGTGTGCAGAAAGCATCACTTGGCAGTGCTTTGCACAATAAGCTCTCCTTGCCTGGGGGCTATCAAGACTTCCTTGGCTTCCCAAACGTGAACTATCACAGCACAGCATCACTTTTGCTCTACAGAAGTACATCAGCTGAACGATTTGATGATACCATCAGAAAGCTACTCTGACATTATTCCACATTCACCTGTCTGACATCTGCAACCCATCACACAAGAAAGCAGGAAATTCTACTCATGGGGGGAAAACCCTAAACAAACACTGAATCACAGATTGAAGAGCCAAGAGCTGTAGAACTAAACAAAAAGCTTGCTTTGGTGTCAGCATTTAGTTTATCCCTTCACGTTCTTGTTACTTGCCACAAGTGACTCCGAAGCCAAGGCAACTCAAACCCAGCAGTGCCACTGAATAGCTATTGCAGGCTCTTGTCTCATCCCAAGCATGATACGCTTCCCAACTCCTGCTGTTACTTCTTCTGCAACAGTCTTAAAAGATGTTTTTCCTTTAAGCATTCAAGATCCAATTACTATTTTAATACAGGTTATCCCTTGAACTGCACGCAGGGCTTTACAGTGAAGAGCACACAAGGGGAAAGCTGTCCTTCCTGGCAACACAATGGGGATGCAATCACTTAGCTTTTCACCAACTATCTTCTGCTTTTTGCTAACTTCTGACCACGAGGGAAGACCTGTGTCATCTTTGTTTTCAAGAGCAGATTAGTGCTCTGATCCAGTTTTTTGGTGTGCTGTGGTCTGCCAGATTTGAGAGCATGGGCTAATGACATGCAAATCTCTGAGGACATTTGAAAGAAAATGATCATTCCTTAGTTTTCAATAGGAACTGCTATCCTTTGAGAGCTGCTGTTTCTCAGTGGGTTAAGCACGCAGAGACAAGCTGCTTTCCCTTCTGCCTTTATAATGTATTTCTGACAGGTGATGACAACGCTCTTTTCTGAATCACTAAAATTAAATGTTCTCAAGGTATACTGGGTCCCAAGCTCTTCAGGATGCAGGTGTACATAGACAATATCATGAATTCAGAGGGAGATGACAGGTTTACACTACAACCTCTTAGGACTTGGTCAGCAGAAGCACTGTGGTAGCACAACTCCTCATATCCAGCCCCTCACTGAAGGGTAAAGTCTTTGAAACACAAGAGATGCCAGTAGATGGGAAGGGAAAGACAGGAGAAATTCATCTTCCTTGCATTTGCTTGATGCTTGTTACTGAGATAAGTGCAGGGGTGGGTATAGGGTGAGCTCTCAAACATGAGCAGGCAGAGCCTCGGAGTAGATGGACCGATGGCCTGATCTGACACGGCAGCTGAGAGCAGAGTAATGAGAGCAGTGTGATCCTACAGTGAGCAGCTGCTGCAGCTCTTTGCAGGAAAGGCTGAGGAGCAGAAGCCTTTGAGAACACCATTCTCTCCTCACCTTGTGCACTTTCCCTTCAAAGGGTGAGTTTTGATGAAATGGAACATCAAGACCAGGCAAGAAACACTTCTGTATAAAATCCCCAACACACAGACGACGGCACAAGCCTCAAGCCTTCAGTTACCTCCCTCCTTGCATGAGTGTGGTTAATCATGTCTGCAGAATGTTTTCTTAACTAAAAGACTAACATAACTAACAAAAAGGATGACTTTGCTTTGCCTTGCTTCACATACTCACAATGTGCACAGGCTCAACCATGGAAAGCCTTGCACGGCATCACCCTTGTTGCAGGTAGGGATTCCAGCCTGACCTGGCCCGCTAGCACATCCACACTCTACTGAGAAGCCCTTGCAGACAGTCTTTCTGTGTGCCACGTGGAAACATGACCGTGCAGGTCATTGCTCCCTGACTTCCCAATGACAGCTTCACGGACAGGCATCACTGTTAATTCCTCATAAGCCAATGGGGTAAGAATTGCTGAGGGAAATGCACCGCCTGTCCTTGTAGAGAAATCTTAACTGATACAGAGCAACATGCATATCTGAACCCCAGCCTGGCACCCCAGAAATATCAGTGAAGCCAATCTTTCATCTGGAACACTTCCCTTGTGAGCAAAGGAATTGCTTACTGAGCAACCCGCAATAGAGTTAGAGCATGGAGTTTGGTTTCAAGAACATGGGAGTTGGTCTGGTTGCTGCAATGAAACAATGAGGATAAACAGGGTTTTCTGCCTTCAGGCTTGACTTTGGACTATGTTCCCTCACAGACCTCAAATCAAGCAACATTCCCATTACATTGGTGACAGAACACAGTGACACCTCACAGCTGCACTCAGGCAGGTACAACATACATACAGTTCTGCCAATGTGACAGGAATCCCGGGGAGGGGGGGAGGTGGAACCATACAATATATCTGTGCAGCCAATCTCTAACCCCATCCTCTTCAGTTGTGGCACATCATAAAACCCTGAAGGGTGTTGCTAATACAGCAGAGGTCCCAGCAGAAGCTTAAGGCTTACCTCCTCCCATGAGAAGCCACGAGGCTTCTCCCAAGAGAAAGCCACTGGCTTCTCTTCTCCAGAAAAAGATGGTGAACAGCAGCCTAAACATTTCTTTACCTCCCTCTTTATTCATTTTTTAAATGCTAGATGTATGGCTGCTCCAAAGACTTACTCTGGGCTGAGTACCCTTCTTCCTTGAGAGGTGCTGTGCAATGGCATAGCTATTCCACAGCCTGAGCTGCTGATCACACCAACGTGGGATTCACAGAAAGCCATTTTCTGTCTTTATTACCACGTTGGGTTATCTCGTGGCTTCCTGCAGCACAAAAGCTGCTGTTTCTTAGTGGGAACTTGAGACAAAAGAACAGACTGGAGCAAAACATGCAACCTGCAATCACTCAATTCACGTAATTAAAAATTAAACAGGAGACAGGAAAGCAGACAAACCTCCTCCAGAAGTCTGTGTGCTTTCATTTTTCAACAGAAACATCTGGTCCCAGCCCAAGATACTTCCTTCAACAAGATATATTGGTTAAAAGTGGCTTTCTAAACTATTTGTGTGCCTTAAAAAGCTCCAAAGACCTGCCAAAGAAGAGCTGGGGTGACTGATGTCGTTGTGCCCACCAGCATGGCATCCCACACCTTCCACCACAGCCTGGATCGTTGATATCCTCTGCAGAAATACTGGCTGGAGAGAGATGCTCTGGCAGTTCTGTGTGATGCTTCTTTGTTTGTATTTAAAGTATGAAACCCCGTAAGGAAGACACATAAAGCAGAACTATGGAAGAGCAATAGCACGGGAGAATCGCTGCTATTTACTTTTTCCCCCCTTTTAAGCAGTCAGGCTTCAGCTGATCGTTTTGTTTACAGTAGAAGTAACAGAAAAGAGTTTTACTCCTTACAGCCCATTAAACCTGTTTTTCTCCTACTCTGTGTTCTCCTCCCCCTCTTCAAGCCTTTAACAAGCCACAGGAATACAAATCAGAAAAAAAAAAAAAAAAGCCAAAATCTCTTCTGCTGATGAACTGCTGAGAAAAGGTTTCAACACGGCTGGTATTAACAGTGCAAATTTCCGACTATTTATATCATGGGTAATTGGTGACTAGAAATATTTGCATTGCTAATTTCCCCTCCTTTAAGAACAAACCCAGGCTCCCAATAATATGGCTTAATAGCTGCATCTATGTTACTGCCCTCTTCCTTGTCTTTCTCCCCCCACAGCCCCCCACACTTAAGTGAGTTCCTAAACAGAGAGTTCATTCTTTCTTTGCTTCCATTACAACTACGTTTGCTGTTTTAACAACAAACCTGACTTTCATCAGCCTAAGTAGAAAAACAGAAGACACAGAGGGTTGCTGGGAGGAACAGCAATTAAAAATCTGTTACTCTGTGTGTTACTGTTTCCTTATGAATACACGAAAAATAAACCAAAAATCATCACCCTCCTTCTCCAGCACAGGCAGGACCTTATAAAGCTGAATTCTTGTGTCAGGCACTTCAGTTTTAAAACTGACGCCCTAGAAATACCCGAGAAAGATTTGAACAGAACCAGTGAAATCACAACGCTTTCATTTCCATTAATAAGGGCCAGCATGACCCTTTAAACTGGAGCTCCCAGAAAGCAGGAATCCTGCTACAGATTGCCACTTGTGGGTGATGGTCTTGCACCCAGAAGGGCTCTAGGAGCTGATTAGGAAGCTGATAGGGCAGAGTTTGGAATGCAATCAGCCTAAGGGCCCCCAGGGAGAGAGAGAGCATGGAGCAGAGTGCCTCTGACTTCAACCAGCAGCTCCATTTCACATAAAGGGACACTGTCAGGTCCCTTTAGAATCACTTTAAAATAGATGAGGCAGATTTGAGGGCTAAAAAGAAACTTTTCTTATGGTCCACCGGTTCTGCATGCAAAGCTCATTGAAAACATTTGAGATGCATACCAAATTAACTGTACTGTGCAACCAGAATTAATTGTGTCCTTGACAGCGTGGCAGCCGATAACATTTGTTATCCCGAGAAGTCACTCAACCCACAAACAAATCCCTTCACTGCCATTTATGCCCACTGTGCTCCCATAAAGCATCCAGAACAGGTACCTACACCTATTAATAACCCTGTCACTGCTGCCACATTGCAGGAAAATGTGAGCTATCATGATATGGTGACATTTAGCTGATCTCTGGTCCTGCGAATTCAGCTGACCAACACCACATTTGTGGAATGAGCTTTGCGTCAGTGGGAAGAGTTATACACTGAATGAGACGGCAAGCCAGCAAGGACCGGCTCTGCTGATTTACTGGGGCTGGCAACCTGTATTGTACAGTACTGAAACTGCACGGTGACAGCCAGCTCTCACACCATCCTGGTGGAAACAAAGGCTACTGCCTCCCCTGCCCTAGCACAGAACAGTGGAGACGTAACACTTCAGAGCGGCAGCAATTCCATCCTTCATAAAGAAAAAGAGGCCTTTTCAAAGAAGGTACCTGGAGGCTGCACAGTGCACCTGTACAAACGGTTCATCATCACCAGCACAAAAGGGGAGCAGGCTCTTGCAACTCAGCCAGCCGGCAGCGTAATCAGAGAGATAGGTGGCAAACATCTAACAGGAATGCCAGAATCCAGAAAACTGGGAACCCTTTGAGTAAAATCCAGAGGAGCCCGTTGTAGGTAATTCCAGCTGAGCTGGAGACTGTGGGATGACTGTCAACTGAAAAACAAAACCTAGCTGATGTCACAAAGCCTGCAAGAAGAAACCAGAATGAGAGGAAGAATGCAGATTTGTCTGTGTGTGTGCGTGTCACTGCCATTACCACAATACTCCCTGCCATGTTTATGGAAATATTGTAATCTCCTGAGAAAATTCAGTTGTCCCTACAGGTCTAAGCCTGGAGATCACATACTTTCTCTGCTACAGTCAATAGCAGGCCCCACGAAGCATCTGCATTCTCAAGAGATTAATGTGTTTTTGTAGTTTAGTACTCTGAAACAAACCCTAACTGTGTAAGAAAATAACATTAAGATATATTATCAACTGAATTCAAAGTCCTCTGAAGTCAAAATTACCTTGCTAAAAAGTGATTCTCAGGACCTCTTAAGCCCTTGCAGAGATGTCACGCTTCTCCACACAGAAAACACAACGTTGTTAACTGCAAAGACACTATTTCCAAAACCATCACACAAAAAATCCCCACTGCCTTTGTCTGCAAACCACACCACCTAAGCAGCAGAGCTAGCAGGGCTGGGGGTAGCGCTGTCCCTGCAGCCATGGGTGCTAAGCAGAAGGACCCACTGAGGACAGGCAGCTTTGTGAGGAAAGGGAAAGCTATCAGGAGCAAGAAACGATGACAGCATGCTCGTGATACTTGAGCTGGCTCCACTCTCTCTGTGCTGTCCCAGCAGAGCTGCTGTTTCTTCCAGTGAGGCCCCAGAGCAGCACTGGGGGAAGCAGAGACCATGGACATCAGCCCTTTAAATTGATTACAGATGGCTTTGTTAGTAGCACATAACATATAGCTGAGCCCTTCTAAGCAATACACTGCCAAACACATGGAAGGCTTTGTCTTGATAAAGTCAGACATCTTGAGTACGTAATAAATATGATATTCACCCTCTGTCTAATGTAGGTTATGTGAAACTGCAAAGACTGCAATTTTTAGGCTATCACTGTCCTTAAATTATTAAGCAATACAGCATTAGAAAGCTAGACTGAAGGCTGTGCACTGCAGTTTTGTTTTCTTCTCCCTTTTTTTTTTTTTTTTTGGATGCCTGCCTGAATAGAAGAAGTGACTTTGGAGAAGGTATTGTTGGTGCTTCTGTGTACCAAGAGGATGCTTGGAGACTGACACGGTGTCAGGTGTCACTGTTGCTTACATTTCTAACTTCCTTCCTTTTTAGTGCTGGTGTGGGTGAACAAAAGCACTTTACTAACCTACACTGTAAGAGAGCAGAGATTCTCTGCCTCAGCAGTATATTGTATTAAGAGTTCACACGTTTTTAGCTGGTTTGAAGCCAGCTTGGTAAACACATCCGGATATTTTAAAGTCACCTAAGAATAGGTTTGTACTTTGGCTTTAGTTTATTTAAAGCCTGAACTTGAGATCTCTGTGATGGCAGCATCTTTCCCATGAAAATTAGGAAAGCGTGATATCAAAATGCCTCAGCACTCCCTGTGTCACCTCCCCATTTTATTCAGCAGCCTCAGAAGGTAAAATGTGCCGTTTGCATGCATTTCTGTCAAGAGACTTGGGCTAACTCAGAAATCTCTAGTGAGCCCACTCCCTTGATCGATTGGCTCATGTCTCTGACCTCTCAATGCAAAGAGATCTGGAAGATGGTTCATTTAAACATATTCCCATCCATAATCTCAAGGACTCCTGGGTTCTTCCTAGAGGAGGCAGTCTGCAGTTGTGTAACCCTCCTTTCCAGCAAGGAATATCTGCCCTACAGAAGCGTTGCAAAGGATAACAGCAAATTTGGTCGAAGCAACTTCACCTTCCAGGAGATGCGTCTCTCTCCCGTATGCATAAACCTACTCGGGCAGAGATTGTAAAACTCAGGTGCTTAATCTACACTGAGCCTCTTAATTTTTTTGCATAATGAAAACATAGTATCAGCTGCCTTTAAGAGAGCAAATGACTCATATCGCTATCACCCGGGTATTATTCAGCCTCCTAGACAAAGAGATCTAGAGCAACCCAGTTAAGTCTGTTCACAAAGAGACAGCACTAATCTGGAAATTACCTCCTTCTCCAAAGGAGAAAAAAAAACCCCACCACAACAAGGTAAAGCTGAAGTAAAAAGAAATACGGGGGTGCTAAAGATTTCTTCATATACCTGCCAGGTAATGGGGTGTTTGTCTCAAAAGCCTGTTGTGGATGTGATATTTAATATGCAGTTTGAGACGGGGAGATGCTGTAGGACTACCTGTCACTACTGCAGTAAGAAGGTACCTTGAATTTCCTTCCACTGCTTTTACCATGTTGAGAATCCCCAGTAATCTTTGCTAGACAACGTATATTAAAGCCTAATTTAACCACGAAAGGCAGGATCGTGGTTGATCTGTGCGAGGGTGGCCAGCCCTGCTTTAGTAGTAGCTGGTTTCTTAGTGCTGGGAGCTGTCTGCCACTTTTCTCTGGGGTCATTCTGAGTCACTTGTAACTGAGGCAGACTGCACACAACTCAGCCTTTCAGACTTTTAGCTCATATGGCCCCTACTTTGAATCATGCTTTAGGAGCTAGCTGAGAAATTTTACCATTTCTCACGCTGGCTGCTGCTTATAGGTAGCAGTAAATGCACACTCATCTGACACATGGTCAGAAACGAGCTAGAAATCCTCTGGGAAGGAAAGGGGAAAATTCTAGAGCCTTTGCAACATTTATTTTAGGAACAGCTGTCTGCAGAGATGTCCCTGCTGAGGTATATGGTACCCTTAGCCAAAGACTGGCAATAACCAGGCTACTTGCTTTCAAGGGGCTTCTCCATCAAAACATGAAGAGCCCTGTGAGACCTCTTCCCACTACAGACTTACACCATGAAGATGAAACAGACAGCAGAGCCCTGTGTTGGTATGAACACATATGTGTGTATATACACGCACATCACGTGTGTGAGATGAAGGGAAAACTGGACAGAAAGCAAAACATCGAAATAGACAAGGGGACAAGAAAGAAAAGGCATCTCTTGCACCCAGAGCTCTGACAGCTCCACCTCCCTGCAGGCTGCAGAGGCAGGCGAAGTGTGTATTCAGAGAGCCAAGAGGTGTGCAAGGCCCTCAAGGCACTGCTTTATCTGAGCTTCTTCTAAACCTTACAAAGCAAACCTAATAGTTTCTGAAATCTGGCAATTGAGGGAACAAGGCCCAGAAGTATGAACGAGGCAGGACACACGATTCCAAGTGCATTTACATGCAGTACCGACTTCTCCGTTGACTGCCCAAAGGTCATCTGACAAACAGTGGTGAGTGTTTTTTTTTTTTACACCGTGTCAGTTTTTGGACCAATAGCACTTGCATACCAGATGGTTTAAAAATATGTATTCACTGCCACTGTTCCTGCTCTGTTCAGTGGTGCCTGCCAATGTCTGGAGTTTATGATGTCTGTAGCAAATGTTTTAGTGTTGACATCTTCTGCAATTTGAGTGAAGATAAATTGCATTAAACACTAAAACATTACTTACAGATGGAAAATAGACTGACTTCACAGACATTTGCAAGCAGGGCATCTCCAGTTATGCAGTGGCAGAGGCTGCAGCAGAGAGAATTCAGTTTAATGAGGAAAAATCAATTGACATTAACTGAAAAAAAAAAAAAAAAGAAAGAAAGGCAAGCCACCTTTACTTTCACTCCCACTTTGAGGTGTGCAGCTCTACGGACACAGGCTACTAGAGAGAGACTGCTCTCCATGTGCACAATGTAGCACGACCGTGTCAGAATATGCAGCTTTAACATATCCTCCATCAGTGATACTGGAAAATAGCCCCCTGCTCGTCCCTACATTTGTGAGCAAACATATTTAAGAAAAAATACTGATAACCATTTTCTCCTGCCCCAGTTTTAAGCCCTGCAATTTAGTCTGGAGCACAGAATGGGAACTGTGTCCTGTTCCTTCTATTGCATTCCCCCATGCCCCTTCCCTGTTCCCTTTGGTGCAGAGGTTCAAGATACAAATGTAATTACTCTAATTTTTTTTGCCCACATCCTTTTGGGAGAGAGAGTATTTCTTCTTTTAAAGGGTATTAGTAACCCTCTGGCAATTCCATTTATCTCTTCAGCACGGTTGAATCTGAAAGTATCAGCCCGCGCTCACTCTTCCTTTCACCCACAGCCACGGTGGAGCATCCCTGGAGAGGACGGGAGCCTCGTGCCTGTGCTGCACACACACACCATCACCACACAGAGACGAGGCCAACACACAACAGGTGACAGTTTCATAAATATTGAAGGGCTGCTACTCTGTAATAATGTGGAGTTAACAACACATGCATTTTATTTATAGAACAGGCAGCAAGGTATGGGCTTGTTTGTCAAAGCTAAGATTTCGGACGTTCCTGGTGTGGCTGAGCAAGGAAGGGGTTAAAGCCAGGGTTTCCAACATAAAAACAAGCATGATAAGCCCCAGTGTTTTCTCTGAGGCCTCCCTCCTTCCTTGCCCTCTGCAGAGGCTATAAATAGATTGCAGAAGAATAAAGGACAGGTGGGACCAAACTAGCCAGCCCCTTCTAGTCTCCTGAGGGAAGAAAGAAAGAAAGAAGAAAGAAAGAAATCATTTAACTCCATTATTTGAGATTATGAAGAAATTAACACTCCATGAAAAACCTGGAAGTGCTACTCCTAATTACAATACGTGGCCTTCTGATTTATCATCGCACTGAGTATTTGTCTTTGAATTCTCCTTTCCTTCCTTTTCCTCATATTCATGCATCATCATTCACTCCCAAAGCAATGCACATTTACTGAATTTTGCAGAAGAATAAAGGACAGGTGGGACCAAACTAGCCAGCCCCTTCTATTCTCCTGAGAGAAGATAGATAGATAGATAGATAGATAGATAGATAGATAGAAAGAAAGAAAGAAAGAAATCATTTAACTCCACTACCTTCCTCTAGGGAAGATGAGCACAGACAAGGGACTGTAGGTAGACAACATCGTTTCTCCTATGTTTTGCTTACTAAAAAAAACCCCAACCCCACCACCATACCCCTAAATAAATCTGAAGTTTAAGAAAAATGCATTTTGCCCATCACCTGAAAAGCTGAAATCATTGCTCCAGCAGTCTTGCAGAGCAACACACTGAGAACATTCACATGGAAAGGCTTCACCTACAAATCCTGTATGCAGCAAGGCAATTGGTCCCACCGATCTTTCCAAGCTTACACAATCACCAATTAGCATAAAAGTTTAATAAACTGGGTATTTTTTTTTGTTTATATTCGAACACAAGGCAACTCAAAAGGGAATGACCAACCCTTGCCAGTCACTTTGAAAACCTCTCAAATTGCAAGCTGCTCTTAACAGCTGGTGGAGATCAGCACAGGCACCAACATCACCTTTCCCAATTAAACTGCAGGGTGGACCGGATCCATCTCTCTGAAATCAGACTGTGCCTACCTGCAGCTTCCTCAGAATAGGAGGCATGAAAAAAAAGATACAAAGGAACGACGTTCAGTAGTTAAAGCTCAGGCTTCAGGTAGCACATCTGGGGACATATCCACAATGAGCATTAGGGAAAAAATCCTGATTAACACCAAGTACGACCACGGAGATGGTCAAGAGTTTCTGCACTATTTTTGCTTAATTAAAAAGGCGATTTCAAGCAGGTGAAGGGGTGGGTGTTATCCTTTTTTCTTACACAAGCAGACTGCAGTTTGTTTTCCTCGAAGCAGATCAGGCCTTCTGGCTTTGCCAGAGGCTCGTCCTTGTGGTTTGTAGGCATGCCTTCCTTGGGAGGGAAAACCAAAACGCTCCAGGATATCAGCACCTGCACAAGCACTCTTCACCTGCAGCCCTGGAATGCAAGGCCTTACAGCCCACGCACACGAAGAATGCTCAAATCTTAACTCACTGCAGTGTTCCCTAAACCTTTCCCATTCTTCCAAGCTCAGACTTCCTTTCTTCAGCTATTTATCTCCTTAACCCAGTCACCTCTTGAGATGTCTTTAGAATCTGCATGGACAGAGAAGACATAAGCACTAAGCTGCAAAAAGGCAGAAGATTCATTAAGCATCCAGAGGGGAACTCACACCAGCCCTTTCTGGCAGATGTCTGGCAGCTCTAGGAGGCTGCACGCACCACCCAGCTTGTGGCAGTTCTTGTCAAAGACTGTTGCCAGCCCTGGTTTGAGCAGGGGGCTGGGCTAGGTGACCTCCAAAGGTCTCTCTTCTAACCTGTTTCCCTCAGTGTTACGATAGAAAGCCAGTAATCAGGACAGCAGACCTGCCACTATCCTCCCAGGAAAGGATCTGTATGGCAGTAAAAGTCCTCTTACAGCATCCAGATAAACTAAGCTGCCATCCACAGGCCGTCCTGGTAGACCAGAGAACTCTCCGAGGCAAACGAAGGCACTAACAGTTTGATTAACCTTCTACCGTAAAACCTTATCTTGACTCTCCCAGTAGTTTTCATCAGGTTTTCATTGTCCAAGCTCTGTGACTAGAGGTTAAACACATTGGTTTTACGTGAGGCACGAATACTATGAACATAATGCTTTTATAATCCTTCAATAACAACTTGTTTAACCGCAGAGGTGACTGTATAAAACAAAGGCCACAGAAGCATTTGTCCACAAATGTCCGACTTTTAAAGGCATCCCAATCTATAAGAGGTCCTTTCTGTTCATCAAGCCACATCATACTCTGCCAATGACATCTTTCAAAGACATACAATTCATTTTGTTCAGAGGCCTCATGAGAGATTGAGCCCACATCCTAGATAAGCAGGGCAACACGAAGAAGAAGAGAGGGTGTTATTGTTTTAATAGTAACATAAATCCCAGTTCCTTCCTCCAGTTCCTTTTTACCACGGTTGTCATGTTGTTTTTCCCACAGGCCACTGACAAAGAATGCAACGGACTCTCAGTAGAAGCCCTGAAGGGTTGTGGGAGAGCAGAAAAAGCACACCTGGTCTGATCAACCCAATGACACAAATTCAGGGAGGCCTGGCAAAGGTGGGATTCCTGTTTCTCAGGTGTGACACTCCCACTTTCTCCCTCTCCCCAGAACATCTCCTACCTACTCACTCATGGGGCTCTAAACCTACAAACTGATTTTTTTTCAAGACAGCACAGAGATAGCTGCAGATGCCAAAATCCCCTGAAAACAGAAGTGCCCAGCAACTGACCCTGTGTATTAGTATCCAGTGCTCAGCTGGGGATAGCAGGTGCCTGTAATTCAAATAACTTTTCTGTTTGCTTGTGGCAGACTTCTCCTCTGCTTTTGTTTCCAGTCCAGGAACAATTTCCTGTAGGTCTGGCATTTGTGGCTCCCAGCTTTGTTTTAAGGAAAAGCAGGAGCTGGTCTTGCCAAAAGCACCTCTGAGATGGGAGTGATGTGACTGTGCATCTCAGCTCGCAGTACTGCCAGGCTTGGCAAGGATCGAGAGGACTCCAGAGGGACGGTATCCAGAGAAAACAGCAGCATCTCCGCCTTGCCCACAGAACACAATGGGTCTTGAAAGAAAGGCCAACTGACTGACCAAAACAAGGAGAGACTGCTGTGCCAAGTGCCTGCCTTGTCTGATTATCAGAGCTCAGCAGCAGAAGCGTTGTTGTGTTTATGATCAAATGGAAAGCTAATTCCTTGGGCCAGGGACAGAGTAAAACAAGTACATACAAGGCTGCAAAGAGAGGCTCAACTTTATTCCTCCTACAGCTTCTGCTTGCGAAAGACACCTTAAGCAATTCTGATTTCTGGAAATCATTTCCCTCTGTATGCATTCAGGTAGTTTTGAGAATCTGCAGGATGCAGAACCATGTGGTTACAAAGGAAGTGGAATCTCAGAGAAAGGAGGTTGGTGTGAGATGCTTGAGGGAGAACAGAAAGATTATATGAGAAAACAAGTAGTAAAGAGACCAGCTTCAAAGCACACATCCATATGACATGAAAGTCATCCCAGGAGATGCCAGCACAGGAATAACAATCCTTGCCTCTTGTAACATTTAGATCTCAAAAGGAGAGGGTTTAAAAAAAAAAAAGGTTATTATGATGTTAAACACCTTTACACAGATTTTTCTGGCATGTACATCAGAGACACTGGCAGTTTGGGATCCTGTCCAGAAGGTACTTTGCTGTGCCAGGAGCCCCAGCACAGCATGACCAGTGCTCTAGACTCTGGTGAGTGCTGTCTGTTTGCAGAGGTAGCTGCTCCCTGGGTGGAACAGGGCTACTTTGCTGTGAAGCCACCGACCATGCCTTAAACAGCACCAGGAGCTTTGCTATAGTTCCATGAAGTGTCTGTTCCAAAGGTATGAGTGTGTTTGTCCTTTGTCAGTAACAGAGATCTCACTTTTAATTGTCTTAGGAAGCTCTATGAGGCCAATTTAACTGCACAACTAATAGAATAGGTGAGTCATTTTTTGTTGCAAATTATGGCCTCCAACTTGCTGCTAGCCAGTAATAACCAGCCCTAACTTGTCTGTTCTTACTGTCTCACTGGGAAACCAGAACATTTAGCAGGAATCTTCACTCCCATTTACAGGTAGGGAACCCAGATACAAAGAGATTACAGAACACAAAAGCAGGCAAAAGGAAGCAGAACAGTCAAATGGAAAACCCCTCTTCTGTCCTTTGCCATCTTGATGCCTGGAGTTAATACCACAGCCTGAAACACCTGCAGTTCCTTCTGATAAATAATATTTCCTACCTCTTGGTCTTTGACCAAAAATATAAACACAAATATAAGAGGTTGCAGACTTCTGGATAATGATGTTTTAAACTCACTCTTCAGATAAACACTCCCCGAAACAGTAGTAAGTGTATTTCTCTCACTTAGAGCCCTTAATATCCTCACCACTAACACAATGAAAAAAGCTAAAACTACTCATTTCATTACCTACTGCTCTCCAGATTAATCTCCATTCTGTGCTGCACAATGACAGGGTCACCATGGGGTTTCCATGCCACTGGGGCTGTGTAAGGAACTACGCAGCCTGTACAAATAAAAGCAGGGGAATTCTTTATTCTCCCTCTTCCTAACCTGGGGTTTAATTCCTTTTCTTTTGTAAAAATGAAAACCAGTCTTTTCTCAGAACATAAATGATCAGTGCCAACTCTCCCAAAGGAAGACTATTACAACTGTGTACAGCTTCTGCCAGAGTTGAAAATCTTTCTTAGAAGGATCTTGGCTTAAAAGTAAGCTCCGAGTGCTCTAAAGTAGTCACAGATAGTCTAAAAATGAGCAGGTGCCTCATGAAATGAAGATTAAGATTGAGAGTCCAAATCTGGTGCCCTTCAGGCAAAGGATTCCCAAAGCAGAAGCTCCTAAAGCAGCTTTTTTTAAGGTTTCATAAAGGTACTATGAGATTGTCAAAGACTAGAGAATGTGATTGCAGCTCTTATTACACCTCAAACAGCACCCGTTACTCTGGGTTTATCCCATTTATTTCACGAACCTAGTGCTCCTTCAGGCAAGCACTTAAGAAGAAACCAACACCCCTTCGCTAACGGGCTGTTTATTCAGAACCACGAGTGGAGAAATCTGGCCAGCACTGGTTACAGCACAGCTAAAAGCAGCCTCAGGCAGCACAGGAGCACAGCTTTCCTCTGTGGGGTCCTACCAGAGCTGGGCAACTATTGGCCATGCATCTGGTGGTCTTCTCCTTGGCCTCTTTCCACGTGGAGTGGAGCAACAGGCATGTCTGTGATGAGAACACACCCACCTTCGTCTACCTGTATGCTGGGCAGGGCAGACTTAGAGCATAAATAAAGCATCAGAGTTCAGCACAGTCCCATTAGCCTCTCCCACATCTATGTGTGCAGCACTCCTACCTGCATGAGGATCTCTTGTAGCCTTACCACCTCCTGCGCTGGGATCTGGGGATAAGAGTATGGCTCATCTCCCCTGGGGTGATGAGATCTCCAGAATCCCTTCCTGCCCCATAAGACGGGCTGAGTCCCCCTTTCTGCCTCCCATCCAGAAATGGATGGGAGCAAATCCATTCCTGACACGGGAAGTATGAAACACAGCACCACATAATACACAGCCTCCCCCAGCTGGGCCCATGAAAGGCACACAGCACCGAGGCTTCTGGGCAACTCTTCCTCTTTCCCTCTCCAAAAGCTGAAAATGTTAACAGCTTAACGGACCAAGAAAGGCAGCGAGTTGACCAAAAGGCACTGAAATGGAATAGAGGGAATAGACACGCTATTTTTCCCTCTCCTCCTTGAAATTTATTGTAGCTAGAACTGAAAAAAAAAACCAACTGAAATTCAAGAATACAGATAGCATCTGAGACTTCTCACTGTCCCTGTCAACAACCTTCAAACATTTGAAAGCATAGCCATAATCCCCTTTTCACTGCAGTGAAGAATATTGAGAGTGAAACATGCAGCAGCCTAAATTTTCACTTGCAGATCAAATCTCTTCCCTCCTAAACCCTCTAACCCACTGAGCAATGCTGGGCAAGGTCTTGAGAGCTCACTGAGCCCATCAGTTCTGTGCCAAGGAACTGATGATAGTTCTGAGGAACGGTCTTCTGCTTAAAACTCCAGGTTGATCAGTGATAAAAGCTGTCTTAATGTGTAGTTAATGCAGACTGGCAGGTGGGAACTTAGGCCTTAATACCTAGCTCAGAGCAACTCAAGCTTGCAAATGAACAAAGCTAGTAAACATAGGCATCCATTGCACTTCTGCCCTTGTTAGGTGTCCCAGTATACTTTCAACAAGCACAGGCTCTCTCATGTTAGCCTTCAGGCTGACAATACAGAACTACCTGGGATCCACAACCCCCCAGATCACATCCATCTCCTGCCTTCCTGCAGAGAAACCCCTCCTGAAGCACAGCAAGACTCTTGGCCACAAACCACCCTGCACCCTCAGCCATGCACAGCCAGCTCAGGCTGTGTGTGTTCAACCACATAATGACACCAAACGAGCACGTCAGCTCCTGCATTGCACGGCTTCACCTTTTGCCCAGCTCTGGTACTGCATTCTGCCTCCTCACCTCCACAACAGCCAGAGACAGGACTAGCAGAGATCCAAGTACATCATGTAGTTTAATGTTTCTTCTCTAGAAGAAACTTTATCTGCTTTCTCTCACAAGCAGTTTCTTTTCTGCACCACTGGAAAAGCCTAAAGATATAACTTCATCTTCCATGAGCTACTACACTGTCCTTGTGAAACTGTAAACCCTTTACAGATAAGTCTTCAAGAAAACAAGGTAGCAATCAAAAGAAGGAGATGGCTGAGCAGCACCGCCATGGCAGAGAGGCAGCTTCTAGAGACAGACTACATGCCTGCACGCATGTTCTCACATTCTTTCTCCCAAGGAGCTTACAAGCACCCAACTCATCACAGAGAAACTGCCTCCAAGGGAAAATAACATCATCTCAACAGAGACCTGCTCAAGTGCACGTCTACTGCGAAAAGACTGTGCTGACCTGGCCACTGGTACAAATATTCCATCTGTTCAGGCTCTCACCTATTAGAGAAGGAAGTCATGGATGTTTTCACTTCAATAATCTACACTTATCACCATTGGGAGAGAGAAAGGATGGAGGACTCAACAACATTTCAAGTGCGAGGTAGCTGTATTTTCATTTTCCAGGACAGCAGCAAGGTGGCTGAAATAGGCACATCTCCATAGGCAATCAGTGACCCAGTGATGATCAAGCCCCTCTGAATATGTTGTGCCATTTACAGCTGTGTAGAGGTTAAAAATCAGAGGCTGTCAGTTTCTGCAGACTGTAAAGAAAACACAAAACACTTCCATAGGCTTCCTCTCAGAAACAGAAGAACTCTCCTTCGTAGGTCCCTCTTATTTATTTTCACTGTCAAATCAAACACATGCTGAGAAGTATGAACTGCCCCAACCTCTCGCTAGATAACCCAGGGGGGTTTTCTCTCATCACCCACAAACTCTTTCACATGATCCCTGCTATTCACACACTGAAAACAACTAACAGGAAGCTTCATCTGAGAATTCTTGGCTTTTTCACTCCTGCAGAAAAAAAGCTAGTACGAAGCAAACTAGTTCATCACCTTTTCCCTACAGTATATAAATATTCAACACCCACTGACAGCCCTGGATAACATGAAAACCAGTCACATTTTCAGTGCAAGCATCTGTTCTTCCCTAAAGTAAATCTGCTTTTTTTTTTTTGTCCTATTATCTAGACTTTCCCTTCAACCATTTGAAAAGCAGATGCTGGTGTGTTCCTGAAGGAGACCAGAAACGGGAGGCCTGGATCCTTCTCTCATTGTGTGTGCTGGAACACCACATGCTTTTTCTTGCCTTTTCTGTTAGCAAGTAAACAATATCAAGATTTTCCAAGCATTTATGTTTCAATATCAAAGTCAGAGGCATACCTCCAGAGTGTGGTGGAGGGATGTTTGGGCTATAACCCTTCATCTCAGCCCTCGGTTCAAAAAGTAATCTCTGTGATGAACAGGTCTGAAATACCTGAGCACCCGAGCGAGTTGCCTTCTCTTCTGCACATCCACAAAGCACCAAACAAAACCACAAACTAAAGACACAGCCCAAATGCTGGTATTCCTACAAAAAGAATAACCAGCAAGGAATGGAGCTCATCACAGCAACTCATTGCACCATAGTTATGGCCCCAACAACAACTAAGGAGTTGCCACCAGCATCCCAAGATTGCCTGAAGGGATAAACAGTGGATCATGCTCATGTGGAAAATAAAGAAACAATCTCAGAATGCCATACATCTACTATTACAAATATTTCCTTCTTCACTAATATATGCAAAGCAATCAGATTAGAGCCACAGGAGGTAATGAAAAACCGACTAGGAGATAAGGGTCTTTTTGTGTGGTTGTGCTATGCATGTCTAGTTACTGTGTTAAAAGGAGACCTTGAATCTACTTTTGCAGTACTTGGGGTACATGTCAACTGTACAATTTTTGAGGAAGGGAGAACCACCATCCTGTAGAAGGAATACTGTGACCACTTAAATAAAGTGACACGATAGAACCTCGTTGTCAGGCTCACGGTGAGGCCAGAAGAATTCTACAGAGAAAGCACAGGATAAGGACTGAAAATGAAGGTCAAAGTATTTGGCAACTGTCTTGATCACCGGGCAGCTACAAAGATGCAAGGAAAGCTAAGTTGGGGGAGTGGAAGAGGATCTTATTTGATGAAGGGCTTCTCATTATTTTTTTTTTCATTTGTGTTATCTAGTCTAATGAAAATGTTATCTCTTCCTACAGACCTTGTGTCTCAACAGCCTCTCCGTGCAAGGGAGCTGTGTCCCCAACAAAGCACGATGCTGCAACCAGGTCTGTAAGAAAGACAACCACAGGAGACATCCCTGGGCTGCATGGAGACGCTGGCAAGAAGCAGGCAGATCTCCACATTTGGTATTCCTCCTAGAAAGATACTGATAACACAGAATTTGTCTGAAGATGTAGAAATGCTTTAAGCACAGGGAAACGTACTATTTCACAGAGGTTCCAGGGTCTCGATCTGGTCACCTTATCAAAGAGAAGACTGAAAGGTAACCGGATCAAACTAACCAAATGCCATCATAGAAACAGAAATGTGATCAGAGTCTAAGAAATCTTAATAGATAAAAAGGGGAAGGCTGAGAAGCAGAACTTTTAACAGAGGTTAATTAACAACTGAAACAACATACCGTGAACTGTGGAGGACACTGCACACTGCTGACAATTGTCAAGTTAAGATGGGATGCTTTCCTAAAACATCTTTTCAAGTTCAAACAGGAGTTAATCCAGAGCAAGCCCATATGACAGATCACAGCTTTCTGATTTTTATAATCTCCAAATGCAGTAGAGCAGCAGCACTGGATTTCAGGAAAGCAAAGCTAAGTCAGTTCAGGAAGGAGCACGGGAATAGCTCACCACTATCAACGGGAGTATTTGCATGAGCAGGACTCCACTCACATTGAGCAACATGCAACCAAGGGACTTAGCAGAAGTGACAAGCATAGAAAATATGACTGAAAAAAACCTACCACCTAAGAAAAATTGAAGGTAAAATAGGTTAATTCATTTAGGAACAAACTTGACAGGTCTGAAACAAGAAGTAGCCAATGGAGCTCTCATATAGACCAAGTGTAACAGAAAGGAATAAAGAGGTTACAGTGCATCATTTTTGTTCTGAGGTAAAAAAACAAAAAAACCACACTGTTCTGAGTGACAGGTATCACTGGCTGCTGCTACAGGCAGGAGAGACTGAATTCAGGTGGAGAGCTGGTACAGTACAAGATCATTGCTTTGGAGGCCGTGATGCACATAATTTTAAATATTCTTTATTTAGTACTGTGAGGGTTTCCTGGTTTGATTTATCAATCAATGGATCTGAAAAAATATGAAGTACCCACATCTATCCATAAGAAAAGTTTAGGCTGATCCCTAAATAAAATGCCAGGCACTGAGTTCTGTTTGCTTTGAAACATGCCAGAAAAAGCTGCTTACCAAGCCTCCCCTAGGAAATGTCCTGGACTCCAGAGACCAACAGCCTAGGAGACCCATGACTGTAGGTATTCCACTCTCTTCCCTCTTGTGAGGTTTGTAACACGTACCAGATGTTTGGCAACAGCATTTCCTTCTGAATCCTCTACCCGTTCTGAAAGCAACTGTAGATTTTTCAGTCATCTGGAAGTTGATTTGTGGCTTTAAAAGAAGCACCTGCCCCATAAGTCTGTCTTTTTCACTGTGCTGCAAACATAGGCAAGATGTTTATGATAGCAAACAGCAGGAGTGTTGAGGAGTCTCACCAGCTCTAATTAAAGCAGGCTCATCCTACAATTTTACCCATGTAGAACTGTACTTGCTTATTTAAGTGCATAGGCTCAGCTTGCAAATACCAAAATACAGGTGTCAGTACACAACGTCTGTAAGCTGCTGAGAAGGGTGTTTTCTGCTAATCCTTTTGAGCAGATGTGTTGCAGCAGATCAAAGAACACAAGTTCCCACGGGCTGGACTAGCACACATCCTGGGGACACAGCAGGGAAATACTCATCGCTTTCCCTAACAGGGACAACACTATCAGGATAACAGGCAACAGGCACACTCCATCTCTATCCCCACCAGTCAAGCAAATCCACGCTAATCGTCTTGTTACGGGCACTATCCAGTGCCCCAGAACACAGCCAGTGGCCCACGGGGCTCTGCTCTTATTCAAGGGAGCAGAAGCTACCATGAGTGCTGTGAGAGCTGCTTCCATGGGATGCAGTGCAAAGGAGGGAGAGAAATTCAGTTTGGTGCTGCGAAGGGTGCAATGGTATCTCTCCACATAAGCCCTAAAGGTGCAGGGATGAGACAGGTCTGCAGGGACATGGCAAGGGTAATAAACACAACTTCACTTTGTTGCTACAGGTGAACAAATATCGCTCTGGTAGGAGTCCAGCAGCACCGCAAACTATAACCCAGCCTGAGGCACACAGGCTGCTCCAGCCAACAGCTGTGCTGTCAGCACAGATAATTACCAAAGACAGACCACCAAGCAAAGAAGTCATTCACATGAACCAGGCCCTTGCATTTCCCAGACAAAAATGTTCCAACAGTGAGATTTCCAAGCCATACCAAAGGCATCCGCAGGACAGGGACTCCTGAAACACAGCGAGCTCAGGGTAATGACACCGTTTCACATCTATTTGGTATGTTTCTTATTCAGAAACGAGCAGCACCAAAGGTGAGTCCTAATACCACCCTGCACCTCATCTGTCCTTTCCTTCCTCGGTCACTGCAACACTGTGCAGCACCTCAAAGATTTGAGTCTTCTTTTTAATATTACCGATGGAGGAGTTGTTTACCTTCTCTTGCAATAACACGCTGGTTTAAATTGACTTTTAAACAACTGTTCTCCGGAGTCTCCTGAAAGTTGACAGGATGACAGTGGGAGACTTTCTAAGGTGTGGCCAGTTGTCTCAGATCTTCCCTTTACAACTCTGCAACAGGCTCGTTTTGGGGTGGGTGGGCTCTGTCCTGACTGCCTGGCTTTCTGCAGCAGACAGAGTCTGCACCCTAAGGCGATTCACCCTCCTTTCATTCCACACTAAAAATGAGGCTCAGGTGAACGTCTTACTTATGAAGAAACACAAAAAGGACAATGTGTTCTTCAGTTCTGCCTTTTCAGGTTTATGTGTAGTTCAATGATTGCTGTGCTGAACATCTCAGTTCTCCAGGGCATTCTCCGTCTACTGCAAACATACCCAAAGGTTTTTTTCTCTTCCACTGCCACTATGACCTCTGATGGGCCCTCTGGATCTTTCTTAAGCCAACAGACTCTCTCGGTAGGTTGCCAATCTTTAACACGTTCCCAACAATGTTTAGACCCAACAATCTTTTTTTATTACCCCTTGAGAGTTACTGCAGTGAGAGTTTAAGGAACGTAAGCAAACGAGACAGAGTGTGTGGCAGCCAAGATGACAGATGAACGACATTCAGGGAGAGCTGACAGTTAGGTGGAGACGTATGTAAACACCCAGGTTCCCGCTCATCAAACTCAGACAGCACAAGGGGCTTGGCAGTGCTGGAGATATAGGACAGGCTGCCTTAGCTGAGCTCACCAGCTGTGGGAACACAGCATTTGCTCAAAAGGGTAGCCAAACTTCTGCGAGGTGATATAAGTCTCCAGAAAGCTATGATACTCATCCTTGGAGAAAAGGTAAGAGTTAGTACAAGTGTTGTTTTGCTCTGAGCAAGCATTTCTGCACAGATGTGCTACTTCAGAGTGACAGCCCGTGCTGTTAGACCCCTTACCAGCAGTTTGCACAGGGCTTTACGGAGTTAAACGCGAAGCATTCCTCCTTCTCAAGGTGCTTGCAACCCAAAATGTACAGATCATGCAGAGAAATTAAAACTGGAACTTGGGGAAAGGAAGGGTGTGAGATATCATTTTATGTGGTTGGCTAAGCATTAGCTTTGTGCTATCAGTACAGCACAAGGGGGAAAGGAGGGAAAACTTGGGAATAAAGACCAACTGATGGATGCAGGAAGCCCATTTCCAAGGCAGTGAAGATGCAAGCAAGGTGACAGGGTACAGGAAGAATGTGGCTGAATGAACAGCACTGGAAAAAAATGCTAAAGGACTGACAGAAAAGTCACAATGGCAGTAAAATACTCAATATTGTAGAACAGAGACAAGGTTGTTGGGAGAGGGCGTTTGGCAGGCAGAGAGATGAGTGAGGATGGGCCAGTGTGGCATTGCTGTTGCATACATGAAAGCAATCCTGGCAGTAAAAAAGAACAAGTTTCCTTGTTTGCAGAAAGAGCACAAGCATGGGCAACGAACGCTGCTGAGGGTTCCTCTAGCCATGGGCAGCATATCCTGAAGGACCTCACTTGCTGCAAGAAATGGCAGTAAGATTTGCAAGCTGCTATTAGGGTTCTGTCAAATTAATGAGTCTTAAGGGTATGAAGTTCTTCTCATGAATACAATATACTGCTGCTACACTGATATAAGCTCTTTCCAGTTCAAATATTGATAGAAGACTTGTGATCTGCACCGGCATTACAATTTATGTCCAGACTGGAGACATCCCTTGTTTTATAGACATAAGGCTAACAGGTTGGTTAGAGGTCAAAAATGAAGAAACAATTTTCATCATTCTTGATTATCTTTGAGAGATCCTGAAGCAGATGGAAGCTGCTCAGCCATTCAGCCAGTGTTACATATTTCACTCTGACAAGGCTGTGGCATCACGAGCAGAGGGAAACCTGAGCAAGACTATTTCCTCCCATTTAAATCTTCTTTATTATTAAATCTTTCAGTCATCAGCTCAGCATTTCTTCAGTGAGTTGGCTGGAGGCTTTTTTTTTTAAAGTAAAATACAAATTTTAAGGTATTTACTTTTTACATACTCAGATCAGAGTCTTGTGATGTGTTCTGGTTTTAATTAATAAGGCTGCTGGATGCTGTGGATCACTGACTAAGACAAAACTAATTCCTCTTCAGCCAAGCACTGCTAGTAACATAGCCCCATATATCTCCAGGTATTTGCTAGTGGAATGAACGCTGGTTACAGCTGTCTGGCTCAAAATTAAGTGACAGCATCAGTGTAGATGCAATTCATGACAAGCTCCATCTCTCAAGTCAATAATAACTGTTTACTAGATGGCCTGGTTTGCAAGGTAGCCCACCCTGAGCTACCACTTTGTGTCACAACAGATATTTAAATAAGAAATGGTAGCTCTGTTTTATTCACTGAGGCACGGTTGAGGCTTTGCTAAATTTAACCATCCAATTAACCCAGCAACATTCATGACTTGAGAGTTTTCAGAGTTCACTTCTTTCAAGGAGGAAAGCTCAGTTACACCAATTAACATTCTCTCTCTAAACTGCACAAGCAGCTACTTCCCAGGTCTTTGTGTGGTTTGAGAGGCAATGAGAACAACTGGGAGTCTAGCTCTGTCTTTTAAAGCTTCCCAGATGAAGATGACATTCTTCCAGGTAATTCCAACCCCCCTGGCTTGCTCTGGGCTCACATAAAAATAGACATACTCCTCTGCTTTACCAGCGGTGAGAAACAGTTGCTGGCAAAAAATGAAACAAAACAAGTTTCAAAGACAAGTTAATTTTGTGTAAGATTAACTATGATGTCTTAGCCCAAACTCATTAGCTGCAGCACACAAAACAGTCGCCATTTCTTTTTAACCTTAGGCTAATACAAAGCAGACATATCTCCTTCTAGCAGAACTACATACATTTCTTCTGCAAGCTCAGTGCAAGAGACAATACGCTCGGAGATGGGCAATGGAAACTCTTTCAGGTCACTTCAACCCAACCTAAATACCCGTCTGCAGTATCTGAGCAGCAATCACTGTGAATCCTGTTACATCCAGCCAGCTTTTCCTCTCTATCACACACAAAGCTGTCTCTACAGAAAGAGCTAGCTTGTAGCATCTCTCCTTCAGTTTATGCAGATCACACTGCAGACCACAGAAGTGCTCTGAATATTAAGCTACTGCATCTAACTTTAAAAAAGAAATAAATACATAAGCTAAAGATGAAAAACAGCAGAGACTTGGCAGATGCTACCTGGATATTCTATTCCAAATCCCTGCTGTATCCTCACATGCCTTTGCAAGAAGCACAAGAGCAAGGCACTTGCCCCAAAGCAATGGGGTTACTGAGCAGTTACTTCCCAGCCAACACAGCCGCTACACATACAGAGCTTTTGCCTTTCAATTACTTGCCCCGAAGAATAGGAAGGGTATCAGACCCCTGAGGCAGCACATGGAGTACAACTTTCCCAAACTCTGGGAGTTTGCAATGTGTTTGAGAACATTCATCCCCGGATTTTACCAGGATGGATTCTTTCCTGGATCCCTTCAGCTTAATCTCCTTAAACCCAAAAGTTCAAACCTTCATCCAGAGGGAAAATATTGTACCACTGTAATCTAGTTACAAATATTGAGACCATTTTGCCCCAAATTCTCTCATTACAGCTGCCATTCTCAATTATTCACAGGTAGTGGTACATGCAGTTTCCGTGGAAACCTGCGGCTCACGACCAGCCGACGCGCAGCCGATTGCGGGCAACGGGCACTCGAGCAGAACCGGGCGGCTGCGTAATTGTGCTGACACTTGGCCATCTCAAACCTACAGGTAGTGAAGGACTAGTTTACGTTTCAGTGTCTCCATTTCAAATGTCTTAACTATTCCAGGAAGCCACTAAAGACCCTGTCTCTCCCAAAAGCATCATAAACCTGACGAGGAGGCTGTAACTTTCATGACACATCGTGTTTCCGACACTTCACTATCATTTTCTGTATTTACCATTGAAAGGAAATGTCAGATTACACCACCATAAAGCTGGTCAGGCGTGATTCACCTCATTGCACTTCAGGACCTTCCTTTCTTTTAATCTGTGCCAGTGATTTGCCAGAGAATGTGCTGCTCTTTTTTCCCCTCTTTCTTTTGCTTTATTTTTTTTTTAAATAGTGAATATTCACATGATAAAACTCCTTGAGTTCCTCTAAGCTGCCTTCAGCATTTAACATTCTGAATGTCGTGGAGCCTCAAAAGCAGGTATCTTAAAAAGACTTCAGAAGCTCCTTGGAAATGCTCTTTGTGTTATATTAATGCGTGGCAGAATAAGAGTATATCCTTGTCAGGCAGAGCTGTGAAGACAAACTATTGAATTGCTGAAGCCTGGCTATACAGTGAGGGCTGCCCAGCTATTACCCTGTGCTCTCTAACACAACAGACTGCACTATTTTTCTGTTTGAAAGACGCTTCTCCCTGATATATGACATTCTTCTGAGGTGCTAACTCTCTCCCGACACCAGCAACGCTTCATCACCCATACGTCATATTTTCACACAAGCTCCTTCTCATTTTTTTCCCCTACAATCCCTCAGGCTAAGGCAGAGGTTCTTCCGCTGTGCATTCAGCACACTCACAGGCCTCCAAATTCTTCTTTTCAAGTTGGCCCTCTTCAGGACTCAAGCGATGATTATGTTGTAACCAGTGATGCTCCTGGTGATGCCTTTGTCTCTGTGTTACCTTGTGCTGGACATACAGGTTAGTCTGTGTCAACCTACTGTCCTGTCTCCTACCTGGACTTTCAGACCCCCGAGGCAGAGCTCACTGGAGCACAGTGTGCCTGCATGACATGCTGTTTCATGGGGTCTTCCATGAGGCTCTGCAAATAGAGCCTTCCTTGCTCTAACACCACAGTCAACAATGGCCCACTGGGTTGCTGTGCTCTCTCTGCAAGCTGAACCTCCTGCTCCCCTGTTGCCATCCAGGAAACTAATTCAAGTTTCACCACAAGTAGGATGGTGCAAGAATCACTTTTTTTACCCAGGGCTTTTCCACTTAGCATAGTCTTGGGATTGAAGTAGCAAATTACATTTCTGATGTAAAACGACTACCAAGCAAAGCCCAAATGAAGAAGGGCAACCTTGGATACAGTTACACAAGCAGGACCACTCAAGAATATGTAGATGCTGGAGCAAAAAGCACTGCTATGTCTGGTGGAAATACTCAGCACTTAAGAAATTAAGCTCAAACTGAAGTCAACCGATTGAAAACATTTGTTGCATCTGCTTTGTTCAGAATTTAGCATTTGCCAGCAGCAATCTCCAAATTATTCACTTTGGAAAATCCTCAGAGCTCATAGAGGGGACACATTGCTTACTACACATTGCTTACTAAAGCCAGACGGGCAAAACACTTGCAAAATAACTTTACGAAAACCAACAGCTCTGTTGGGGGAGCAGCAAGTAGAATGCTCACCCTGCACGGCTGCACACAGCAGCTTACGTGGTAACACGCTGAAAAAGATGTGCTCAGGAGTGGCATTACTCTCCCCCTTCCCAGAAAAGCATCAGCAGATTGTAGGCAGGCTTCTTTTATTAAAATATTGTGGTACATGTGTAACCAAAAGGCTGTTACATAGTTCTATTGTTGAAGATTATTATCCGAGACAGTTGCTCGGTGGACTGAAGATAAGCACCATCAATGTAAGGAGTTGCGCTTCTATTTTAAACAAACTTTGGACTTCTGCATATTTACTCTCTGAAACGGCACTCGGAGAGGCAGCAGCATTTCACTTAGAAACAGCATTCACTTCCCCTTCCTGCCTGCCAGTGAAAACCAGCCTGGGAGACACACTGGTGATGGGGAGGAACACCAACAAAACTTTCCGTGCTCAAAACTTCAGCCATAACTTGGCTGAAACTTGTATTTTAACTATAATGCCTCCTCTCTAAAGATCACAGTCTTTAACGAGTATCTGTCAAGAGTGTCTTGAAGACAGAACAGCCTACTACAAGAAATGCCAAAATAACTTTAAAAATGCTGAAAGGGTCATGCTAAGAGTAGAGCTACAGAGTAATTGTTAACTGTGTAACTACAGAGTCTAGGTAATTTCTGCTGATGAATCTTATGCCTGAACCACTCTACCTGCTCTTCCATGGTGGCTGTAAATTAGCAATTAATGCCACAAGGAGAACAAGTTCAGACTTTGTTATTTGGCAGTGAGGTCCAGTTTCCATGAAATCCAGCACTTGATGTCTCAAAAAAAAAAAAACCCAACCCCTGAAGAGTGCGTAAGGTAATGAATCACTAGGTTATTCAGATTCTTCAGGTTCATTTTTCAGCCCCAGAAAAACAACTCTTGCCAGGCTCAGAATAGCTGCACTGATCCAAAAGACAACGGTGCTGCAATTCTGTTAAAAAATGTACACCACAAAAGAACAGGTTAAGTGATAACAGAAGGCATTTCAATTCTATGCTTCAATGAATATTAGTGACACAGTTGTTAGGAAGGTGGAGAAGATGAGCTGTCATGTTTTGTGACTTATGAGTCAAACTGTTTCGTTAAACATACTGAGTGGGGTTTTTTTTTATGGACACATTTTGCCATTGGCCCAGAGGAAGGGAACATACGGCAGCACAGGACTGGATGGGACACTTCTGAGGTCTCTTGCCTTTCTGTGTATAAAAGAGCAAGAAAAAATCAAAAGGATGGGCTGTCTGGCTCAGTTTCACTCCTTAATTTACTCCAGCGTTGTCCCTGACTTGCATAAGCAACACATAACATCTCACTTGTGTTAGGACTAAATGTTCTAAGAAAAAATCAGAAGTGGGCTTCAGTCATGTCTCAACAGGTTACGAGTAGCTCAAAATCTTGAACTGGGAAGCATGTATGTTAGGACAAATCCACTGATCCAGGGCTGAATTTTTGCAAGGTACCACTGTAGGGTGCAGAAAATTGCCTTGGTGCTTGACAGCTTTTGAGACTTCCCTTGGCAGGGCAAAAGCCCTTAGTCAAGTGTGGAGATGAAGGACATGCAGGCTTCTGCTGCTAAAATCAATGTAAGGAAGATCTGGGTGCAGACCTCCACCATTGCACAAAAAGGCCTCAGAGCTTTTTCTCCTCATCATAAGCTACTGAGGCAGGCTGCAAAGCACATCCTGCTGCAGGCTTGCTTCACAAACATGAAAGATCTTAGAAGGATTATAAATAATGAAGATGGAGTACTGCTACAAACGGCACAGAATTAAAGAGGTAACCTTCAATAGATTACATCTGAATACAAAAAGAGTACCAAAGTAATCTGAACACAAGGAATTTGGTAACCAACCCAAACCAACCTGAAGCCAAGTCCCTGTCAGTGCACACATCACAGAACTCCTGAAGTTTCATCTTTTACTTAGTCTGACCCTATGCACCGACTCACCTGGACAAACAGAGGTTCTATAGTTTTCCAGATGTGTTTTTGGTTGCCACAAGAATGAGGGAAAAACAAACAACCTGCAGGATGGGAGATCGTCCTTGGAAGATGGCAACTGAAAGGGCTCACAAGCTTCACGTAATATTGTGACACAGAAGGTAAAGCAACCCCAGGGTGCTGCCCAGCCCTGTTTTTACTTGATGAGGATGCATGATTTTGCTGTTGCGAACAACACAGGTTAGATCACAACTACTACTTTTCAGTATACCACTTTATAAGTACAGAAGACACAAACAAGGATGGGTGCAACAAAGAGCTATCAAACCCTGAGTTCCTCATAATAATCATTATGATTGCTGTCCCTTCTAATATGGCATGAAGTGATATTAGCAATTAACAGCCATTTTTTTCACAGACCACGAAGTTGGGAAATGTCTTGCTATGGTATATTATGCACACTAGAAGCTGAAAGAATAACTAGATTATTCTTTCAGCAGTTTGACTAAACCCACTTTCTTTAGCTCAAGAAGGCCAGATGAACACACCAGCAGAGGTATTTGGAGGAATCGTCACTATAAGCATGTTCTGTCCTTACACACTTCCCTGGCATCTGGCACTGGCTCCTGGAAAAGGCAGTGGGATAGATTGACCTTCATTATGAATCATTATGGCTGTTGCTTAAGGCAGTAAAATACAGAATGAATTGCAATGCATGCATTTCCAGAAAAGCACAGAAACAGCACAGACAATTTCAAGATGAGCTACAAAAGCAAGCCAGGAGCTAGAAAATAGGCCATACAACATGGGTTTACCAAGCTCAAACTGCTCAGTCTGTTGAAAAGAATTTACAGCGGCTTATGTGGGAAAAGGGGTGTCAGAGGGGCAGGGCAGAAAAAAAGGGTTTACAGTCTCAGAAAGAGTCAAATGTCTTGGACCAAAATTGAGGCTATACAGTTTAAAACCTGGAATTAAAAAGTATTGAGGAAAATGACCAGTTAGTGCTGGTTGCTTTGCAGTTGTTTGGATGATATAGTATATCATTTGCTAAAGACATCCTTTAATCTAGCTTTTAGAAATATCTGTATGGCTGAAACAAAGAAGATTCAAGTGAGAGATGCCAGGCATGGACCGGACCCCATTACCAAAGACCCAATGACCCAACTGGAAATGGATACGGAGATTGGCTGGTACATGCTTGAACAGATGCAATCTGCTCTCCCTCAGGACTGTCTGAAGGGCCTGAAGCAAAAGGAGTCTCATGGGTTAGTCTGTACTAGGAAGTGGTATTAGAGACAGGATGAGGGAGATCACAAGGAGGTGTGTTAATTACACAGTGTGGGCATAACCTCTCTATGATTTGATAGCGGTCGTGATTTCCCTCATCAATGCAAAGCCATGCTCCTTCTGAAAGACAACTCCTCAGATATCTGCTTGGATCAAGTACAAGTGTCTAATAAGAACCAGTCTGAATAGTGGTGTGAATTGGGGGACGAGGCTAGAGGTAAGTCTGACAATTAAGTTGTTTTACAGTGTAGCCACACGCTGTTGAATTGGTAGTGCCAATCAGCCTGTAAGCCAACACACTGAAAGTTTTTGAGGTCTTCTGGGACCTGTTAGGATGAGAAGCTTTAGATAAAATGAGCTGTTAGCACTAAGCTAGGAATCAACGACACCTCAGTCCAACTTCAAAAATGAGAACCCAGAATCCCAAGTAAGTCAGGAAACCAGCAAATGCTGCTTGTGAGCCTGGCACGTTCCTTGCGACCCAGCGCAGGAAACAACCCCATCTGCTGTAAGCAAACACCAGGAGAAAACAAGCACGTGACATTGGAAAAGGTGTCACCCTGCAGAAAAGAGACAGACATCACAAACTCGCATTCTTCAAGGGCAAGGTTGCTGGGAAAATCAAATCCAGCTATCTGAAATACCGATAAAAGGAACAACAGCAATAAAAAAAAAGTACAAAGAGAACCAAAAGGCTTTACCCTCTGCCAACCACAACAAATGGCTCAGCAACACCAAATGTCAGTTGGCACTCGAAGCACAGTGGATGGCCAGACAGAGAGTGCGTTTTTAAAGCATTAATGCATTGGGAACACACAGATGTGCAGCACAGCTACATCTGTGCATTGTAATTTCTACAGTAGTCACAACTTAATGAATCATCAATTGTGACAAGATCAATGAACCGAACTAAACAACAAACTAAAGCTAGGAAATTCTTGCCTGGGGCAAGAGCTAAGGGTTTATTTTATTATTTTTTTTAGCACTTCTATCATTTTTACTGTCTAATTAGTTAAAACACAAATTGTCCAGAATACTTTTCTTTTTTTCCCCCTGCTTTTGAAAAATCCTGCTGCAAAAGAGAAAGATTTTATTCGTGTTTGATAAATTCAAGTCTAGATACTGCTCAACTGACCAGCAATTTCTTCCTCAGGACTCTAAGCACATGGCAGGCAGAAGTTAAAATGTTAGGACGTGTGTTACATGCCAATCAGGTGGATTCTGATTAAGCCTACCACCTCTAGGCAAAACAACTGCTATATTTTCCATGAGGCCAGACTGTTCCTGCAGGCTAAAGTTCTCTGCAACGCTACTTTTTGAAGGGACAAATTCATATCCAAATCAAGCAACCAAATCATTTCTTTGTGAAGCACATACACTGAGCATCCCCCTGGCCTCAAACCACTCCATAACCTCAGTGCTGTGTTTGCTGATGACATTCCTAGTTAGGTTTCACATCACTGACACTCTTACAGAAAGAAAGCAGCCCTAATTAACCTCACGGCAGGAGGCAGAAGACAACACCTAATCTCCTTACAGAGAATGGTCCATGCAAGCAAAGGCACTCTCTGCTGACTCTCTTCACTCTTCCAGGTGAACCATTCTGATCTCTACCATCCATAGGCTTTCAGCGGACTGGTACTCGCCAGGGGTTCAGTTGGGCTCTTGTCTCCCTTCCAGACAGAGTCCAAGCTTTGCCTGGCTTGTTTGTCACAAGTTAGACACGGAGCTCCATCTGGAAAGCACTTCCTTGAATTGTAGCAGTGCTAGCACACACCACTCTTCCCTCCTGGGACTCAAAGTGAAGGAAAGAAATGCAGGCTCACTTTGAAAGGCTCATTCTGTACCTCTTTCTGACCTTCTTCATCTGCCCTTCTTTATACTCGATATTCTGTCATCTTAGACTACCCACTTCCCAATTCATTACCTTCCCCTGCAACAGCTTTTGTCAGTACCACCCTGTGTAGAGTTTATGCATTTTTCATCAATATGTTTACGGTTTCTGTTCTCTCCCCAAGGACATTATCCTCACTGGGACCAACTGTGGTATTGTCTAAATCAAACAGCTATCGGAAAGTAAATCCCAGTTTTGCCTTGCTTTTAAACAAAGCACCATTTTGCAGCCTTAGCATCAAAAAGAGAGACTTTGGGTTTTTTTAAAGGTCTCCAACAGGTTAATGTTTCGAGCACCTTCCCAGTGGTCTCAAAGTAGCTTAAAGGTCATAATGCCAGATCTGCTGCGTGTATCGCTTTGTGCACCACGTTGTATTTAAAACATTCTGCATTCTGTGCTGACAGCAGCTCTTATCGCAAGGAAATTCCCCCTAGTCCTAACTTGGAACAGCAACACAACCCTGAAACATTCATACACTATAGTTGGATACAGTTATAGCTCTGACTGCTATTTAGACTTCTCCACTCAACTCGTACACCGAGAACTTGGAAAGGTTTCATCCAGGCTGGACCCTTGTGATAAAAGGATTGAAGGAACAGAGCGCAGGATTAGCACGACAGATGAATACATTGCACTGTTTTCCCATGGCATCATCCAACCTGCCTCATCAAGGAACTAGATGATCTTGAAAAGACTGATCTTATTATACCTCACACCCGCTGCTTTTTCCTTAGGATAAAAGATTTGAAAGAGCTATTCTGGAGCTCTGGGCAGAAAGAATCTGAGCAGGTGAGAGTGCCAGAAAGAGTCACTACTTTATTACCCAACCGAAATATCCACAAGAATAAACAGCTGTTAGAAAACTCTATGGGGGATGTTTTGTTTTACTACTATGAGAGTAATACTTTTATGAAGATACTCTGGGCTTCTAAGTCAGCAAGTGGAATGCCTGTATTTCAAATCGCCTTTATACCAAACATATTTTAATCACTAACAGCTTGAGTAACAAATTAACAATGCACGGTCACAATAGTTACTTCCCTGCATCCCAAATTAGGGCTAATTATTCCTTTTGCTCATTATCTGGGCACTGCATCTTAATAAGCATCACAAACCTAGAGCCTTCCTGACACCAGACTGTATGAAAACAATATGAGATCAACAAGAGATCTATAAAGACAACTAGATATGGGACTTGAGAGTAAGTATGACGCACAGAAACCAGCTGCCAGGATAATCAACGTTACAGGCCTTTAGTGCAAAGCCAGCTTAGTTTTGTACAGATGACATCTCAGACCAAGACCAAAAGGTGGCCCATCAGCAGCAATTATGTGATTGTTCCTTTTTCTGCAGGAGAGGAAGTTGAAGTACTTGAGAAACTCTCATCCACGGGTACTGTCAGTGACACATGAAGTGCCCTACATGGACGTGCTCTCTTCTGTTGTTGCTGAAGGTTTATTAGCATGCATTCATACTGAGGTTTCACGCGTTTATGACTTTCACCCTAAAGCAGCGATTTCTTCAAGAATGGTTTAATTTGGGCTGTGATTTATTTCTTCTTTTCTGGGATGAGGCAGAGCACATAAGCCCAAGATGGCTGTGCAGAAATTCTCTTGCATGCAGGGATTTATGCATTCATAGTTGTAAGCACTGCATTCCCTGCAGTCATGGCTATCACATTCTGTTCCTTCCATGCTCCATTTTCCATTTAAGAACTTACCATCCAGTTCTGTTAAGTGGATATATCCCCCCCCGCCCTTGCAGAAGAAGTTACAGAAGATCACTGCGGTACCTACGTAAGTCACAGTGTACCAGCCAATGACAACAGATCACTAAGCTGGGATCAAAGAGTCTCCCAGTTATGAGATGATGACTCAGAAAGGCTTTTCAGGACATCTTGCTCTTGCCCTTCCTATTTTTTTCCTTGGAACCAAAGCAGATAATCCATATGGCATTATCAAGCAGTGTTTCCCATTAATTTCCAATAGTTTAAACAATGTGCTACTAACCATTTCAGAAGGCTATTCCACAACCTGAAAGACATCAAAAACTCTACAAATACATGGCAGTAACTAACTTTATTAGTCAGCAGGAGATATCAGCAGGACTGACATATAAGCTAGAGAGCACATCTGTCAATAACAGGTTGCTACAGACACTCTCAGAACGAGACATCTTGAAAGAGATCGAGCAATAAAAAAGGTCTTTTGAAATGCCTTATGATAAAGATCTATGATTTTAGCTTCTCATGGTCACCAGTAGATGTTAAATCACAGAATCAGAGAATCACACAATGGTAGGAGTTGGAAGGGACTTTTAGACATCATCCAGTCCAATCCTGCTGCCGAATCAGGTCCCATCTAGATAAGGTCACACAGGAACACATCCTAGTGGGTTTTGAAACCCTCCAGAGAAGGAGCCTCCACACCCTCCCTGGGCAGCCTGGGCCAGGGCTCCCTCACCTCAACAGCAGAAGTTTTTCCTTACATTTAAAAGGAACTTTTTGTGTTCCAGCTTCATCCCATCACCCCTTGTCCTGTCACAGGATACAACAGAAAAAAAGTGCTGCCCCAACCACCTAACACCCACCAGTGAGATATTTGTAACTATTAATGAGCTCCCCCCTCAGTCTCCTCCAGACTGAACAGTCCCAGGTCCCACAGCCTTTCCTCCTAAGGACGATGCTCCAGTCCCCTGATCATCTTGGTGTCCCTGCACTGGTGTCTCTCCAGCAGTTCCCTGTCCCTCTGGAGCTGAGGAGCCCAGAACTGGCCACAGGAATCCAGATGAGGCCTCACCAGGGCAGAGTAGAGGGGAAGTAGAATCTCCCTTGACCTGTTGGCCACACTCTTCTTGATGCATCTCAGGATGCCATTGGCCTCATTGGCCACGAGGGCACATTGCTGGCTCATGTTGAGTTCAATATCAACCAGCACTCCCAGGTCTGACAAAAAATCTGACCAAAAAAAAGTGATTTTTGATTCTGACAAGGTTTACAGGTGCATTTATCTAAAGGAACTAACTTCTTTTTTGCCTGTTATAAATGAACTAAGTACATATCCATTACAGTCATTTTTACAGTAATGTTGTAATTGTGGGTTTTGTGTACCTTTTTTACCCCTTTTCTGAAAGACCTCTAGATCCATGTATACATAATTTATTAATAAAAGTATTTTCTTCTGGCTGCCGGTCCTCCAAACTCAGTTTATTACCTAAGAGTCATCAGGTTCAACCTCAGCCTAGTTATTACCAGATAAACATTTTGAGAGCCAAACCAGGGCTCACTGACACCTGATCAACTCCATTGCTTTTATTTTTAAAGATCGGTAGTGCAACAATGGTCTCCATCAACAAATCCTTCAAATATCAGCTTTTAAATGACTAGATGCATTAACAACCTTTGCACAAAAGGCAGGTAATAAATTGACAGTGTTGTAGAGATGCTGTAAATAAAGAGGATAGTAAAAAAAAATAAAGCAAAAAAGAGGCAAATCACCGTGACAGGGATAACAGGAACAAACATAAGAAATACTTAGAATATTTGCTATAAGCCTGGCACATATTGCTTGGAAACAAGAGGAGACAAGAGAAATGCAGGTGCATTAGAGAAACACAAGAGATGCTATGCTAGCCAGTGGCCAACTGAATGAAAAAGACAAGTATCACCATCCAGCATATATTTGAAGGTGTTTCTCCAAAATCCAGGGATGCAACAGTGCTTTTGAAAAAACACCTGCCAGGCTCCTATCTCTAGTTGAGTATGTTAAAGAAAAAGCACCCAGAATCAAACAGGAATGGGTGTAGACCAGGACCACTAAGACCAGGAGAATTGAAAAGGAGATTGGCAGATTGTCTATGAAACGATGAGAGGATTTTACAGCCAGAGGCAGCTTACTTGGCAGCTGTCTGGTAGAGGTTAGGACATTGGCTAGCATGCATCTCAACACAAACACCCTTGTTTTCCCAACAAATGTATTTGCTTCAAGATTTACAGTCTGTTACCTTACACCCATGTTATTCCTGCCTTTCCTCCCTCCACAGCAGCTAGTTCAAAAAGCCTATGGGACACACATCTCCCTCTTTGGCAGCCTTCACTTTGTGGCTCCATTCTCCTGCCTTTTTCAGACTACCACTCTTTTTAGCTCAAGGTTCCTGCTCTGGTTTACTGCCTACTGCCACCACCACAACGTCAGCCCTGCCTAAGCCTTCAGAGAGCGTTGTGGCCGCAGGGCTGGAGCGCACGGCAACGCCAGCCTTTGTGCAGGGACATGAGCGGCAGCACTGGTGCCTGCCGCCTTCCAGCTGGGACCGATGATCTGTTCCAACAGAGAGTCAAAACAGATTAGTTTAAACCACAGACGATTTAATCTAACCTGTCTGATTTCAACCTGGAACAGAGACACAGAGGCAGTCATCTGGCCATCCCCGGTCTCAGCTGGGAGATGGCAACCCACAGGGATGCCTCCCCAACAAGACAGGAACCTGCTGCATGAGCATATCTCTGCCAGAGAGTTAAACTAATCTGTTTGTGCCTCGTTTACCTATTGGAATAGGCTGAACGTTTTGATGGCAGGGCAGTAGCACTACAATAACCTGACGTACTTTCCACGATCATCTCTCAGGAAGCTGTGAGTGAGCTTAGCACAGACTGAGAAGCAACCTGTTTTTACATCCTGAGCCCAAGAAGGGAGAGAAAACAACGTCCAGGACTCAATTATCTGTTTTCTTAAGAGACAGGAGTTACCAGTAGGTTGCCTCGAGGCTCTGAATGAGCACCCATATTCCTGCTTATCTTCATGAGGGATTTGAGTAATGGGACAAATAGAAAGGATATCACTGTTATAGGCGACAAAAATTCATAGCTGAACATGGCTTCCAGTGCTCAGATCAGTGCTTACAAACTACTGAATAAACTCAGAATAAACCAATTGTGTAAGACCTCTAAGAAGTCTTTTTACAAGACACAGCTGCACACGTCCAACTTCAAGCTACCCAGATACCTGGGAATATGAACCCTGTGTGACAGCTTTTGCAGAATTATTTATGCTTCCTTATTGTTTGACACTTAAGACTCGCTTGTTTTCATCTAGGACGTCCTTCCTGAATCACAGGTGCTGCTTTTGGGTGTTGCAATATTACTGACGCCATCAGCTTGCTGATAAGAACATGACAACATCCCATGCTGTTACAGATGGAATCCAACAGGACCTCATCTGAGAGGCAAGATGCAGAAACAGCCACTTGCTATAAAACAAAAAGATGCTCAAGATTAAGAGGTCAGCAGCATTTCAGAGACAAGGTCTTATGGGAGTGCACAGCTCCAAAGGGTTCAGCTTGGCATTAACTATGTGGTATTTCACATGAAACTTTTCAAAGTTTGCATGTCTTGCTTCATAAACTTGTGGAATGAAGCTGGATGTTAACCTCAGTGCACGGCAAGTTCTGATGGAACTTGCTATCATGGATACATTATATGGTTATGTGCCATTAGTTAGTCATTTAAACAGAGAAAAGAAAAGGAAATGATGGCATTTGGGTCTGATATGTTCTGAAGATCTGCTGACTCTCCTGCTTGGAGGATAGACCAATAACATTGAAAACTTTTCTTCACCTGAGAAAATTACTTCTTTGGCTTTCATTCACAGCCAAGAAAGTCTTAGCTAAATATTATTAAAAAACTGTTATAAGACTAAAGTTCTTGCTTGAATCCAATGTTTGAAGGTAAATAAATAAGATGAAGAGAGCCAGGAGTTTCACATCTGGATAGAGATGAGAAGTGCTCTACAGATAATGACAATTTAATAGCTGAAACAGTTCTTCTGATACCGTGGCAGTCCAGGTATTGACAGCACGGGACATAATGCTGATACACAGCTTCTGTAAATTTTCTTGGCCTCATTGAAACAGATTGTCAATTCTGCTCAATCTTCTGTATGCTATGGGACCAAGAGACCATCTCTTTCCTCTTGAGCTTTTAGGATTCTTCCAGCCACTGTTCAATACCTGGGAAATGACTAGAGTTCTCAGCATGATGACAAGGGCTCCTAAATTGACTTAGTAGACCAATACTAAGTGACCTTGAGTCCAGCAGCACAAGTTGCCTTGTGAACGCTGTTTACACCTTAATAGCACAGGTCCACATGAGCTCAGACATATGATTTTCTAGGTGACAATCTGAACTTCTCCATGAGACCATTCCTGACTAATTGGCTGAATGCTTCTGTTTTTAACAAGCGTTGGACATCCCATGATCCAATGTAAAGCAAACGCACTCAGGCTTCCTCATCTCTCTGCATCACTGTATTTTAATGCACTTCCCTAAGCAGTGAAGCACATGGAGGCTCACTGTGGGGGAAAAAATTATGTACAATGAAAAAAGACTCGCTCTTGGTAATGCAACGGTTCACAGAGCCACTGAATAGTGAAGGTGATGATCTCTCCAGAGATCATCCAAGTCCAACTCCCTCCTAAAGCAGGTTCACCTCAATCAGGTCACGCAGGAACATGTCCAGGCAGGTTTTCAAAAGAGAAAGAGCCTCCACATCCTCCCTGGGCAGCCTGGGCCAGGGCTCCCTCACCCTCACAGGAAAGAAGTGTTTCCTTATGTTTAAATCTAACTTTCTGTGTTCCAGCTTGTGCCTGTTGCTCCTTGTTCTGTCACCGGGCACTACAGAAAAAAGACTCATCCCATCCTCTCGACATCCACCCTTTAGGTATTTCTAAGGTATTTTCAGTATTTATAAATGTCTAAGGTCCCTCTCAGACTTCTCCAGGCTAAACAGGCCAAGGTCCTGCAGTTTTTCCTCATAAGGGAGAAGTTCCAGTTCTTGGTAGCCCTAATTTGGTAGTTAGAGGTCCACTAACAGAAAGAAAGTACTATTTGGATTCCTTGTGTAGAGAGCAAAGAACAGGAGCAGGACCATCATGAGCAACTGGCTGAACACTTCTGTTTTTAACAAGCCTGGGATGTGCCATGATCCAACATAAGGCAAACACATCAGCAGTTTTTTTTTCCATCACAGCAGGGAGAGAGACCAAGGAAGTTGAAACAGCAAACATGAAACACATAGAGGAAAGACCTGTCCTCTCTTGGCCAGAGAATGCTACCAATCTCAGGAGCAACAGGGTACAGGGAGCCTTAATTCATTTGCACAATCAGGATGAGTGCATGCAAATGGATTCAATTTCCCTTCTATAATTGTTTCCATTTTAAAACACATTGCTAGAAATTATTCTTGGCAAAGACATGCAAAAGCAACGAAGACAAACACGAGCCAAAGTACGATGATCCAACAGATCCTTTTGTAACTAACCAAACATAAACAAGGATTAAACATAGCTAACTTCTGTTTACTATTCATTCTAATGACAAAAAGAAATCTCTTTTAGAAGAGTGTTTACAAAAAGGGCATATTGTTTCAGGCCTTCTAAGATCTACCTCTCCTCAGGAATAATCTGTAACAGTCAAATGGTTATCATTTACAGCATTTCAAAGAGGGGAACCACAGAAACTGGAATGCAGGTGGCAGATGGGGAAAGAAATTAAGGTCATGACATGGTTCAGCAAACAGCAAATCATGATAAGGTGGAGGTGCTTCCCACCCCAGGACAACTGCTGTACTTGACAACTTTCAGGGTCTCCACTGAAACACTTCAAATCTTCTCCCTCACAAAGCCAACCAGCAAAACTTAACTTGCTGGGTTACTCTGAGGTTGAAATCCAGTGTGCAAGCAATCCCTTCCCAGCTCCTGGTCTGTCCTCTTTAGCAGGAGCTGCTCTCCCACAGAGCCTGGTAGTGCTCTCCAGGCAGATAACTACACACCACATGATTAGGAGTCTGGGATAGGGGCATGGGGGATTTGCATAGATCTGTGCTGGAAATGGAAACTGGAGATGGCATTTTCATTTTAACCTACTTAAAAACAAAGGGAAACGAAACTGAGTATCTTCAGTGTCACTTGGATATGACTGTATGCTCTGGGTTTGAGAGGAGTGAAAAGAGACTGCTTACAGAGCATTAATGGGCAAGTTACAACTAAATAGTTGCCCAGTTCTGGAAATGAAAGCCTGAAACTGAATGTCCAGGTTGCAAAGTGTTGGGAGAAGGGACTGATCACATACTTTCCATTTAAGCCTCCTTCCTTTCCTGAAGAATCAATATACTCCTTCCTGCCCCTTGAAGATTTGTTTTGCACTGCTTTTCCCTGTACTGGGTTGGAGACTGCTAGAAACCACAGACGGAAGGTATACTTTGGTGTGCAGGCAACTAGAGGCAAACACTGTTATCATCGTATTTCCTAATGCAGCTGCAATGCTGAACGCACACAGAGCCTTGTGGCAGGACACCACGCAAACGCTCCTGCAATCAGCCTGCTGCCACATTTTTCACGGTGGCATCCTTCCTATTCACGTTTCATATAATCTCCCTATTTTAAAAGCTCTGTAATTCTCAACATTACCACTGAATAATATATTTATTAATTTGTTAGTGCCACTGACGGTCTCCAAGGCTTTTCGTCGCGAATGTGTGTCAGCTTATTGATTCTAGCCCTCCCCTCCTGGCACTGCTTCCCTCTCTTCTGCCAGGCAGGCAGGAACATACTTCTGTGCTGCTTCAGGTCATAATTGGGGGGAAAAAAGAAAAAAGATAGAAATGTTCAATGTGACTCATACATAATTCAGCTTATCAGCTACCCAGGAGAAATGAGAAGAGAAGGTATATGCGTGTCTATTTCTCCTACTATCAACAGGAGAAATAATTTCCAGTTACACTAAGTCTGCGTAGTTTGGTCACAACAGGATTTGCAGTTAGAAGGGGAAAATGAGAGACACGGGAGCAGAGAATAAAAAGGGCAGTAGGGAAGTGAAGTCTTAAAAGACATTCACTTCTGTGAGGATTCCTCATTCCTCCAGGAGACTGGACTCATGCTTCTCACTTAATATTCAGGATGGAGTATAATTGCAATTAGAAAGGATTATCTGCCTCTGATCTGTAAAACATCACAGAAATCTAAACAAAATAAAGTTCCAGATTAGTCAGCCACAAAGACATGGAACAACAGTCTGCTAAACCCTGACTGTGACTCCTGCATTCAACGTTAAGGCCTACGTTCTAAAGAGCAAATTGTGAAGAAACGTTACAACTGATTGTTATAAAGGATTTTTAATGTCAAAATCAGTATGTGCTGTGTGTATTTAGCAGCATGTAACCATGAGGATGTCAGTGACAGAGCTTTGTCATGCACCAGGGACCAATGCATTAGGCAAATTCTTGTAAGGAAGTGCAGAACGTCTGCATCGTTCAAACTGCCACCTGAGAGCAATTACAGGAATTATTTTAACCCCAGAAGCAGACATAAAATCCAATCCTAGTTGACAGTCTTGAGGGCATCGAGGGTTCCATGTGAAATGTGTCATTTTCAAATACCTCTACAAAATCCACGTTAGGAAAGTGATGGCATAACAATAGAGGTGAGGCCCTTAGAGCTGTTTCTTGGAGGACACTGAGACTACACGCAACTAGGGCATCGAGCTGAAGTATCCACTTCACCAACACACAAGGAAGGGAATAGTAACAACAATAATTAAAAACAATCACACTCCCAAAATGCAGAAACAGCATCATCTAAGGCAGACAACACAGAACAGTGAGATAGCATGACCGAAAAAATAATACAGACCCATCCTCAGGAAAGAGAAATATAGAATGTTTGATTCTTAAATACAGATATATCATAATAGGACTTATTTTCTTATTCAGTTGAGCCTCTGTGAGAAGCAGATGTAGCTCTTCATCTTCTGTAACCACGCTCCCAACTCTGTATGCCTGAGCATATAAAAGCTCTTACATGGAAAACGTTTCTTAATTTTGCCCATTATGAGAGTGCCCAGCAAGGGGTTGATGCTCTTCAGTTAGAGGCGAAAACACAGTCCCTCCAGCCTGCAGATCATCGTTGACCTTGTGGGATCACGTTAAACTGGCGTTGCTGCCGATTAAAGGAAGTTTCCAAACAGAAAAAGCAGGCTCTGTGCCTGACTGGCAGTGACTTTTGATTCTGTGGCTCTTAAACTGCATGCACGCATGTCTTTTCCTGTCTCTGGTGTTTCTTAACGTTCCCTATTTATGTGGTGGTCTGCAAGTTTCACCTCATCAGGAAATCAGCAGGAGCACCAGGGAGCTGAGAAATATTGTTGTGCTCCTTTCTGCAAATGCACGTCTCTGTGGGCCTTTGAACATTTAACACAGAGCAAATAAATTAATAGAGTGTGTGTGCATGTGCATACATATTGTAAGATACATAAAGGCAACGGCAACCAAAGGCAACAGGAATGTGCTTGGAACAGTTGGGCATTCAAGTATCCAGTATCGCAAAAACCCTGCTGCAAGAACCATTTAAATGCAGATCTGCACGTAAACTGCTGAAAGAGCTCCGCTGAGCCTTCTGCACTCACATCCACTGCTGCACAGGAAAGAACTAACAAAAAAAGATCTGCTTTTTCTATCCCCAAATCATTTTCTAGTCCATAGCACCTTGTTACCTTGTTCCTAACAACAATACTGAAGAGCAAGCCCATCCTTTAAAATGCCCCACCTCCAGACACAGGACACACCATCACATCAGGTATTGAATGATTTCTGTGATCCCCATCACCACAGGGTCTGAGCACATTACAGTTGCTGAATGTATTCTCTGTCACAGAGCGGAGAGGAAAACATGGTTACCTCTATGGTATAAATGGGGATGGGAGAACAAGGGACAATAGGTAACTTGTCATGTACGGTTGGCACACCCACCATTGGGATAACCGGACTCCACTGGTTCAAAAATCACACAAGAAATGCTTTCCCTGTTTATTTTTTTTTCATGATTCAAAAGTTTCTACATCAATCCATATACACCAAGCAATTTGCCGAAGTCGTCTCCTGCTTGTCTTAGTAAATGTGAGTTAAGAAATTCAGCCAAATGCCCCTGATTTGTAACATCTTGGCACATTTACAGAATCCTGTATATAAACAAACAACTACAACACATTGATACGCTGGGAAAAAACCCCACATTTCCTTAAAAGCAGACTAATTCTGATAATCTAATAAAGGAGATCATCAACTGATCACAGGACCTTTATATCTAATACACTGTGTATAGAAGAAACAACACAGGAAGCAAAACAAAACCCGCTCATATAGCAAAGACCAAAATCTATTCTTTAACAGAAGAATCAAAGTAACAAGTTGTGACCACAGTGCAGCTAAATTCAGACTAAAAATCTGAAGAGTGACCTGAAAATCTATTCAGCAACTGGGCCAATTTAATCCAGAAGGTACAGTAACATGGATTAAGTTTCTGACTGTCAGATGCAATTCTTAGATACTCTGAAGATAGGTATTACATCAAAATAGACAGATGAGAGAAGTCAACAAACGGCTCTTTAGTTATCGCCCTCCAAGTTAGAAACGACAGACCTCAGACAATACAGCTGTAACACTTTAAAGGAAGTTCACAATCTGCAATCTTTCCATGATTGTCTGCAAAGTATTAGCTTCTACCACTAAGAGGAAATTATAGCACACAGGAACTGCACTTTCTCAAACCAAGAATACCACCATGTTCCTTGAAATACCACACCATCACGGAGCTATTGAAGCCAAAGCTATGTTTTCTGCCACCTAAGGCATAAAACCCCTTCCCATTTACTTTCTAACACTATGAAATTGTCACTTGTGTCTCCCACTTACCTTCCAACACTGTTAATTTGGCACTCGTGTTTATCTCCCCAACACTATTGGTTGCTGTGCACTCATAGATGGCTTCATCTCGGTGAACGCGCAGGGGCTGTATCCGCAGAACCGATCCTGATCCATCATCAAACTCAATAACCTTTAACAATGAAAAGAAAGCACTTCTTTACTGGTATCTTCAGCAGCAAACCTGAACAAACCAGGGGTTAAAAAACAAACCTCAAAACAAAGCCTGGAAGCTATAAAATACTAATGCAATTAGTCAAGTCCAGAAGTGTAAAAATTTCAAGAGTCAAGAACATATTTGCCCTCTGAGGAGGCCAGAGCAAATGAAGATCCAATGAGGTTCTTTATGAATCAATTAAGGTTGACAAATTACCAGCCTGGTAATAAAGATGTGGATCTGATGATTTAAAACATCTGAGCCATATTTGCACTAATGGTTTTACTAATCACGGTGATAGCAATTTAGTGCCAACTTTCACCTTGATGGAAGAGCAGAATGACACACTCTGTGGGATTACCAGGAAAACAGTAACAAAAGTAGAATAAAACCTTGAGCACCTACAGCACATGCCAACTCCAGCAGAAAGGGAGGCTTTTTAATGTCCTTCAGTATCGGGTACTTTGCAACTCCAGCATAATCAACAATGATGTAATTACAATTCCTTCCCCAGCATAATAAATTAAGTCCTTAATAAATCATTGCCTTTCCATCCATCCTGCTAAGCTGTAACATGCATTACTCTAACGTCTACATGAAAGAAAGAGGTATTCGTTATTTTGCAGCTGGATCACTATATGCTATTCCTTAACAGCAAGGCTGTTAAGGCACTGCCTCAGGCCACTGTTAATGCCAAACTCATCCTTCTCCTATTACTGAGCACAGTAAAAGTTGGAAATATTAGCTGAACTGCAGATGGTGACAGCATGAGGGAAAGGCACAAGTCCCCCCTCCTGTCACTTGGGAGCTGCAGGGGGAGATGAAGAGACTAAGCTATACTTCATTCCATACACCCGTCTCCCTAGGACCTGCACTGCCCCCATGCAAAACTTTTACTCCTGTTCAGGAGGGTTTCTCAGAGCACAAAGAGCAAACGAGTGGAAACAGGAAGGAGAAAAATAACATGCACCACAAGACCCTGCAGTGATGGCAGAAATAGGAAGAAATCAAAAGGTAACCAAGAGCACTGAAAATCGGTTATTCCTCATGCTGTTCTAAGTAATAGCAACAGCTTGCAAAAACGCATAATTCGAGGTCAAGGAGCAACAGACAGGACAGAGAAGCATGAACATCACCATGGTACATTTTAAAGAATCATAATTGTTTATTATTAAATGCTCAGTTTTAAATTCACTATGAAACTGTGACCATGTGTTAAACTTCCTACAACCTTTACGAGGGACAGGGCTACGGCCAAATGTCAAAACATGACTAAAGTCAGTTACAGAGATTAATTATAGCGATAATGACCAAAAAGCTAACAGATGAAACAGCAGAGAGCTCTTTCACCCTTACCATCCTTTATCAAACACTCTGTGAGAGAAAGGGAGCTAACAATTGCTAAGGACCCGGCAAACACTGAGAGCAGAAATGCTGTTCATTTGCTAATGATGGCCACCTCTTTAGTGTAATAACTCTGCACGTGTACATCACACTTCTTTATCATATTTTTTCATTTGAATGAGGTTCCAATTTTCCTCAAAAAAAAAAAAAAAGTCAGATTAGCTTAGTAATGAGGTAAAATTAATAGTTATCCAGCAAAAAAAAAAAAAAAAGAGAGAATGCTATTATTCACTATCTCCTAACACAATAAAACTGCCTCAATTATGTATCAAAACTGCTCCCATAAATGCATGTAATATGGCATAGCCCTCTGGTCAGCCACAACAAGAACCAAATTCCCTATAAAGGTTACATCTACCTACACATCAGAATGTTTAAACGGTTACTAATACAACAGAACTTAACCTTTATTAGGGAAAAATAACAATGTAAAACAAGATTAAAATTGATTACTTGAATCAATGGTTTCTGCTCACATACAAAATCATGATTAAAACTGGTGGCTTGAATCAATCCATTCTAGGCAGTAAAGTCATCTCGTGCTCCAGTCAGAAAAGCAACAACATCAAAGACAGTGGATTAGGGGAAAGACAGCAGAATGGCAGAAGGGTCACATTTCCAAGGGCAGATTTAGAGAAGAGAGCCCAACTCCAAAAAAGGGAAGTGGAGAAAGTCACAGAAAATGTATTTGCTATTTCAAATATGAGCCAAATTGGACCCTTTTTCAGAGGCATTTCTGATACCTGCTTTTCCCTCTTCCTTTCTCTCAGACTTGAGTTCACAGGGAAGTGAATTCACCCTTCAGCCTGGCTTCACCATTCCTCTTCCAAGCACATTCGTGGGAGGGCTGGTGGTAGCCATCACTTAGAAAACCTATCAATAGTATTTTGGCACCCCACATTTAGAATGTCACCGGGGAGAGCAGGCCAAGGAGGCGCCTTAGCAACTTTCCCAGTGAAAACAGAAATATACTGCTAGATCCAACTCTTATCAGCTGTCTGCTTCATTGTAAACTTCAGCCTCCCATCTGAAGAAGGATGTTCTATGGGTGTGCTTCCAGTACCATGCTCAAAGGACAACGTTTGCTCTACAAATTGCATTGCTGCAGGCATGGGAATTTACTTGAAAGCTCCCAAATCTGTATCGTAGTGATGCAGAGACACCTGGGTTGCAGGGATGACTGCTGTGTAATTGGGACCTGCAAACATTAGGTTGATTGCCCAAATAGTTTTATTTGCAATTACCTCAAACCGCTGAGAACTGACTTTCTTCCCCTTCTTCATCCATGTGATTCGAGGTTTGGGCTCTCCTGTTGCCTGACACACGAAAGAGGCCACTCCTCCAGAAATCCCAATCTGATCTTCAGGAGCTTTCATAAACGTTGGCTTGCCTGGAAAAATAACCAAACCATTCCCATGAGGACGCATCATCAGATATGCAAGGAAAGTGCCACGTTAATCTAAATTATGATATAATAAGTACTCCTACTACAAATCCAGGTTGAACGGTCTCGGCCACACAAATGCAGTGCAGACTGCAGCACGACGAGCAGTTTCTGCTTGAGTACCTTTTTACCTGAAATGAATAAAGTCCATCTGGTTTGCCTGTAAATGAGGGCAACAGAGGGCTCCCTCCAGCCCCCTTGGGCATTCATTCAGGTATATGATGATTTGAAACCGTTTTTTACAGTTTATATTTTTTAATAGGTGGATTTTTGCAGGTTTATAACATGGTCATAGCACTGTTAAGTACAGAGCAGCTGACACACCAAACCTACCAAATGTACCACGAGCTGACATTAGGCTTCCTGCAAGCTGTTAAGATAGTCATCAAAATTAACAGATACAGTTTTAAGAACACAAAACATCAACATTTAATTTCATGGCCTAAACATTTTACAGTCTGTAAGTATCTAGAAACCTGCACAGGCTGGCCTAGGCTTGGTAAGAAACTAGAGGTGAAAGTCAGCAAAGAAGCCAAAATAACAGTCAGGCCTGAAAGACTCAGCAAAAAAATTACAACTATGGGACAGGTACAGCTGGTGGGATGTAGAAAGACATAAGAGTGAAGGGAGGGACCTGTTCAACCCCAAGACACCAAACCAACGTCCCCAGAGCAGCTGGCAGTGGTTCCCTATCTTCACATTCTGGACAGGTCTACAAGAGTGTCCTTGAGGGACAGAGTGGTGAAATCTGTTAAGCCCTGGTCCTTTAAACACTAAGCTTCTGCTGAATGGATGACTGAGTTTCCCCCATCTAGGAGGGACACAGCTTCAGCAACCCCAAAAGAAGACAATCTTTAAATGTATTTCCTAATGTCTAAGAGAGTAAAATGCTGAAGGTACAGTTGCAAGTTAGAGCTGAACCAGCCAGGCAGCTTACAGCTACACTGAAGAGGGCAGGCACCCTTGTTCTGCTCTGCATTCCCCTCGCCTCCACTCCCTGCCCCCTGACACTGGTGCCCAAAACCATGCTCTCCAGGCTGACCAGAGCCTCTGTGGAACAGATTTCATCCCCTAACCTGGCAGAAAGACTTTTTTTTTTCTTCTTTTCCAAGCAGGATAAGGAGAGAACATTGGTTCAGGGCAGGATCAGACAAAGCTGGAGGGGCACTAGGAGATCGCACCCCTCGCTCAGCAGCAAACTCCCTCCCTCAGCAGCTGCAGGCTGGCATCTGCCACCTGAAGCTGTGGAGTGCAACTTCACCTTCAAACAGCAATCTCTGAAGGCTTTGTTCAAACTATAGCACGTCCTTAATCCCAGTTTTGCCTTCTAGTTTAGCCCATGCTAAGTGCTCCTGCAGAACCCATGCACTCAATGTGCACGGATGCTCAAACAAGTGACATACTCCAACTGCTGCTTTTGGCAAAGCCCAGAGACCAAGCTCTGTCCTTCTCCATCTGTGGACTGGGCCAGGGAGACTGATGAAGGTCCAGGGTGTTTTCTCGCTTCACAAGCACACGTCCACTGCCTATATGGGCTATTGGGGTGAGCTGCAGGAGGGTCTCTGTGCAGAGATCTCAGTCAAGGCTGCCCTGTGCTGGACACAGTCCATTAACAGCCCCACAGTGGGGCACAACCAAGCTTGTTACAGTGGTGCCTCTGTGGTAACAGGTTTGAGAAGGGGTAAAACATGCCATGGTGGTGAGGAGTGAGGTAAAAAGCATGACAAACAGTCTTGCAAGTACCCAGGTCAGAGGGGGGCAAAGACCACCTAGAGACACCATAGTGGAGCAGGTGGTTTCCCTGCAGCCCATATCTGGGGGGGTAGGTGGCCATCATCAACCCACCACAGCTTCAGAATGAATGATGGCACCACATGCAGGAGCAAACATCATCCGAGGACACACTTAGCAGAGAGGGACTGGTGTCATGCCACTCTTGAGGCAGCAGGACAGCAGAGTCCTACAAAACCTGCAACATCAGATGCTAATGGGGACTGTGGTCGTGTGTTAAGGAGCCCACCAACCACCCATCTGGACCACAGGCACCACGGGACACATCAACCACGAACCCAAGTGATCTGGAGGTCACAGCTGAGATACGGAGCTGCAGGCCTGGACCTCTACTACTGCTCCTTGCTCAGCTTCATTTTGAAATAGCCTCTGCAGACAGTGGATCCACCAAGGTCAGCACTGCCCACACAGAAATGCCTACACAGGCTCTGTTCTCAACAAGCCTCTGTGAAGGAGTATCACAGACCTGACCACAGAAATTCATCACACATAGGTGTACTGAATTTGCCATCCTTGGCAAAGGGAGTCCCAGGACTGTGCAAAGAAAACAGCTCAAACACCAGAAAACGCCTTTTGAGACATGATGGCTGTTGCCTGCAGTCTTTGGCACATTGTCCTGACATGAACAGCAAGCAATTATTAAGTGGGCTTGCTTAACTGATGCTGATTTCACATATTTACTCATCTATAATCATGTCTATTTCTACTTAGTTTATATTTACATATATCTCTGTTTATTCACCTCTCATCTATCCCAGTGAAATGTTAATTTGCTGTTCAGGCTGCTAGTGATTGCAGTGTGATTGACTGTTTTGCTATGCTGATGTCTTCTATTGCATTTTGGCAGTTCATTTGGGCTTTTTGATTTTCTGTTATTTACTCTGTGATCTCAGTAAAATAGTGTAAATTTTTCAAATGACAAATACAGCAGGATCCAAAAACTTTTGTCCTTGAAGAATAACAATGCAATTATATCTCTCACTGTACACCTACTCTCCAGCTCGTACACTGAAGGGCTCACTTTACTTTTGTACACTTAAAGAAAAAAAAAATCAATACTATTAAAAACCAGAACAAAAGAAAAGCAAATGTTCACCTGCAGTAAAACCTAACAAACCTGCTCCCTTGTTCAGTTTGAATTTACGTTGCTGTAATGAATCTTTTTCCCCTGCACATTTAATTGAGCAACACTGATTTCTGGAAACCATCTAAATCCATCGAGACTAGTCACAAAAGTGTTCTCTGTCTCTAAACCAACTTCTCACACAGCCTGGGAAAGGGTATTTCTACAAAGCCATCTTAAACATTTGTATGCCCTGAAGTTTTGAAATGGAAGGAAAGTACTAATTAAGCAAACTGAAAATCCAGAGTCCTGGCCCCAGGACAAGTAAGTCAGGCATGGGCACACATTTTTATACTGATTGGTAACTGTTACAGCAAATCCCCAAACTTATCTCAGTGAGAGCTAACAGAGTGCAACAGATCATCCATGAAAATCTTGGTGGCTGTGGAAAATGCATGTGAAGTGGATTAGACTATTTCCACACCTCCCCCTCCAGCCAACATCACTATAACTGTCCTGCCTGAAGGAAGATGCTGTGGGACACATCACTAGTTACCTTCAAAAGGCAGCAGTAACCACTAGGGATAAGGCAAGGCGATGGATAGTACAAGCAGTTTTATTTTGCCCTGTTTTGAGCATTTGTGCTCTTAGGCTAGCCCTAGAAACACAACCAGAACAAACAAGGATGTACCCAAAATACAGTATTTAATCAGTAACCTAGTTCTTATCTTTCCTCTCTTTTTAAATTCAAAATGACCAGAGTCTTCACAGAAGATTATGGACATGCCAAGCTTTACATTAACTGTTTGTTGTTCAAACAACCTACCAACAAGCACAAGGAACTGAAACGCCTTTTGGTGTGAAATCCCATCTTTCCCCTGGAGGCAGAAGGACCAGGCAAGGCTGGAGATTTATTTTAGTCAAAGTTTTAAAAAGAAAATAATAGTGATCAAATTCCAAAGACAAACCTGTAAATATCAGCCTGAGAAAGAACCTCCTGAGCAAGTCTTGGGTGACAGCAAGGAGAGTTGCCGGATGGCTGGGTGCCCACCATACCCACTTCCAATTTCTCCACCACGGGGAGTAACAACTGCAGACTGGTGTATTTGTCACTTGACAACTCCAAGTCCAAACAACTCCAGGCTCTCTCTCCCTTGCCTCTGCTCAGTGCTAGATCCCTGGAGCACGCTCAGTCGTCATCCTCTAAACTAATTATTGCTTCTCACTTCACAACCAAGTTCCCACTGTGCAAGGAGCAGAAATTACTGCTATCATAATCTATATTCACTCATAAGCTTCAGGCAGGATAACGGGAAAACTTTCACTTCCTTGGCTGAAATTTTCCCTGTTTAGTGTCTGCTCAAAACTCAATTATTCTAGAGAGCTTATGGGAACAACACAGTTCTGAGGAGGAAGACTGAAAAACAGAGTGTTTTCTTATTTGGCTGGGGGCTGACATCTCTCCATTGAGAAACTTTAACAAACAAAACAAAACATTTTAGAAATAAAGGACTTTCCTTTCACAGCCGATGGTTTTGTACATGTCACTTGCTGAGCACACACAGATCCCTGGGAAATTCTATAAAGCGAATAGTGAGCAGGGCCTCATGGTGTGGAAGAGATGCTAGCAGAGATTTAGGCACACACTAGTTCACTGTCGGAGAAAACAGCAGCAACCTGATGTAGAGTCCTGGGCTGAGCTAGTGTGTGTGTGTGTGCGTGTGTGTTGCTTTCAGAAGAAATTCTCTCCTGAACTACATTTTAAGAGGTCTACCAGAACATGGGTACAGAAAGCCAGAGAGAGAAGTACAAGCACACTTCAGGTATGCACTAATCAGTAAGGCTGTTGCCTTCCCTCCCCAGCAAAAGCAAATGCAAATGCATTTGGGAAGGTAAACTAAAGCCCTCAAAGGCAGAAATCTCTGGTCTGCAACTCATAGTGAGAAACAGTCAACCCTGGAGATGAGTGCCTCTTGTCTATGTTTTATATACGTAATCACTGATGTTCTCTACCATCTCAGCAGCACTTTTAAAACTTGCCCTGCCAAACATTTGTAGCAGAGTCACGGTATTTAAATTCTCTTTTTCAGGCTTTTGTTCCTTTACCAGAGCAGTTCAGAGTCACTTCAGCACATGTGTTATTCTTAGGCTGTGCAGCTTCTCAGTAGACCCAAAGGACCTTCTCCCAGGGAGAAAAGTGTCTTTTGACATATTTCCTCCAAGGCACAAAGGTGTATCCCACTCCCTCTAACTTGGTAAGGTGTCTTGCACGTGAACCAAGGCCTTTGAGAAGTAACACGTGACCTGCATTAACCTGACTTGAATACTAGCCAGAGCCTTGAAAAATGATGCAGGGTCACATACATTTAGCAGAGGTAATACTTGTATTTCACTACATATTAGGTCTACAACAGTCACATAACAAAGATGCTTCTGTGTAATTTTGTAAGAGCCAAAAATTTCAAGTGGCTGAAACATAACACATGCTTCATACACTCCAATATTAACTTGTTAATTTCAAAGACTCACCATTAGATGGTTTCTTAAAATAAAGGGGAAAATTAAATCCGATGCTGCTTCTTTATTTAGCAGCCACATCAAATACACCTCATCCAAAGATTGGCAATCACACTGCTCCTCCTGTTCTTGTGGATGCTCTTTTACCAAAGAGTTGCACGGAGGCTTGAGAAAAATGAATTATTAAACACGTCTGCAATTATGTGTCCTGTGAACACTCACCTGCTGAGAGAGATCTTAAAGAAAAATATCTCTGTCCTCACGCTACAAGTGCCCACTGTTCTAAATAGAAGGGCAGCCAAAAACAAGACAAGTGTTGTAGGAGGGAGGAGATTGTATTTTAATCTGAAAGCTTTTATGACTTAGGCTAAATTAAGATTAAAAATAGTCTTTTTTGTTAAAGGAGAAAAAAATGCAGTTGTGATTTGAGATGAACTAGATAAGCACATACAATAGGTGTACATGAGTGACTTTATTTAGGTGTCTGGGCTAAATGAATTAAAAGAAGCTATTGACACAAACACAAAAAAAGATCGTAATGGGAATAGTTCTTGAGCCTGGAAATTGTGAAAAGTCAGGTTTAAATCCCTGCCTTTAACCTTCCCTGTCACATATGCCAAGGTACAACTTCCACTGAAAAACAACTTGCCTGCTGTTCTCACACGGCTGCTTGTCAGGACCAATATGTGAAAAACGATGATGTGGCTTCAGTTGTTGTAACACTGGGAAGAGACCAAGAACGACACCGACTTTCTCATGTTCCTGACTGACTTTGAAGTATATATACAATGGCCTAGAAGACAGAGTTGGCCCGTTTTTATATATATACCGCAAGGGCGTTTCTCTGTTTCCTTTATGAACTTGGATGAATGGTATCTGTGCATGGACGGATGCCTGCTGGAAAGATATTCTGGTGAAACCTACTCTGTTTTTCTCCTAAGCATCTGCTGCAGGGCAGGAGGCAATCCAAGGGGCTCTCCAGCTATCCTTCTGGTTAATATCCTTATGTTTTGCTTTCAATATACCCAACACCATTTACGTTTGGTTCCCATCCCTTTGGGACTATTAGAAATATTGTCTGGCAAAACACAATTTTTCAGACCTGCCCTTTTGATTCTTGTATGATTTACGAGTAGGAAGAGCCTGCTGGAGCTTTGTAATAACATTTCTTTAACAACAGCTTCCTAAAGCATCATCAGGTCTTAATGACCACAGCGCTAATTCATCCCTTATTTCTCCCATTTCGGTTTTATTTCACTGAGATGACAGCAGTTTGGAATTGGAACTTTTGTCCCTTACTGCTTGGTGCAAAGTATTAAAGAACTGCATATGTATACAGTGGGGTGTTCTCTATTCAGATATAGACACAATTTTCTTCTTATCCAAGTGAATGGACCGTAACCCTTTCTCCCATCCGCTCTGTAAAACACTTACTGCATCCCAATCACAGGTTCACTCAATTCCACATTCGATGCATTCCTCAGATCACTCTGAATTACAGGTTACTTGATGTTACCTGCACATCCTCCTCTCTTGTTTTATCATCTTAATGTTATTAGGGTTTAATGCTTAAGAGATTCCCAGCAGCGAGGACAAATGATTTCGCCATTTCAATCCAATTTTAAGTCGTTGAGTTTTCCAGCTTCAAGTGTGCTTGCCCGTGATAATCAAATCTACAAATATTACCTCAAAGCAAGGTGCATTCCTCCTCACCTTCCCCTCCTGACTTCCATAAAGTTCCTCACAGATACCTTTTGAGCTCGTACAAAACGAAATCAAATAAACTGAATTATTAATATCCAAAACTTTAAGAAGCAGGTTTTTTTTTTTTTAAGGTGTTCAATGACCTCTGTAACTTTCAGAGGAAAAAAATTACATTACTAAAACAATAAAAGCATTCACCCAGCAGAGAATGAGCTTTTTATTAACACTAGCAGGAGTCAACTAAGTAGCAAAGCACTCATTTCAGCAGGTGAGACCTGCTGCACTTTGTTTATCTGTAACAAGCCTGCTAAAGGAGAATGCAAGAGTATATGTTAGGTCAAATGTCTGTAATTCCATTAGCATTTGTAACGGCTTAAGATTAGAAGCTCTTATCATCTTTGATCCCTGTTTCTTTACCGTATCACCCAATGGGTGCTGCTTACAATTTCCAACAGGCTCTTTCCTTACCAGTCTAAAGCCAACGCCCTGAACAGGGGGCTGAGATGTCTTGGTGGGATGAGATGTCACAGGTGGGAACCCTCACATCCAGATCAGCATTTTCAAGCCCTCTTTTCCCTTTTGCTAGTACAGGATTTATCCTTATCAAGTCTGAGATAAAACATTAAATGGACTTTAAGTCAAAATTCCATATTTTTCAACTCCTTCTTAAAAAATACACCTTAAAACCTCAAGTGTCCTGTGTATTTCTGCTCAGTGTCTGGACAGTTACACATGAATCAACCCTTCACCAGTACAAACTGGGCATTTGCTGTTAAATGTTGCTGTTTAGGTAAACCTGCTTGCTCTATGGGTTTACGAGGTAAAAGCCATTAGTTCACTCAAGTGTTCAGGCCACAATTACTGGATATTAATAAACTACAGCAACAGCCTGTCATCATAGTATTGCAGTGTAGTAAATGTCTAATTCTGTCTCTTTGTGAATCATGGAAATTACTGATAAGCTGAAATGCTTAAAATTAACTGACACAATACTGAAACTGAATTGTCTCAGGCAACCATCACACAAGGATGCTGTGCAAGTCACTCGGCAATACTGAACATTCAGGGTGCCAATTTGTTAGGGGAGAGAGTTTCAGGCAGGCAACTTAAACTTTAATGCAACAGGGAGGTGCTTTCTCTCCATATCATGTCTGCAGGGTGCCTACAGATTTTGCACACAGGGTGGCAAATTTTCTCCATTATTTTTCAAGGCTGTTGTAATGGCAATGTCTTTCTCAAAGTGCCTGGCTGGCTATCAATGTGAACTGCTTTACATCTTAGTAAGAGGATCCCTAACTCTGGCTAATCCCTGGGCTTTGATTGATTTTTGTCTATGGGCTTTTAAAAGTTTGTACGCCAGAAAAGGATGAGGGGGAAGGGGGAGGAGGAAATCAACCTCTCTACTATGATATCAGTCTTACATTCGCTTCCAATAACTGAAATAACACACAACTAGGAAAAAGAAAAATATGCCAAGAAGCACAAAGCAGTCCTGCACATGGCTGAAGAATACTGATCGAAAACAAAGCAGAAAAACAGCCCAGGAAAAAGAAAAACACAACCAAACATCCTTCTAGAACCTCAGGTTGTCTTCATTTCCTCTGCTCTGCTTTTACATTTCCCTTGAGCGCTCGCAGCCTGTGCATGCAGTTTGTCACACATCTCAGGGAAAAGTCAGACCTTTATATACATTTGGGTTTAGCCTTCCGTTCTAGCTCTCCAGTATTAATGCTGAGTATAACACAGAGTAAAGAGAGCAGAGAAGCACTGCTCTAAATGCAGACCTTCCAGCAGCCTCGCAGAATGGTTTTCTGCTTTGCTTTAATTTAAAATTGAAACCTAAAGTCAAATTTCCACCTGGTAATAGCTTAAAGGCACTTCCAATTAACTTGGTAATATACACTTTCTGAGTTAATAAATTTCGCAGCCTCTGTGTTTAATACAATTAAACATTTGGGCCTTTGGCCTTAGACCTTATTTAGTTTGAGAAAGGATTGCAAGGAGACTGCCTCCAATTATCACCATTTACACAATATTCACTTAAGGGCTTTGGAATGCATACATATAGAACATTCATTTAATCATACACAAAATCCAGTACCTGAATTCACGCCTCTTCTCTCTCTTGCACAGAATACACACAATGGACAAGGGAATAATAATAATGCCAGCTACTGGGCTCTGAGATCAGTCATCACAATGCTGCCTGAGGCAGCACGTAGCAGCCCGTGCCTGATCCTAGGAACTGACTTTTCCTTTTTTATTTGCAAATTTCTTCAAAACTTCAAAGTTCATAAAGTGTGTTGCAGGGTGTAAAGAACCTGTAAGATCTGCAGGACCGAGAAACAAAGGCAGAACTGAAATCGTGTGCTTGAAAAAACATGAAAATTAATTTTTGCCAGCATGCCTACCACATTAAACACCATATTCTTTTACACAAAAGGATTAAAAGGTTTTAATCCCTCTTTGCAAGCAGCCAGTCCTTGATTCAGCAGTTCAAAAGGCTTTGCCAAGCTCATGTTTTTTTTTCCTCTGCTTTTAAGAATTAAAAAGTGAGTGGAAACCTTATTTTGTAAACACAGAGCATAGCACAATGATTTTAACAGAACCAAGTGCCAAAGTAAGGGACCTCTTCACAATATCTGTTACTAAAGCAAAGACATCCCGAGGCTCTCAGGAAGGCCTTTGGTGAGGGACCTGCATCTTATTTTAATGCCACTGTGCATGGCTCCATCCTCCTCCTAGTAACAAGATGAATTTCTCCCTCATCTGCCCGGTGAAGAGGAAAAGTTCCTGTTTAATGACAAGTTTCTGTTGCACCGGTGACTCTTTTTCCCTACATCTATCAACTGTTTTATAATGCAGCATCTGTAGTACAGTCTGCAGAAAACCAAGAAATGTAATTTCCACATTTAAGTGTTTACCAGAGTGTAAAAAATTTCAGCAGGGAGCTAGGCACCCGAGCAAAATATTCTCAAGTAAAAAAAAAAGCCAAAAGTTACTTGGTTTTGCTCCACTTTATTTGAAAATCCCCTAGAAAGATGATTAATTCCCCATTAAAAGGCTTTCTCCAACTCAGACTCCTTGATAAGCCTGGATGGAAGGGCTCAATGCTTCTGGAAGACACCAGGCAGCACTTTTCTCTCTGTAACGCTGTATTTTCCCAGTGATTAAACGAAGGCAGAGCCAGGCAGAGCATAAAAACAATCTAAGCAGAGGTTCAATGCCAGGGCTATCACCTCCACCTGGCAGCAGGACTGTGGTGGCAGAAGGCTGTTCAGCAATTCAGATACTCCACAGAAAAATGACAAGAACCAAAAGGCAGTGCCATAGCCACGCTGTGCAGCACCCACCCGCACGCTGACCTCACGCAGGAAGCCCCAGGACCCGCTGTGTCCTGTCCATGAACTGCCCCTGTGTTCCCAAAATGGCTCTTGACATATGTGGAAAACACCTGACTCTATCCAACGTGATTATTGGGTGTCCAAACCCCACGGTAAAGAGAGTGACACATGTCAGAGGTCTGCATTTTTTACAGCCACTGCAATGCAGCCCTGCTCTGTGCACGGACAGGGCAGGCACTTCATCTCAGGAGGTGCCCAGTCCCCTCCTCCATCCAGGGCTTTCTGGTTCAGCAAGGGCTGACTTCTAGAAAGGCATAAAAATTAATCACCTTCATGGTTGCTGCATTCTTGATTTAATTTTTCTAGCATCCATTCCTTGCTGTGTTATGAATTTAAAAGATAAAATGAAAAGCTCTTTTCACTTTAATAACTTTTCTCTGTGTAGATGATCAGATCAGCCTCTGTTTCCAAACTAAACTCCTTAAATCTCCAGCTACCAGGCACGGTTCCAGATTTTTTTTTGTTTTGTGGCCTGCACCAGCTTTTACTTGATTTCACCTGATTAGGCAGAGAGTTGCAAGAACTGCAGAATGTTCATGTGAAGTCTGCCACACTACGAGCTGCTGCGGCCACCAAGTCTCTCCTGAAGCACAGAACATCATGACCTAGGACAGTAAGGTGCTTAATTTGAACTGCTCGAGCAGGCCTGGGACTCCTGCACAGGCTGAAGTACCCACCGAAGAAGAAAGGCTGCTCTCAGGACCTGCAGGACCAAGGAATCACCGCTGTGAGTGCTTTGTGCCTGGAGCCTGCTGGGCAACCCAGCACCACAGTTACTGTACAGCCTGTGTAGGAGTGTGTGGCTTCTGAGAGCTTGAATCTATCTAAAGGAAATATTTCTTCTGTGTCACGAATTATCTCTTTCTTTTGCACCTCTGACAATATCTGTATCGCTGGGAAACAAAAAACCAGTTAACATCACCATCACAGTACATATCTTGGCAAGCCAGCATGTATATTGTACCAAGGAGGTGGTATTTGGGACAGTGTATTTTATCCTCGCGAAACCAGAAGCACTGCCTGCTACCCAGAAACAAACTTCTCTGGTTAAAAGCACCAAAAGTATAACCCTCACTGGTTTAGGAGGACACGGTCCTTGCTCAATGTGGACCTCTGCTGCAGGTCACAGGGACCTTACTGTGACATCAACTTCTGCAGTACCTGGTGAGACAGAAGCAGATCAAAACCCAAAAGAAAGTGGTGTCAGGGAGTTACAGCATATGTCTAAAACCAAACAAACAGGCACAGGCTTTCACACTGGGTACTCCTCAGCAGCTGCCTTCCCTGTGAACACCTTACTGTTCAGATTACACTCAGAGTCACCAGCCACGTGGGTTGGCATAGCCTCAAACAAGCTGGCACTAAGCAGAAGCATTCAGATTAAGAATGTCTATAAACAATGAAAAGCTTACAGTAGCTCCTGCAAGTTTTCTTTGTGTTCTCTTATTCACCTCAACTCAAATATGTTCTTTATATTTAACTAACAGCTCTGTATTGTCCCTTAACCCAGACCTCAATTTCATGCAAGATTCACATGATCACAGAGGGTAGCCAAGAACTGAGTGGCTGTTCTGCTGTTGACTCCTTGCCACAACAGTCACCAGGATGAGCCCATCAGGTGAGACCCTGGAACTGGCAATACCAACTCTCACATTGACTTGTGCAGCCTGGAAAGACATTCATCCCCAAATCTGAGCATCAGAAACACATGGAAGGCTGTGAGTGCCACAAGAGAGCAGGAAACAAGTATGCTGTTTACAGAGATCTGCCATACTTAGTGTTTGCCTGCATCACTTACTTTCATTTTTGCTGCTACACAAAACTATCACGTGCTACAAGCTTAAGGGACACGCACACAGATGCCAGACCTGCAAGGTTCAGCTTGCTTTCAAGCTCTTCGTGGAGAATACATGGGATAAATTTGTAACAGAAAACAGATGTCTTTTACAGTGTTGTACTTAAGTCTCCCTCACCCATCCCCACTCTGTTGACTGAATCCCAAGGTTACTGGCTTCACACTCGATTTGCTGAACTAAAATCCATAGCAGCAAAGGGCTGACAACCTACCTCTATGCAAGTTAACTGCTCTTCTCAGGTTTTACACATGTAAGAAGGAAGGTACTGCTTCCACCTCGGAGAACCTGACATTCCAGTGTATTTTGTGAAGGACATACATCAGGGTGAAACACAAATCTGTATGTGTATCTGAAGCTCGAAAGAATGGCAGCCTTCCTTACCTACTGCAAGTTGGTGCATTGCTAAATGGTAACAGCCTAGATAGAACAGGATGAGACAAAAGAGCTTGTCCCATTATGCCTGCTTCAAGTGAGTTTCATTAGTCTCTCAGCTGTACTAACACTGAGGAGAGCATACCTGTATATAGGCAAATGGCTCTTGCTTAACAACTACTCATGCAGGAATAATCCCCTCCCTATCACCAATCTTTGATTTTCACGTTATGTTTTAAAGACTGACTTGAAGGAAGGTGCCTGCCAACTCTGCTTGTGTTCTCCAAGAATAAATGTTTATCAAAGTGGGGTTCCCCATATGCTGAGCTGGAATTAGTTATACCAACAGGTTATCAAACACGTTGTTGCCTGTCACTGTTATCAAAAGGGAATCTGAAACAGAAACACCAAGCAGCAGCAGCAGCCACGCACTGCAGCCTGTCAGAGGAAGCATGACACAGGACAGCCAAAATGTACAGGCAAAAAAGGGCTCAATGGGGCTTCCCTTAAGTAGTGTGCAGTCCCTCAGCCTCGCAGGGGTTGTACTGCACAGCTTGTTTTGTGAATGGATCACGTACCAGCTTAAGTAGGTTCGAGTTTCAGCCACACATCTGTTACTGGAAAACTCTTTCNCCCTGTTGAGGTGAGGGAGCCCTGGCACAGGCTGCCCAGAGGGGTTGTGGAGGCTCCTTCTTTGGAGGTCTTCAAGACCTGCCTGGACACGTTCCTTTGTGACCTGATCTGGGTGAACTTGCTTCTGCAGGGGGATTGGACTGGATGATCTCTAGAGGTCCCTTCCAACCGTGCCAAACTCTTCCAACTCTTTCAAAACTATGGTCATGGAAATATCAGTGGGAAAACACTGTGGATATAAAGTTATTTGTTGTCAGTTACACTCACTCATTTGTATGCTCATACAATCCTTTAGCTGATTCCATTCCATCTCTGTCACTTTGGAGGAAGTGAAAGAAGTGACCAGTGTATACTTCCAAGTCGTTTTTACACCCTCCTTAATAACAGCTAAATGTTTTTTATTTTATATAATCCCTGTGAGGCTTCATAGACTAAAGATCTCCTCTAAAAACAGAGAGAAGGGAAGAAAAATAGGGATTGTGTGTTGAGTCGTGAGTTTTCTTTGAATCCTGCTTCATACTCTCTTTCTGGTAGAATCCATATTAATTTATTACCATCATCTTACCGAAAAATCAAGAAAAAGCATGCATGTGGGTATGGGCATCTTGAGATAACCATTCATTACCTTACCATCACCCTTTCTTCTCCCCTCCGCACTTCTTTTTTAAAAGCTATGCAGCTGGATATGGCTTTTGTTAATTCTTCTATATAATTTAAGCTGAACCAAGAACCTATTCAGTCTTTGTTAATTTGTAAGATCACATCTACAAGGTCCTCATGACATGCCGTTTCCATGTTCCAAGAAAATTTGTGGTTGTTGATCGCATGCAGAAAGTGTTTGTTAACAAGGCTGCTTAGAAACCTGCACTTACACTTTCATACGCAAGCGCGTGACCAGATCTCCTTCCACTTTAACCATGGTTATGGAATGAACACAAGTTTATTTGTAACTAGTCAGAAGCCTCAAAGGTGTGTTTATTGTGTAAATTATGAACTATGCTGTAGAATCATACAAACATGCAATTGAGTTGATAAGTGAGAGCATAG